>WELB01000106.1:88485-129987 GCA_009602725.1 Spirogloea muscicola
TTTTTTTTTTTTTTTTTTTTTTTTTTTTTTTTTTTTTTTTTTTTTTTTTTTTTTTTTTTTTTTTTTTTTTTTTTTTTTTTTTTTTTTTTTTTTTTTTTTTTTTTTTTTTTTTTCATTGCCGAGCGACGGCAGGCGCCCGGGCTGCGCCGCCCTAGCCGGGTTGAGGGCGAGCCCGGAGCCGCCGCCGCTGCTGGAGGACCGGCGTCGGCGGCGGGGGGCTCGCACGCTGGCTCGCGGCACGGGAGCCGCCACCGAAGTGGCTCAGGCTGCGCCCGCGCTTGGCGCTGGTGCGTCCTGGTGCTCCCTGAGACATGGTGCAGGATCTTGCCTCAGTTAGCCAGGTCAGGATTCAGGGCTCAATGCTAGAAAAAAGAAAGAAAGCGGCTGCTGATATGAAAGAATCGGCTGTGAAATGCCAGCCAGATGCATACAGGTGTTCATGACGGAGCCAAAGGCTAGGCAGACAGGGCGCCCTCAATACCCCCGTGTCAGCAGTAGGAAGTCAGATGAGCTGAGGGGAGGAAGAGCAACCCCGCTGCGCTCAATGCTTGTGGGAGCCAGGGTTCAGAGCTCAGGGTTCAGTAATCAGGGGGCAGGGTTCAGGATCCAGGGTTTAGGGGTGCAGGGTTCAAGATTCAGGGGTTTAAGGTCCAGTGGGGGGGTTCCAGGGTTCTGGGTTTAAGGGTCCAGGTTTTAGGATTACAGAGCTTGGGGTTCAGGGTTCAATTCCAGGATGTAGATGTACAGGTCACTAGCTCCGTCCGCTCAGCTGAGGCTGAGAGGCCAGCTCCGCCGGTGGCCATGGCGGCCTCCAGACGGCGCAGAAGGCACGGCTGCGTCGGAGCCGCCGCCGCCGCCGCCGCCGCCGCCGGTGGCGTGGAAGGCCGCCATCGACTTCCGGTGGATCCGCGACAACCGCGACGCCGTGGAGCGCAACGCCGCGCTGCGGCGCTCCACCGCCGACGTCGGCAAGGTTGTCAGCCTCTATGAGGCCTTCTCCCAGAGGACGGCGGTAAGCTTATGTAGTTCCCGTTCTTGGGATGCGATCGTCTGGAACATGTCAAGCTCTTGATTTCATTCAGCACCAAAATTAATCCCAGGACATAGGATATATGGATTAGGATTCCGCTTGAGTCAGGAGGCTGTGACTTTGTTCGTAGATGAATTCCCTGATCTCTAAGCTTCTACTTAGCCTCAGTGCTTCATTTTGTATGCTCTATCTCATACTTTTATTGCCATACTGGCCACAAGAGCTGCCTGGAGCTGGCGGTCGTTGAGCCAGGTACAAGAGCCATGCTGGTTGCAGCTCCACCTGGACTGCTCATCCCAATTGGCGGCTAGTCCCTCCGCTTGCTGATGTGCAGGCTGTGGACAAACTGCGTGCGGCTCGCAATGCCGTTGCCGCCTCCATGAAGGGCAAGCTGGGCGCGGCAGAGCGGGAGACCCTCATTGAGGAAGGTGAGTTGAGCTCACTGCGTGGCCCAGAGGAGGAAGAGGCCTCGTGCTCCATTGCAGCGGCTTTGCTGCTGAGTCCGCCGCTTGACGATGACGTCCGGGTGCCGCTGCTGCGGGCAGGGAAGCGCCTCAAGGACGAGCTGGCGGGGCTCGAAGCGGAGCTGACGGAGCTCACGGACGAGCTGCAGCGCGAGGGCCAGCGCATCCCCAACATGACGCACCCCGACGTGCCGGCTGGCGGCGAGGACGTCGCCGCGCTCCGGAAGATGGTCTGTGGCCCCGTCGCCTCGAGGAGCACCAAAGCGAGGCCCTCGCAGCGGCAGTTGTGCGCCTGTCACATAGCAGGCGATGGGCAGAGGGGTCCCTCCAGGAAGGCTGTTATAGTGGACTGCTAACGTAGCAGAGTCAGCGGGTTTGGTACTAAGAATCCAAGAATATGAGAGTAATGTTTGGGAACCATAGGATTGCCATTGCTGACTCTTGGCTGGTCTCTGGTGGAAGACCAGGTCGGCGCCAAGCGAGAATTCGACTTCCCTGTCAAGGATCACGTTGAGCTGGGCCTTGCACTGAACCTCTTCGACTTCGACACTGCGTCCGAGGTGCGCCATCCATGCGCAGTCCACCACCCTCGCGCACCATAGCTGTTTGTGCTGGAGTGGTTGGCAGGGCTGCCACTGACGCCATGAGCTGCTTCAGCACGCCAGGTCTCCGGAACCAAGTTCTACTACCTGAAGAACGAGGCTGTTCTGCTCGAGATGGCGCTCGTCAACTGGGCTTTGTCGCAGCTTGTTGCACGTGGGTTCATGCCGCTGAGTACGCCGGACCTTGCGAGGGCGAGCGTTGTAGATAAATGCGGTTTCCAGCCGCGCGCTGAAAACACACAGGCAAGTTTCTGAGTGTCTCCTGAGCCTGAAAGCTGGATTCGCACACAGAGGGCATTGACTGATGAGCAACACAAAGTCAGGTTGTTGGATCCTGATTTGGCAAGGCTTGACTTGCAAATTATTTTCATCGTCATACTTACAGGTCACCAATGTAATTGTGCGTTGTCAGATATATGCGATAGAGGGTATGGACCTCTGCCTGGCGGGAACGTCAGAAATTCTTGTTGGGGGGATGTTCATGGACAAAATTCTGGCGGAGGCGGACCTCCCCATGAAAGTCGTGGCTTTCTCCCACTGCTTTCGCACAGAGGCTGGCGCCGCTGGCCGCGACACCAGGTCCGCGGCAGTGATGTTCGAGGTGCAGCTCCTTTGGGCTAAGGCTCACTTCATGTGCTTCTAGAATTTGGGGTTTTTGTTAAATCTGAGGAAAGAGGAGTCCAGGGTCAAGTTGGATCGTGTGACCTTGCTGTGGCGCTTGGCCAGCGGTGCGGCGTGTGGCATTGACCCGCATGCCACGTTGGTGTATCCACTGCCGGCAGGGGGCTGTACCGCGTTCACCAGTTTAGCAAGCTGGAGATGTTTGCGCTGAGTGCGCCCGAGGACAGCGATGCTTTGCTCGAGGAGCTCATTTGCATCGAGGAGGAGCTCTACTCGTCTCTTGGCCTGCACTTTAAGTGAGCGGCCGACGCTCACCTGCTGAAGCGGCTGAGACGAACCAGGGGCAACTTGTTGATAGATCAGAGATGCTGGAACATGCTGCTGCTTGCAGTAAAGTCCCCTAGCACTAGACCCAAATACGATGATGCTTTTGCAGCTCTGTGTGCACTTTGGATCCGTGGCATGAGGGCAGCTCCATTTAGACGTCAGGTCAAGCACAACGCATGCTTTTTGATTGCGGAGCTTCACTCATCAAGCTTGCATGCTATGCAGGACACTGGACATGTCCACCGAAGACCTCGGCGCCCCAGCGTACCGCAAGTACGACGTGGAGGCCTGGATGCCCGGGCTCGACCGCTATGGCGAGGTATGTGCGCAAGCACCCAGCAGGGACCTCGAAGCTGACTCTCAAGAAGCCCTAGCTCCAAGCTTTCGTGACTCTTGACTTTGAAATTCGTGCACAAGATGAACTTGACTTTTGTCAGCTGCATCTGAAATTATTGTGTGGCTCACTGTGCATGGCTGCAGATTTCAAGCGCCTCCAACTGCACTGACTACCAGGCCCGCCGGCTCAACATGCGATACCGGCCGGCCATACCTGTTGCTGGGAGTAGCGGCAGTAGTGCTGCCGAGGTGCCCGCTAGGAAGGGCAAGGCAAATGGCGCGCAGCAGCCGCCGCGATTCGTGCACACACTGAATGCGACAGCAGTAGCAGTGCCGCGAATGATCATTGCCATCCTGGAAAATTTCCAGGAGGCGGATGGGTCAGTGACTGTTCCCCAGCCGCTCGTCCCCTTCATGGGCGGCTTGACATCCATAAAGAGGTCATGAAGAAGCGCAATCTTGGTAGCCTTGCGTATGTCATTGTATTCCTGCAAGATCTATACTGAAAACAATGTGGTTGTCAAGAGCCAAGTGATGGGTGAATCTGGTCTTTCAATCGCCAGCTATGTCACAGCAAGGAAGCACGACAAGGACCTGAGACAAATAGTTATCAATGCCCATACTGAATGTGAGGTTGAAGGCTTGCCCTGGTTGGTCAGCGGGTCAGTATCAGGTACTTCAGCAGTCCACTGTGTGAAGGGCAGCCACTAAGGCTGCTTCAGGGCAAGAGTTAGTGCTGCCACATGATGGAAACCTGTATCTTCTGGCATGTGTCCATGGGCATGTGCAGTCTTGGACTCGGACTGTCATGCTCTCAGGTCCGCTTTTACTGTATGGACGTCTGTGACTACTACACCATGTCGGCCTGGGTACAGGCAGTTTGCAGCACCTGTTGCTCACTTCAGGTCAGGGGCCTATCCGTTTGTGATGGTGAGCTTGAGTAAGCAATCTTGAGTCGCTTGGAACACCGAGCCCCACTTTCACAACAGACTTGCTCACCGTGGCCGCCAGAAGTCGACCCAAAATTCAGCACCTAATGGTGCTATCTGACACCTAGAGCCTACCTCAGCGGAGGGTGAAGATCTCTGTTTTGACTACTGACTGCTTTAAGAAACCGCCTCTCCTTCAAAAAGGTGACATTGCAGATAGCATGTGCTGCACAGCGAGTCAAATGCAGCTGCTTTTGCTCACTGGTAGGTGAAATTCCGGTCCCCTTATATACAGGTACTTGCGACAACTCATTTCCATCTTAAGAGTTCCTACATCGTGTCCAACGCATAAGGGCTTCACTGAGCATGAGGAGGTCGCATTACATAAAGTATCAGTGCAAAAATCTCTGTGACCCGTGATGAAAGGCGGGTAAAGCCATGAATGTCCTATGTTGCTGCAGGTTGTGAGTTGCTGCAGGCCCAGAGACCACAGCCTCTGGGCCTGACTGTGTTGTGATCATTTTCTGCTGCAGTCAATACATCTGAAGAGGGACACAGCTAGGGAAGTCCTACAATTCTGCAGACTGGGGGTTGCTGCAGACCAGAGCCTGTGGCCCTTCCTTTGATGTGACCACTTTTCCTTCTCAAATCAAGTCCACAGTCAAGCAAGTACTTACTCCTCCCGGCACGAAGCTCTCTAGCGGCCGACGTGCCCAGCACAGCAATCTGCCAACTAGCCTTCGCGAGCACAACCTCCTGCTGTGAATGATTGAAGCACAGAGGATCACATCAAAGACGCCAGGAGCCTCAAAGTGTGGTTTGCTGTGATGCCTTGCGGCAATGATGAAGTGGGCGGTTTGGAGTTGACAGTTGTCAGACTTGGGCAGGAGTCTATGGATCCCTTGGGTCCGGCCCTTGTTAGACCTTGTACAGTCCTTTGGGCTGACCTTCCACAGCCATTGCCTTACTTTTTTAAAAGAGCTGTTTGTCTTTCGGATCTTTCTGACCCAGGCGCATTTGTCGACATGACATGACAGTCCTCCGTGAGCCCTGCGGAGGCCAAGCTTGTGAGGATGGCAGGCGAGCAGCAGGGCCGAAGACGGGGCCTGGAGGCAGGCAGGCGCTGGAGTCATAGCCTGCATCGTGCGCCAAAGTAGCCAAGTACAAGGCGAGCACATCTGGGGGGGCACAAGGGCGCCGATCTCGAGGACCACAGGTGGCCCACTGAGGTGCGCAGGAGGTCAGCGCCATTGCGGGCCAGCCTGTTGGACGACCATGAAGGCGGGGCACGCGGTCGGCATTCTCATTGCACTTCTTCCAGTGCCTCTTGCGGGTGGGCTGACAGAAGAAAGGGCTCGCCCATTGAGGAGAGGGGCTGGACAAGCCAGCCCAAAAAGGAGTGAACGAAGTACGAGCAGGGGGCTGACAGCTCTTTCTGGCACAAGCTTCTGCAGCAGTGGGCTCCATCACATGTATAGCCCGACTGCTGTCGATTTGTAACCCAGGAACGTGCGCCTTGCGCTCTTCGCAGCATTCCACTCACCTGTTCTAGGCCCTGTGATTGGAGTCAAGGGCTAATGGTGTTCCTTACCTAGCATGTATCCGTGGCGTAGACCTTTCCTTCTCAGTTCCAGCTTTAGCGCATTTCTGGCCCTTTCGAAGTGTCTTCAATTCATTCTCGGCTGGCCAATGACAGCCTTCGCCCTCCACTGAAAGAGTCGTCTTCCAGCCAGTTGCCAAAGATGGCCGCAATGGTCCCAGCTAGGCAGGTGTGACGGCCGGGCCAAAAAGCGACCATGCAAGAATCCATCACTTTGGCACCTCCCCTGCAGGAAACAAGTCGTATATTTGGAACAAACGAAGGCCAAAATGGCCAAGTACGAAGGCAAACACATCTAATGACGTACATCACCCACAGCAGATTGACCCGCTCAGTTACCACAGGTCAGTACATAAAGGTCGCTAATCGATGCCTGAATACTAGGCGGCAGATACAAAGCCCTTCTGCCACCAACTAGAGCTCCCCCAGCTTTCTGGGTGCAAAGCATTAGCCTGAGCACGCTGCTAACAGGCCGAAACTTGTCGTCGAAAGAACGACAGATATGCAGCTGGCAAGCCCATCTCGGCCGGAAACATATCTGCACGTCGTGCATAGCCTAGATTGGCAATATTCTGAAGGAGAGTGTGGAAACGAGGACCTAAACAGCCAAAGACGTCGACTGCAGCTGGCAGGAGCTGATCGCATTGGGGGTGATCGAAGTAGTGCTGCAGCTTTCTTTGTTCTGCACTGCCCACTGCGTGGCCAGCGATGTGTGTCGATGCTGGACCTTCGGAAGCCTCCGTAACAACAACATCAACCAAGGCCCGTGGTCCTCCAGCAGGTTGCACGCCCACAATGTCAAGTGTGCAAAGGCCGAAACTCGTCGTCGCAAGAACGACAAATATTGTAGCGGATCGGGCTAACCGCCAATCAGTAGATAGCGGCCAGCTATCTAATGATTAGCGGCCAGCGGATGAAATGAAGAATGACGATAGAATCCGGGTATCTGGCAAGTGTCGCACCCTACGGGCTACCCTGTCCGCCCTGGACCTCTTGCCCGCGACATTGGTGGAGACGCCGCGGGATCGATTCTTCGGGCGAGCAAGTTGGATAAAACCGGACTCGGTGTCGCGCGCCACGCGAGGGCGCGGCGCCGCTGGTTTGCCTAGACGCCCCTGAGCAACGTGGGGGGCACTGCCTGCGCAGGGGCCTCCACGACGCCCCACAGCGCGGCGATGCTCCAGGCTACGCCATTCATCGCCGTGATCAAAGAAGAAAGAGCTCGCCCGTGATCCCCACACTGCATGTGGCGCTGGGGGGATTCACGGCGATGTCGTCCTGAACGGCGTACCGCTGGATCATCGCCGCGCTGTGGGCCGTCCTGGAAGCCCCGCGGAGGCTGTGCCCCCGTCGTTGCTGAGGGCCGTCCAGAAGCCAGGCAGGCCGGCGGCGCCGAGCCTCCGCTTGGCGCGCGATGCCGAGTCCGGTTTTTTCCAACTTGCTCGCCCAAAGAGAAGGCGCGCAAAGCGCATGAAATGTAAGAGAGGCCATTTCGTGCCAATACATTGTTCAAGCAGAATCTAGTGCAGGATAAACAAGGCTACATAAATCGGAGCCCTATGTTAAATGTCAAAGGTAACAGGGTGACGTTAGTACCCACGGGTGAGCACGTGCAAATTCGACAAGCTAACTTGGGGAGCCGGAGCGCCGCCACGGAAGCCGTTGGCCTGACTTAGAGCAAGCCCGTTGATGAAGTGCCCGAGCTCGCCCGGGGGATCCATCCTGTACTCGGCGTCTCCACCAATGTAACGGGCAAGAGGTCCTGAGCGGACAGGGTACCCCGTAGGGTGCGACACCCGTCCGGGGCTCGGCCGGGCGAGCGGCCCCCGGGGAGCTGAGGCTCCTGAGGGAAGAAAGTGCGCGCCCATAGAGAAGAGGGGATGGCAGAGGCCAGCCCGAAAAGAATGGACAAAATCCAAAGAGCCAAAAAGATGCCGACAAGAAAAATGATACAGCTAGACACAAGACAACGCAACGAGATACTCAGAAAACCCCTGCTAAGCAGTCGCAGGTCGGAGAAGCTGGGCTCCTGGATGCGGGTCCCCAGGCCAGAGCCAGAGGCCGCAGCAAGGGCACGACCGGCATGCAAATGCAACGCGTGAGCCATGGACCTCTGCAGCGAGGCGGACTGGCGCATTCGATACACCAGTGCGAGCGAGCCTGCAACAGGGAAGTCCACCGGCTCCCCATGGTAGCGGCGGGAGATGGCGTGGCGGGCGAGCTGGTTGAGCAGCTCGAGCCACCGAGCACCCTCCACACACTGAGTGTCGTTGGCGAGAGGGAAGAACTCGTCTTCCTGTGGATGGTCCGCATATTTCAACTCCTTGGCCCCGGCTGCGCAGGCAACGCATACCCAGCCTTGGAGGCACATTGCGAGGGGTGCCAGCGGTCGTAGGAATTCGTTGTCACCACGTCCAAGATAAGACGTGGCCCGCCAGCCAATGGGGTGGCCAAAAGGTCGACGCGGCCGGCGTGGAGACCGTCCGCCCGCTGCTGCAGCGGCATGCCTGCGGAGTTCTCGGAGGCAACCGAGAAGCCGGCCTCCACGAGGATGCCATGCATGGCATCACGGAGGAGGTCATGCGCAGCTGTCCGCTCCCCAACGAGGGCACAGCGCAGAACATGGGCCGCCAGCTCCCCAGGCTCGGCCCCCCGCTCGCCGCATTCGCACTGAAGCACACCCTGGAGGCATGGCGGCGGCAGACCGAGGAGCCGGTGAACGGCACTGCCAAATACCTCGTCCAGGAGGGTGAGGGCGTCGGTGAGGGGGAGGGCCTGGAGCCACGCCGCTGCCCCAGGGGAAGAGGCCGAGTGGAGTCGTGCGCGCCCACGCAGGTCGGCCTTCAGGAGCTGCTGTGTGGCGGTGGCGAGGCTGCCCTGTCCATCACGGCCGCGAAGCGCGCTTGAATGCGCAGGTCGGCGGTGTGCACGAGGTGCTCGAACGAGATCACCTGTCCCGCAAGATCCGAGTGCACCGCTAGCAGCTCCCGGTGGGCTGAGCTTAGCGACACCTGGAAGGGCAGCCCACCCGTGTTGACCTCCACCACCGCCTGCTCCAACACACTCTGGCTGTGGACCAGGATCCGCTGGGACATGGAGGCGGCTGTCTGCGCCCAGCGGCCCAGGTATGCTGCCCTGCAGGAACGGACGAGCGGATGAAGGCCGAGACCGCCGTAGCCGAGGGGCAGCGCTGCCTGGTGAAGAGCGGCAGGCGACTGGGGGAATCCCTGGTGGCGGACCAGGGCCGCCAAGCTCGCTACCATACCTGCATCGAATCCCGCGTACGCCGCTAGCGCACCTGGGGACGGCGGGGTGGCCCTCGCCCAGTATTCGGGCCTCTGCGCAGCGGCCTTTGTCAGCATGGCTTAAAGCCAGCTGCATATCTTATAGCTCGGAAAGTCGGGCCGCAGGCTGGAGGTGCTCCTCGAGTTGGGCGCGCAGCTGCCCCTCCACGAAGGTCGGCGCGCCCAAGGGGACCCCCAGGAGGGTGAAGCCGTCTGCAGGAGTCAGGCACCCGGGGGGCAGCGCCAGGGTGGATGGGAGGCCGCAGGAGGACCAAGCCGCACACTTCTCCGCCCGGGTGGACAGGCCGAGGGTGGCCAGCTGCTGCTCGAAGGTGAAGGCCGCCGCCACGTCTGCCGGGGGCCCGACCAGGGTGGTGTCATCGGCGAAAGTGGGCAGCAGGACCCCTGGGTGTGCCGCCGCGGTGGCCTGCAAGGCCCGATTGTGGGCGAGCGCAAAAGAGGAATCCGGCGAGGGGGTCCCCTTGCCGGGTGCCCCTCTGGGACTGCAGGGACCTCCACCGTGTCGCCCCCTGTCCTCCAGAGAAGGTCGCTGGGCTGGCCGTACCCGAGGCGGAAAAAGGGTAGCAGGGAGGGGAAGGCGCCCGCAGCTCTTCCGCGATGCTGTCGCGCCCCAAGCAGTTGAATGCGTTGCGCACGCCTACGGCCAGTACCATCCACCCTGGGTGCTGGTCCAAGGTTGCGCGGACCCCGTGAGCCACGGCCTCGCCACCACTCCGCAGCCCCGCGCCGTACTGATGGGGCGCCAGGTGCGTCTGCGCCTGCCCCGCATGCTGCAGCCAGAGGACGCGGCTCAGAGGACGCGGCCCTCAGGGGCGATGACCTCTTGGCGGCGGCGGCGGAGAGGCGACGGACGCCGGAGACGCGATGGACGCCGGAGACGCGGCGGACGCCGGAGACGTGACGGAGGGTCAGCTAAACTGAGAGTAGTGTAGCTAACCGATAATCAGTAGATAGCTATCAGCCGATAGCGGCGGATAATGTGATGAACAATGCCCCATAAATCCGGGACCCGGACGTGTCTCCATCGAAGAAAGCTCGCCCATAGAGAAAGAGGGGCTGGCAAAGCCAGCCCAAAAAGAATGGACAATGTCCAATGCCGAAGAATGAGATGCCGAGGAAGGACTCCTCTACGCTACCAATCACGACAACATACTAGGGAAGCTCAGTACCCGCAAGGTAACCCATCCTACGGGTTACCTTGTCCGCCCTGGACCTCTTGCCCGTCACATGGCGCGCGGATCATAGCCGATGTAGTCACCACCGATGTGGTCGACCGCTCCAACCTGGGGCTCTCTGCCTCGCGGGCCGGCCACGCTGCCTCGAAGGCCGCTCGCTGCAAGGCGGCCAAGCACTCCGACCACCCACCTGCCGACGAGTTCGTCCCCTTGGCGGTGGACGTGCACGGGGCTCTTGGGTCCTGACCTATTGGCTAGGCTTGCGCGGCGGGCTGTGTCCTGCAGACGCGGCGAGCCAGCCGACTTCAACGCCGCGGGCTCGTGGGCTCAGGTATATCGGATGCGCCTCTCTGATTCCGTGCAGCGGTCCATGGCCCACGCTCTGCATCTGCGAGCTGGCCGTGCTCTCGCTGCGGGCTCTGGCTTTCGTCAGGGTGATAGCTTCCCGGCCGCTAGTCTGTCGGATCTGAGGCTCCTCACTCGTACTTATTGAGTGATCCATCCTCCCCCTGTTTTACCATTGCATCCTCAGGCCCCTTTGTAGCTGCTCACCGCTCTTAGGCCCCTCTGAACCTTTGTGAATTCTTTTTGGGCTGGCTTTTCGCAGCCCTTGCCCCCATTGGGAGTGCCACTTCTTTCTTTTGCCCGTCACAATATGCAGCTGGCAAGCCCATCTCAGCCAGAAACACGAAGAAGAAGTGGCACTCCCAATGGGGGCAAGGGCTGCGAGAAGCCAGCCCAAAAAGAATTGACAAAGGTTTGGAGGGGCGATTAGCGGCTACAAAGAAGAAGAAGTGGCACTCCCAATGGGGGCAAGGGCTGCGAAAAGCCAGCCCAAAAAGAATTCACAAAGGTTCAGAGGGGCCTAAGAGCGGTGAGCAACTACAAAGAAGAAAGAAGAAAGGGCTCGCCCATTGAGGATATGGGCTGGAACAGCCAGCCCAAGAAAAAGAATGAACACAGGTCAATGAACACAGGCCGGCCAGGCGGTCTCCTTAGTGCACCTCGCGCACACCGCGGACCTGCGGGTCCAAGCGCGCTTCGCGGCCGTGGTCGACAAGGCCGCCTCCACCACCGCCGTGCTGCAGCTCCCCGAGGCCGACCTGTGCGGGCGCGCGAGACTCCACTCGGCCGCTTCCCCGGGGGCAGCGGCGTGGCTCCAGGCCCTCCCACTCAACGACGCCCTCGCCCTCCCGGACGAGGTATTCCGGAGTGCCGTCCACAGGCTCCTCGGCCTGCCGCCGCCATGCCTCCAGGGCGTGCGTCAATGTGAGTGTGGTGAGCGTGGGGCCGAGCAGGGGGAGCTGGCCGCTCACGTTCTGCGCTGCTCGCACGGCGGAGAGCGGACAGCGGCCCATGACCGCCTCCGGGACGCAATGCACGGCATCCTGGTGGAGGCTGGCTTCTCTGTGGCAGCGGAGCACTCTGGGATCATGCCGCTCCAGGACAGGGCCGACGGTCTCCACGCCCGTCGTGTGGACCTGGTGGCCACCCCACAGGTCGGCGGGCCACGTCTCCTCCTGGACGTGGTGACTACCGACGCATTCGACCGATCCCACCCGGCCCAGTGTGCAACCAAGCCTGGGTATGCGGTCGCCTGCGCCGCTCGTGCCAAAGAACTCAAGTACGCAGACCATCCGCCAGCTGACGAGTTCTTCCCGCTGGCCATCGACACACACGGGGCGTTGGGTGCCCGGTGGCTCGAACTGCTCCACCAGCTTGCCCGTCACGCCGTCGCCCGCCGCTTCCATGGGGAGCCGGTGGACTTCCTGCAGCTGGGTCGCTCGCCCAGGTGTACCGCATGCGCCTGGCCGTCTCGCTGCAGAGGTCAATGGCCCGTGCGCTGCACCTGCGTGCCGGCCGAGCCCTCGCTGCTGCCTCTGGCTCTGGCCAGGGGACAAACTTCCAGGAGCATAGTCTCTCTGACCTGCGACTGCTTAGCAGGGGTTACTGAGTGATTAGTAGCTGCTTTGTTTCTTCTTGTGTGCTTGTCTTTCTTAGTGCTTCAACTACAAAGGGGCCTGAGGATGCTATGGTAAAACAGGGGGAGGATGGATCACTCAGTAAGTACGAGTGAGGAGCCTCAGATCCGACAGACTAGCTGCCGAAAGCAGCTACAAAGAAGAAAGAGCTCGCCCATTGAGGATAGGGGCTGGAACAGCCGGCCCAAAAAAGAATGGACAAAGTACGCTACAAAGGGGCCGGAAGATGCTGTGTCAGAACAGGGGGAGGATGGATCACTCAGTAGGTACGAGTGAGTAGCCTCAGATCCGACAGACTAGCTGCCGGGAAACTATCCCCTAAAACACATGTGCACGTCGTGCATAGCATAGCCTAGAACGGCAGTATTCTGAACGAGAGTGTGGAAACGAGGACCTAAACAGCCAAAGTTATCGACTATAGCTGGCAGACTTCCGGGCACCCCCCTCAACCCGCCTCTTTCCTCACACAGGGCGGCCACGTGTACAGCCCCCCCTCTCTCTTTCGTCCCTGACCAGCAAGCCCGGGAGCCTGCGTCGCCGGGGCCGCCATGGCCGCCATGGCCGCCGCCGCCGCCGCGNTGGCCGCGCCCCGAGGCGGGCGACGTGCGCGCCGCGCGGCGCCGACCGGCCGCAGTGAACACCGCCGTGCTCGCGATCAGCTCGATGGCGGCCCGAGGCTGCGCCGGACGAGCGCCGGCCTGGCCAGTCCGCGGCGATAGCCTCCAGCCGGCAAGCGCGTGCGAAGCCGCAGGTCACTGAGTGAGAGCGTCGCTGTGCTGCAGGAGGAGCGGCGCAGCTTTCCGCTGCCTCCACCGAGCTGGCAGCGGCTCGACAACTCGTTGCCGTAAGCGGCCATTGGTCCCGCTCGGTCCTTGCCAGCGTCGTCGGCCATGCTGTAGGACCTTTCATAAGGTACAGCCGTCGTCGGGAGTGCAGGAAGGTGAGCAGCTGCCTTTCACTCCAAGCGGTAAGAGCACTGGCGTTGACGCGATCGTTAAGGTGGCTGCATCATGCAGATGGCTCAGCGGGATTGCCAGTTGCACATGTGGAGCAAGCGGAAGAGCTGCCGGTCAAGGACAGGGCAGGCAGCCCTGGAGACGCGGCTGCCTCGTCGCCGTCCATCCTCTACAGTTCCGCGGCGATGGTGATCTACGCCCTGGCGGCGGAGGGCCCCGGCTACTCGCAAGCGAGCTACTACACGTCCCTCGGCCTGTTCCTCCTCTCCCTCCCGGGGCTCTGGTCCCTCATCAAGCGGTCGACCAAATCCAAGGTCTTGATTCGCCTGACCATCGCCGGCTCTGCTACTTTCACTCCGTGCAATCAAAGTAGGCACAATCATCTCGACTTGTTTGGTTATACCGACTGAGCTGTGCTGTGCTGCAAGCAGATTGTCAAGAAGACCTTTGAAGTCCCGGGGCCTAAGGCCAGCGAATCGAAGCCTCTCAACCAGATTGCAGGAGAGATCACCTCTCACTTCACCCGCAACAACTATACCCTCGGTCGGAAGCAGGACGACGTAGTTGTGTGAGCCATTTCACCATTCATAAGCGCCCTCTCTTTCTACTGCTCTATTTCTCTGTTCAGGCTCTCAGCGAGCTTTCGCAGTCTCTCCTCCCTCTCCCTCTCTGTTGCTGCCGCCGCCTGTCAGGCGAAAACGAAGTATCCTCACAAGGCACTGATGGAAGTGGCTGCCGGTTGTTCAGGTTTGAGGGGATTCTGACACCGAGCAGGAGTCAAGCCGCATTTTTGATTTTCTGTTCAGCCCTCAGCCTGGCCAGTGTGGGTCTTGTACTCACAATCACGTTCCCCCAGGTCGGGAGCAACTGGTACTACCTGACTGTACTCAGCCCCCTTTCGTGAGTTCACTCCCAGCAAGCTCTGCTTCTTTTAGTTGCTAGATTTGATGCTTTTGGTCTCTCTCCCTCCTCTATTCCTTTGCTTAATAATCTTGCCAAGAATGGCAAGCACATCCTGCAAGAGAACTGCAGAATCTGCTATGTTTCTTGCCTTTTCTTTGTCTGTGACAATGGGTCGCTGTGCAAGGTATATTGAAGCTTCATGTGAGCCACTGATTCTATGGTGGATGTCTGTGCTGGGCAGTGGCATCTACTATTGGACCCGGGCTACACGCAAAGAGGAGATCAAGGTCAAGATGGTGGTTGCAGATGACGAGCAAACGGCTGATGTCATTGTACAGGGGGACGATGAGGAGGTCAATAGATTACGACAGGAGCTGGCGTTGATGGAGAAGGGCATGGTATACGTCAAAGGCCTCCTTGAACGGTAATTGAGATATCGATTCGTGACAATCTTTGCTATCAGTGACGCTGTGTCACTGAATTATTCTTGTACCTCTCGGTGGTGCATACAGAGTTTTGCACTTTCGTGGTGCACAAGGTTGTTGCACCCCAAATCGCAACAAGCGCTAGTGTGGCCTATTTTCAAGAAAATACTAGCTGCCAATTTTGCTGTGTGGCGTTCTTTCGCCAACAGTCCAATAGAGATCGGCATTGTCTGCTGCATGTTCGCATGCAATTGGCACATCCAGGCACTGGGGATGGGTTCAGGATATTGCGCAGCACATTTGCATCTCTCGCTAGTAAGTGGGATGTTGGCATCTTACCAACAGAAGAAGAAAGAAAGAGGCAGACACTTGTGGCTCCTCAGACTTGCAGCTCTTGTTCCCACATGCTTGAGGCATTGCCCTCTAAGCCTTTCGTTGAAGTAGCTCTTTCCTTCGAGAAGGACCAGTGCAAGGGGAGGGAACATGTGCTTCACACCCGTCATCGAAATCAGCAGTGGAGCAGTAGGAGCCCAGTATGGCCCAAATGTCAGACAGACACAAAGTGGGGTAGAAGCTCACGGATGGGAGTAGTGTTGCTGTGTGGCTTGCTTACAAAGAGCCAACAAGAGTTTTTTGGATGCCAAGAGGTGGGAATTCCTTATCCCACTTGTTGAGCAAAGCAAGTGGCTAAGTCAACAGGCCGGTGTGTGCCTCAACAGCAGGATTCCTCAAAGCGAAGATGCCCTCAACGATTGCAACAGTACGATTGCAACAGAAGCGTCAGTAGCTTAAGAGCAGGAAAGAACGATCTCAAAGAAGACCTGCGAGCTCCTCCAAGGAGACCATGACTGTCAGTGTCAGTGGCCAACCCAATGCACATATCTGACTAAGTACGTGATCATGTAGGGCGCCAGTGGCTGGGAGCCCGAGAAGATTGTGGGAATCGATATTGAGGATATAGGGCGCCAGCAGATAAGGCCATGGCAGCTCACCAGGAGCATAGAATACTCTTGTGCTTTGATTAGTCACCATGTGGTCAATAGTGTTGAATATAGAAATATGGTGAATCAGTGGGTCGGTAGAATCACCCACTATGCCTATTATTCTATGCCGATGAGAAACTCCCTAGATAAGGGGAGGCCCCGGCTGGGCCCATTTTTGGCCCAAACACTCTTGCGGCTCTGTGTGCGGCAAGGCGGCGCTGTGTGCGCGGCGGCTCTGTGTGAGGCAAGTCGGCGCTGTGTGCGCGGCGGCTCTGTGTGAGGCGAGGCGGCGCTGTGTGCGCGGCGGCTGTGTGCGCGGTGAGGCGGTGCTGTGCGCGTGGCAGTTCTGTGTGCGGCCAGGTGAAGCTGAGTGCTCGCCGGCTCTGCGTGTAATCAGGCAACCCCTTTGTGATACTCTCAACTCTTTGTGATCATGTACGCATTTGCGTCAAAACGAGGGCTGGCAGAGCAAGAATTCCAACAAATAGTGTGCTTGCTACCAGGCTTCTGTGAGAGGCATTATTGAAGAGGAGCTAGACGGAAATGTGGGGAGAGTTTAGGGAGTGGGAAAAGTGGAAAAGTCGAGGACGTTGGCCAATTGCATGGCGGCTTTGGAGGGAGATAGAGATGGTGCTGTTCTACGAAGGGCAGTGGCTGAGAAGGTCAAGCATAAGAGTAGACGAGTGTCTGAGAGGAAGCCCCAACAAGATGGACAATTTGCGCTGCGGCGCAACATGAAGACATCACGCCAGCCGCAGTTGCAGCTGGAAAGCCACGTGTTAGATGTGGCCTGTTGAACGTCCCTCCCCACCCCAACCATTGGGAAGGTGCACAGTGCGCATGACCAAGGGAGGCCATATGAAGCCATTCCACTGTTTGGGCAAAACTAGTGCAAATTTTGGGTTACACAAGGAGAGGCCCTTATGCCAAGGAGAAAGAGAAGCCTTATTTCAAGGAGAAAAAGAAGTGAGAGCTCTTACAAGGGGGTCGGGGACTGTGGGGGCTAAGGTAACAGCGCGAGAGACTGCTGACGAGGAACTTACGGTACTCACAAGTGAGCATGTACGGATATATTTGACAGGCTAATCTGGGGAGCCGGGGAGCACCGTAAGGGTAGAGATGTCCCGGCTGTCCAATTCAGACAAAGCCGGGGTTCAAAACAGATATATTATTATCTTTGAAGTTCTCTCATCTATCGTCTTAGCCAGCTCATTACCCAGTTACCAGGACATTTGTAAGGCTAGAATTGACCTCCAATTCAATTTCATGCGCACCGCGCGCCTTCTCTTGCGACGGCAGCAGCAGCCGCAGTAGGGGACACGGTGTCACCTTTTAGGCCCCTCCCTATTGGTAGTAGTAAGCATCAGCTACGTTGCCTGCTCGGCCAGCTGCGACGCAGCTCGGGTCCGCCAAACCCCCCCAGCGCTTCCCCCGCTTCCCACATTGGCAGGCGCCTCTCGTTCCCGAGGCTCGGCCGCGCGCCGCCCGCGGCTCCAGCGGCGCTGCCTGCAACAAGGCTTCATCCAGCTCCCGACGGTGCTGCGGATGCAGCACGGCGCTTGACATACGGCCTCGCAATGCGGGAGCTGCTGCCTTTCGCAGCAGGGTCCCGAGCTCTGGCGCAAGGCTTGCCGACAGCTCCTGAGCTGCAGCTGCGGCCTCCGACGAACTCCTGCAGTATGCGGCCGCTCTAAGGGCTGCACTTCGAGGCCGAAAGCACGGTGCCGGGGGCTGTGCAATGGCTTCTCTGGCAGGGCCCGTAACGGGAGCGGGTCTATCTGGCTGCTGTCTCAGCCCCTCTGGCGGTCACCGCTGCAGGCGGCTAGCATGTCCGCGTCGAGTTCCGGCTCGACTGTCACAAATTCCCTTGCAGCTGGCAATTGCACAGGGAAGCTATGGCAGCGGAGCTTCCAGCAGGCAAGGTGCAGCTTTGACGGCTGCTGAAAGTCCTGGCTTCCCTGCAGAGCAACTTCCCTTGCTGTACAGGGAAACCCCGCTGGTGACCACTGCGGTCAGCAAATTCGTGCCGTTCTCTGGTGTCAAGGACCGTGATGACACAGAGGACTGGATAGTGGACACACAGGGACTGGAGGTACCAGCAGTGCTCGACATCATCTTGGGGCTGTCCGAGCCCAAATTCTTGGCTCCAAGGGGCCGCAGACGCAATCTGGACCTCATGGTCTATGTGCCGGGCTTGGATGGCACGGTACGAGACCACTGCTGTACGAGACCACCATGCGCTGATGAGCCTTCATCTTTGGGATGAGCGCAGGTGTCTCATTGCTGCCTCGCTGTAAGACTTCATATCCCTGCTGTGCTCTTGTGCAGGGCTTGTTCTTGGAGAGGCACCTGGCAGAGCTCGAAGCTGAGTACGACATACGGTGCCTTTCCATTCCGCCAACTGACAGCTCATCATATGCAGACCTTGCTGACAGGTGAAATTGGTGTCACTATCTCTACATCTCTTATGCAATTACACAGGACTATGTCCTCATATACTCCTTCACATGCGTGTGCACTCAATCCACACGTTTAACTTAAGCCATTGGAGGCATGCTAGATGTCTATGAATCTGCAGACAGTCTGAACATGGTCACTGCCACCTTTGACCTGCCGTTTTCAGCCTCTTGGAACAGACTGGCTTCGATGATTGAAGACGAGCTTCACTGGCATGAAAGAAACGCCAAGGAAAGAGTAGCCTCAGCAGCACTGATGTCTGGTAGCTCCCAGGACTTCATGCAAAACGTCAGTGGAAAGACTCCGAAGGCTGCAAAGAGGACCGTGACTATCATTGCAGAGAGCTTTGGAGCTGGAATAGGCGTGGCACTTGCTGCACAGAATGCTGAACTAGTTGATTACCTAGTCTTCATCAACAGGTCTTGGTCACAGCCTTCACTTCTCTGAGAGTACAAGACTCATCCTCTCATATTCAGCTGAGATGTATTCTTCTATCTTGAGGATTCGACTGCAATCTGCTTCATTGAAGGTCGTAGAAGTGTTATGACAACTTGCGAATATTGTCATAACATCTCCATGAATTAGTCATGGAGGTTTTGGAGGTGTAACACTTGAACTGGCAATTCACCTGCCTGACTTGCTGTTGAATCACACCTAGCAGCTCAGCTGAATGTGTGCGACTGACACTGCAGCGGGAGCGGATTTAGGCGTCGGCCATTACTGCTGCTTGGCTCTCGCCTGGTGCGTCTACTTGCACCATGTTACGTAGCACTCATAGCTGGTCTTCATGATGAGAGTATCAAGCTGAGGCTTTGACTCAGCTACACAGCAGTATTTAGCACAGAATCCACGCAGAGTATTACTACTCTGATCCAGATACTTGTTACCCTCCTACTACTAGACTAAGAAGCCTGACTGCAGCCTGACTCATGTACTGCGAGAGTCTTATGCTTCCTCTCAGGTTCCATATGCACCTGCAATTCCGTACCTGCATGATCTGAGCTCCATTGCGTTGGCACCTTTACTTACCAGCTGGCGGCGAGTAGCTGAGACCAGCCAATACATGATCTTGCCTCCCTTTAGGTACTTGGCAGCTCTCAGTATATAGTACAGGAGATATTAAACTTTTGAAGCATGTCAAGCAGCTCACCACATGAAGTACATCACTGTGAAGTACTGTCAATTGACTTCCATATATGCACTTTCTGGCTACCTGCTTTCGCAGTACGCAGCTGCTCAAACAGGATGTGGTGTCGCGGAGGCTCAACATGATGGCTGCCTGGCAGCCTTCTGATGCTACGCTGTCGGCCATCACAGCAACAACCCTCCTTGTTGCCAGGTAATGTTGGAGACAAGAGAGCTTGTAAAATTTCTGAGGCATGGCCGAGCGCTTGGCACCTTGGTAAGTGCACATTGGGTCTGCCATGTCACATCTTGGCTTCCGCTGTTGGACACGGAAAATGTCTCGTCTTCTGTTCTACATGTCTATCCAAGACATGATGCTCAATCCAGCTCATTTGATGAATAGCAGAGCAGAATCTCAGGATTCTGATTTGAGTTCTGCTTATATAGCGCCATTGTGTCACCTTGATGATAGCTGAGGTTGCTTGTATACTGTTTGTACAGTGGTGCCGACAGACTTCTTCCGTCGGTGGAGGAAGCCTATGGACTTGCCACCTGCATACCAAGTTGCCAAATCCACGTTCTCCCATTCTCAGGCCACATTCCTCTCCTCGAGGTCGAGTGTGGCACTGACCTATGCCTTCACTGGATGGCACTATTTATGACTTACTTGAGGGATTGTAGTAGTCCAGAGGATGGTGTAGTTGGGCTAAGGCGTTCGTACTGTTGCGGTGCAGGAGGATGTCAATCTGGTTAATATATTAGCAGGGGCTCGATTCTTACCATCGCAAAGTCATTCTCTGAGCGGAGGACATCAGCACCAAGACGAGGTCTGATTATTCTTCAGTCATGGCCTTACAAGACATTGCTGTTCAAAGCTGTTCAAAGCTTGTTGTTATTGTGACTTGCTGCTGCTTTGATTCAAAGTGTTTTATGTTGTCATAGCTTTGTTGCAGAGCATTGCGTCTCCTTTCTATCCTACAATCGCCTCAAACAAGGCTTTGGAAGACGTCGCACAACTAGGTGTTGGCTTTTCAGCCTCAGGCTTAGCATACAGCTCAACAGACACACCTGCAGAAGTCATAGATGGAGCAGCTGTTGTTCTCTCTCTGCAAGTAGAGGAGCCCGCAATCTTCAAGACAGCTTCCACTCATGCAGCTGCAGGTCCTGCAGAACGTGTGAGCTTGGCTGAGGACGATGATGCCTGCATAGAAGTTTCAGGTCCCACTGAGGAGCTCCTGGCCAGCCAGGCTGTGGGTGGGCAAGAGGAGGAAGAGGGGGTAGATGGGCTTGTCAAGGCATGGGCGCTGGCCAGGGTAAAGGGGAGAAGTAGTCAGGATAGAGAGTGTCCTCTGGATGCCTTTCTGGTTCTGAACAAGGAGAGAGGTGACAAGGCATGGATGCGATGGATGTTCCCATACTCGTCCATTCAGGACAGAGCTGTGCAGCGCTCCTTGCGCCTACTTCCAGATCAAAGGAGTCAGCCTGGCAGCAATGCTACTCCAGGAGTTACCCCTGACACAGGCTCGGACCAGCTGCAAGGCGATATGGCAGAATCATCAGCAAATAGGACAGAGGGGATCATTCAGCAGGATCAGCAGGTCGACTCTCAGATCAAAGATGTTGACAGTGGCTCAAAAGTCACGCTAGGACAACCAAGCGAGGAGACGAAGAATGAAGGTCACAGGGGGCTTGGCATGGCCCATGCTGCTGAGGGAATGTCCTTGTCTCAAGCACTCCCTGATGAGAACCTAGAGAGGCAAGGTGTGACTGGCCTTACCTGGAGCAGGGCAGGGGCAGAGCCAGAGACTGGTCTTGCAAGGAGAGACAGGGGAGATATTGTGCCAATCCAGAGGAAAAATGGAAAGCTAGCTATCATTGAACGAGGCTCTACACGCAGCAGGATCTCAGCAGCAGAGGCTGGCGCAAAGTTAGAGCGCTTGTTGCTTGACATCCCTCAATACCGTGTCTGGAATTGGTTGACGCGGCCACAGTTCTCTGGTAAGTGACTGGCTCCGCCTATGGCCAAGCCTTTCCAGGTGTTGGTCCCATATGAGATGTGCTATTTCACAGTCCCCCTTTCTATGCAGGACTGGAGAATGTTCCAACCCATGAGCGGCCTCTTCTTTTTGTTGGAAACCACACAATCTTTGGTATCTATGACATGTAAGAGGTCGTCCTCTGACATGTCTATCTAGTTGCACCAGAATGGTCACATGCAGACAATGTCCTTTATATCATGTTCATCAAAGCCATCACCTCAGAAAATGTGCTGCTCACATCCTAGAACGAGCCTGCACATGCATGCACAGGTAGTTAGTCACTGATCTGCTCCCTCTTGTTGTAGGCCTCTTATGTTGATGGAGCTTCAGAAGAGAAAGGGGCTGACTTTGCGAGGACTGGCTGACCCACTTCATTGGGCTACTCCTTTCGGAGCAATTCTGGCTTCATATGGGGCAGTAATGGTCAGTGTAACAATTGTTGCAGAGCATCACGTGTTTCTTATCTATAGGTCCTTTATGCTTTCTTGCACACTTGTATAAAATAAGTATTAGGAAGGTGTTGGTCACGGGCAGCACCTGCATGTACTGCAGGTAGCATGTAGATTGTGCATGCCCGTCACTTCGGGCAGGCCATGCAGCTAATATCTATTCTTGTAGATGGTTGACAAGTGTCAACTCATGTGCTACAGGCATCGCCAAGGAACTGCTTCAAGCTGCTGCAAGAGGGTGAGTGCGTCCTGCTCTACCCAGGTGGCGGCAAGGAGGTTGCCAAGAGGAAAGGCCAGAAGTACAAGCTGCTGTGGAAGGAGCAAACAGACTTTGTACGGCTTGCCATGCGCTTTGGCTGCACCATTGTCCCATTTGCTGCACTTGGTGTAGAGGATGCCTTCGACATCCTCATGGATCCTGAGTGCGTTGCTCCTGTCCAAGTCAGAAGCCTTGTTGTTGACATCTGTGGTACTGTTGAATTGCTCCTGGGTTTCTGCTCGCTCTGCTTGTGTAATTTTCAGTCGGTGCAAGAACCAAGGTGGTCGATTGATTGTCAGATGAACCAGTGAAGCCCTTCCTGGCATTTAAGAGGAACAAAGGCAGGATGCTTCTCTGTTGCACAGTCAGACAATAATCATGCTGTGCAACTGTCTAATTATACCTTTCCTGCTCTCAGGGAGATAATGGCGACACCGCTTGGCAACATTATACGTCCCGTGCTGCAGGCTGCTGGTAGTCTTCCGCATTGGGCATGCCTGAGCCGTATGTGAGGGGGACAAAAGCATGCGGGGCTTAAGAGGGAGAGTGGGGTTCAGACTTGTGGAAGGGGAGTGGTATCAGGCCTCATTCAATCCGTGTTCACATCTTTGCAAGTTGCTCATCAAAGCTGATGGTTTACGTCTGTGCCTGGTGATGGTACTGTGACTTCACAGGTCTCACTGAAGAAGTCCTCCTTCCACTTACATCCACTGTTGGCCTGCTACCACGTCCAGAACGTCTTTACTTTCACTTTGGTCAGTGAGTAATGAATGACTGGGTTGCTGGTCTGACTTGCTTACAGAGGAGAAGTACGGCGTCTTGTGCCAGTCATGCAGGGACCCTGTTTGACAAGCAATGGTGGCAAGTGTGGGCAAGGGTGCAGGGGAGCCTATCAGGACAGACAGGTTCTCTCGTGCAACCCTGGCTGATCGAGAGGCATGCAGTCAACTGTACCAGGTGAAGACCGTTGCAATGAGATATCCTGCCTGTCTTGGAAATTAGCAAAGTTATCCTCTATCACCCTCGTGGGAGCTTATAGAGAGGGCAGTCTTTCATCTGCTTATCGCGTAGCATGCTCTCCTTCAGTGGCAGAGCAGCTTTTGGTCTCCAGAGAGGCGGGAGCAGGTAGTATGACCATGTAGGGAAGGTGCCATAGGCGTTGACCTGATGTATGCCAGAATGAATGTTCCACAGACGGTGAGGCAGTCAGTGGAAGACGGCATTAGGCTTCTTCAAAGCAAACGGGATAAGGATCCCCTCCGCGACCTGTTTTCTCGTACTTTGGTACGACCTATGCCTTTATCGTTATCGTGCTTTTGTGTTTCTGGTTCTCTAGAGGTAAAAGCTTATCCCTCCACTAGGCTGACTTCATCATTATACTGGACATCTGGAGCAGATGAATGTCTCTGAAGGATGGGATGGCTTATAGGACAGACTCCCGTTTAACGATCAAGGAAAGAGCACCTCAGAGTTCACTGCATTGCCTTTGGAATGAGCAACACATTGTATGTTTCCTTGTCTCTCGCTTCTCGCCTTCCGAATTCCTTGTCTCTCGCTTCTCGCCTTTCAAATACATATTGTTGGAATAGGCTGTACAATACGTACTGTCTTGTCTCTCTTGCTTCTCGCCTTTCAAATACAAACTGTATGCCACGGTACTTCAAGATTCGTGAATGTGGTATTTCATGGCGTTTAGCCTTAGGCGCATCTAATACTCTCATGGTGCAATGTGTTGATGTTGTACACGCTTGCAGTAAGTGGACGTGGATGACCGTTGGTATACACGGCGTGGTTGCAGGATGCAAGGACAGGTGGATTTTGCTGCAAGCACAAGAGAGGGGCTTGCTGATCAATGCCACGTTTTCTCCCAACCAAGCTCCTGTCCTGTGTCGGTACAGTAACTTCAATGCCCTTATGGGCGAGGTAAATGCTGGCTCTTGATGGAACCCGAGCATTCTCACATGTGAGGTGCTCGGTCACAGGAGTCACAATGACTAATAAGGAGTGAGCTCGCTCTCACCAGTACGGACTGTGGGGTGCAATCCTTTACATTCTTTAAATGAGGAGCAATATGCCGTTTAGCAGCAATTTATATCTGCCCACTGAGACAGGCAGTGCACGTCTTTCACGCCGCAACAAGACATGCTCTCGCTTAAACAAGCATGCAGCTTGTTGCTTCCCTGAAGTGGCTCCAGTCCTGCAGTTGCAGACATGTAGCTCAAGCAGCGCCACGCCTGTCCTCCACTCATTGTCACGTCGTTAAGTTACATGACGAGCTGAACACCTATGCGGCTGAGGCACCTGGCCCCTTGTTTACTGCCTTATGCCATCCCGCCCACCTCCTGCTACTCGACAGTCCAGGCCAAGCCACCGCCCACGTTCAAGGAACCGCAGTCCCCACAGTCCTGGGACCTGAAATTCACTTTGTCTACTCATTGTGGGCTAGCCTTTCACAGCCATCGCGCTGTTGGAAGGCCCTCGTCAAAAGTAGGCCAGGCTTCCATGGCGACGATCTAGCTCC
Organism: Spirogloea muscicola; assembly: GCA_009602725.1. NCBI lineage: Eukaryota > Viridiplantae > Streptophyta > Zygnematophyceae > Spirogloeales > Spirogloeaceae > Spirogloea > Spirogloea muscicola. The sequence goes on from WELB01000106.1 coordinate 112,974, forward strand.
ATACATTAGCTTATGTCAGGTTGTATGTGCTAACTGGTGGCTTCTGAAGTCTTTTCAGCTGTATGTTCGCCCTGTTACCTTGAGCCTCAGATTGCCTAGGGCTTCGCTTTGTGAAGCACAGTGGTTTTTCGGTCATTTCTGCCTGAACAAGTCTGTATTTTCTACTGGATCGACTTGGCCTCCGTGCTATTTCATGCGCACCGTGCACGCCTACCTCTCTGGGAGGTGCTTCCAACATGGAAAGCTCTTCCCAGAAGATGGCAATGGCTGTGGAAGGCCAGCCCAGAAACGCTGTCCATACTTTCGGGCTGGCTCTTCACAGCCCTCGCCTCTCCTCCACATGAGCTTACAAAGACAGGGCGACGTCTTTCCGCCGGCTAGCTATTCAGGCCTGCATCTCTTGACGAGAGGTTACTGAGAGTCTCGTTGCTGCTGTCTTAGTCCTTAGCACTCCGGCTTCTTCAGACCTTGTCCATTCCTTTGGGCTGGCCTCTCCCAGCTACCAGTCCATCTGGCCGCGCTTGAAGTTTGTAGCTGCTACACGCTTGTAGGCCACTCCGAACCTTTGTCATTTCTTTTTGGGCTGGCTTTTCGCAGCCCTTGCCCCCATTGGGAGTGCCACTTCTTCTTAACAAAGAGAATGGAGGTCCGACGAGGCCGGCAAGCGCTGAAGCATACAGCTGCGCAAGTGGCTACCACGGATGAGTGCTCCATACACACATCAGCAGCCGCAAGTCCGATTACCTTGAGAAAGTGTCATTACGTCGATAGTGAGAATCAGAAGCCAAAGCCCGCGCTTTGGCTCAGATCAGTCGCACGGAACGGCGACGAGCGTGAGAAGGAGAAAAGCGCTGGACGGAACGCCGCGCCGCGCCAGGGGCTCGGATCCCGGGCAACGGGCGCGTGGCCGGGGGCTGCCACGTGGCGTGCGCCTGCCCGGTCCCGCGGGAGCGGGAGATACGGGGCGGTTGGCGCCTACACGTGGCTGGAGGCCCCGTGCGCCCGCGTGCCGCGTCGCGCGCCCATTGGCCCTCGCGGCTGGAGGTGGTCCCCCCCCGGGGGGCTCAAAGAATCCGGCCGGGCGCCAGATCGGCGAGCACCCCCCCGCACCGGCGGGCGCGAACGTTCGCAGCGGGGGGGGGGTCCAGATTTATTGTGCATTCCGAATTCCGTGAACCAATACGGTGCGGCCAATCACGCGGCCCCCCCGCAGCTCACCAACATAAACCCAGTGACCAGCGGAATAGTGACCATCGAAGCCTTTCACCCCGACGTCCGGCGGAAATGCCGAGCGGAGTGGCGGGCAGCCGCATCGAACCCCCCACCTCTCGGACTGACGGCCCAGCTCCGGTGGTACAGGCCCCGCCACCCCTCCAGCTCCGCAACCCTTGCCTGCCACGTTCCGCAGCGCCTCTCCACAGCCCCCCGCCGCCGTCGCCGCCGTCGCCGACGCCGCNCCGCCGCCGCCGCCGCCGCCGCCGCCATGGGCGACGCCGCGCCCTCCGCGCCCCACGCCGGCCTCCCGCAGGTCAGCGGCCGCCTCCCGGATGGCATGCCACCCCCTGCTCTCCGTTGCCCGCTGGCCGCGATGTGCAGCTCGCCAGTCGAGTCAGGCCACCGAGTGACTGCCGCAGCCGTCGGCCCGCAGCTGTGAGCGCGGCATCTCTTTGTCAGGAAGCCACCGCAATGAATTCCTTGCAGATGTAGTCTGTACCCCATGTGCTTCTTCACTAGTCCGCAAGCTAATTTGACATTCACTTTACCCGCCATCCTTGCTCTTTCAGAGGAACCTCAAGTACTTGGGCTTCTTCCAGGACGCGGTCCTCAAGGCTGTTGCCTACCTGACCACGCTCTATGATTACGCCAAGGACAGCTCCGGCCCCCTCAAGCCCGGCCTTGAAAATGTCGAGGGCACCGTCAAGACCATCGTCGGGCCCGTGTACAACAAGATCGATGGCAAGCCGGGCGAGCTCTTGCAGTTTGTCGACGCCAAGGTAGCTATGGAGATTGTCTTGAGTTGGATGTGAAGGCTATGTCTCTTATTGGTCAATGGAAATTCTCGTCTGTCTGCTTAGCTCTTTTGGTGCAGAACGCTGACCACAGCATCACTTTGGCCCAAAATACGTACTTGTGGCCACAACTATGTGTTCGTCTATCGTAATTTCCAACAGTGTTAGTGGTCGTCGATGAGCTCTGTCATTGAGGACTTTACCTTGAATGGCACTTTAAAGCAAGGTAGAGTTGAAGCAAGGTAGAGTAGCAATGTGTCGTGGTATAACCTGTGTTCAATTCAATCTGTGCATGGCTACTCACTGCTCATTGAAATGTTGCAGGTTGACAAGATCTTCACTCTCTTGGACAAGTATGTGCCTCCCTACTTCAAGGAGAAGGCGAACCAGGCAGCCACGCTCGTGAAGGAGGCCCCCGCCAACACCAAGGCTTTGTTCCACGATGTGCAGAGCAAGGGCATTTTCACTACCGTACACGAATACTCTGAGAAGTACCAGCCGGTGGCCGAGAAGGAATTCTACTCTGCCTGGAAGTTTTTCTTGACTTTCCCGCTGGCACCTCAGGTGGTCTCCTTCGTGGCCCCCACGGCAATCTTTGGCGCGGAGAAGTACAATGAGGCTGTGGTTTATTTCAAGAAGAGCGACATCCCCATTGCCAAGCCGGTGGCTGGCTACCTTCCTCTGGTGCCTACTGAGAAGATTGAGTCCACCGTTAAGTCTGACACGCAGGATGCCCTCAAGGTGCATGCCCACTGAGTGTGTGTGGACTAAGCTATGATCACGCATGGCATGCGTGGAGATACTAGGGAGGGCTTCTGTCGATGTCAACTACCTTCATTCAACAAACCCAGCAGACCCAGCAGGCACTAAGCCTTCATGTAATTATGTAGACTGCAATGTGGGCAGTGAGCTGCTCCATGTCATGTTGTGTTTAGGTCAAAGTGGGATGTTAGCTTCACTCCTATCTCTCCCCTTCTCGTCAGGATCGTCTTTAGTTCACTGAATCTAGTGCAGGATGATTTTGCTATTCATGGAACCAACTTTTTTGTGCACGATGTGGTTTTTCCTGTAAGATGAGTGTGTGTAAAGTGTGAATTTGCAAATCTGTCTTCTGGCGCACAATTGACTGGTTTGCTTGGTGATGTTCATGACACTGAAATCATGTAAATCTGTCAGCACTCTGTGATGCTTGGACAAGTAAAAGAATGTACTCCAAATGAAAATGTGGCTTGCATGTGCCTATCAGTATGTAAATGAAGTGGACCGGTTCAATGAATTGCCAGCCAACTGTGGAGTTCTTTCCAGCGTCCTCACAATATATTCTGTGTATGGTTTCGGTGGTGTGACGGCTTGAGAATATGGTGAACCGCTGCTATCTCTACCATTTACCGCATGTTCAGGGGTTGAAGGAGGTGGAGGAGATGCTGGTTCAGGGTTTCTCAGTCTGGTACTGGCTGTAGAAGACATCCGCCATCTGACAATCACTCTTGACAGAAGTATGCACAAAGCTGTTGTCAACAAGCCCAAAGCGGCACTGAAGCTGCCTGTGCTGGAAGTTACTGCTGAGTGTAGTCGGTTGAGGCGAGCTTTCTGTGTGATGAATTGTAAAAGCGACCGCCCTGCCTGACTACACTCCTGATGACCCACGTAATGGACAGGGACCTCGTGTTCATGCCCTGCAAAATCGGCACATAACGTGCATGATAAGGTGGTTTTGATGCACAAAGTCATGAGCATTACAGGTGCAGACACCCTTCCTGTGACCTGAAGCAGAATTCACCAAAATTCAGACATGACTCGGAAACTCTTGGAGTTCTATCCCTTTGACGCATCACCCTCTGCAGGTTCACATTGGCATGCCAGGATTGCCCACTGAAGCACAGCATGCAATTAAGCCTCAAGCTGAAGGTGGTGTTTCAGGAACCTCTGCCAGGCGAAGAAAGTTGCAGTTTGTCCAGAAATGCCGGTCCTGATTCTTGCAACTTCAACTGCCAAGTGACATGGCTAGAGTTATGAGTACACTTGTACTTGCACCCTGGGTAATCTGAGATGCTTCAAGCACAGCGAGGTGCAAGTTGTGCCTCAGGAGCCTCTAGCAACTGTTACATCAGATGGTTCTCCTTTAGCTGGAGTGGCCAGTAGTGCAGAAGTTGGTTGCAAGGAAAAACAATGCCACAACACACACCTGAAAATGCACTTCACAGGCGCTCACAAGCACCTTCTTGATGTGTATCCTGTCATGATGATCCCACTTTGCTCCGACGTCCACCACGTTCCCCACAACTCGCACGACGCTCTCGTTGGCCACATCCGAGAGCATCAGCTGCTCAGGCACTCAGTTGGGGTCATGTATGGCAGATGTATGTTTCCAGGGAGGAGCACAGGCTTCAGAACAGTTGATTAGTAGAGATGATGTTAGACTGACAGAAGCTATTCATGAAGCCAACAGGCTCGTCTGTCAAAGCCATGGAGTTTGAGAGCCCAGAGAAAGCAGTCAAGTACAGCCCTGACCCAGAAATACACTGCACTACATCGTGTTGCACTTCACCAACGCTGGACCTTGCAGCTGGCCAAGCTACACCTGATAATTCTTGATCATGATAGACACCATGGTCATTCTGCTTACCTCTGTCCTGTTCAAGACTGCAAACTCCCCAAGGAAGAGCGCAACTGCAGGCCCAGCCGTTATTGATGGCCCTGATACAGAGGCGCTGACGCTCAAGGGGATGGCTCCGCCATCCGCAAGTGACCCGCACACAGCAAGATCCGAGTACAAAGCAGCTGCCCACAGAGCCTCTGGGGACTTGGGCTGGAAGTGGCAGAAGTGCTCGCCAGAAGCCTGGTCCCAGTGTGCCATCACTTCACTGCATCAAAGTGATTCATTCTCAGAGAGAAGTCAAGCATGCTGAGACAGGCTCTGTCCGGCCAAGTAGCACGAGCATTAAACATGGGTAGGCGTTTACTGTGCAACATTTCATAAGTCCGGAGTGAGCTGCAAGCAGGTTCAACAAGACTGCTGTCAAAAGGCATGGGCAGACTTACCCAAGGTAAGGTGGATGCACATTGCAAGAGAAGTCTATTTCACCCGTCAAGTTGTTGTGGCTCACATCCCTGCTCTCATAAAGATGACAACTCAGTGGCAAACAGCCGAACATGCATTCAGATCCCTATGAGAGCAACGGGACAGAGCCCGTACAGCAAGCACTAAGATCCAATGCAACACACCAATACCGAAGAGTCAATTGATCAAGCAATGACCTCACCAAAACTTGACAGGAAATCTGTAGCCTGTCAGTGACAAGAGGTCGTTTGACAACAATGCAGCAGCTGGTGAAGAGATGGAAGCTGCCGCTAGCTTGACAACTTCCACATCTGCATGCGTGCTCAACCCAGGGCCATGGAATGCAACTGCAAGAGGCGTACAAAATGTGCAACTTCAGCTCTACTGCCAGGAGTATGTTTACTAATTATTGTGTGCCCAGCAAGAGCAAAGTGCAATAGACAGCTGGTCACTGGCTGTAAGATGCAATGAGAAAAAGAGTATCCACAAGTGCATCACAGGGTTTATGCGACATGGACCTCTTGCTTTCCCTGGTCCAACCCCGCATGTTCTCCCAGTGTCTTGGTCCACTTTGAGCACGCTCTGCTCACTGCTTGTCCACGTGCCCTTGCCACCTTCCACACTCCAAGCGAATTGCGTGATTGGTCTGACTACAAGGCCACAATGTCACTGATTGTACAAGGCAGGACATTTCTGAAAATGTTGACTACATGTGTTAGAATGTCTGAAATTATCAAGCCACTGGTAAGTGGTTGAAGTCAGCTTAAGTAACTGATCTCACGAAAGGCTACCTCGGCAGCTGGAAGAAGTTACAACAGTAGAGCTGTAACAACCTGTTTCTGTGACTCACCTTTCCCACCACTAAGTGTGAAGTTGACACAGCTATCCAACATGAGGACAGGGGAAATTGGACAGATGTACGTCCCCACTTGCACCTGAGATGCAGCATTAGGCGGGTATGAGATGCAGAACTTCGTTTATCACTGTCCAGTTAAACAGAGCATCGCCTCTAATACAGCAAGATACGCGCCCATGCCCTTCAGATAGTTGAGAGAGAAACTACACAGAACAGACGTTCTCAAGTGCTCCTTCACTGCACTTTGGTCCTATATATGCTGACTCTCATACCAAGATACCTCAGCTGGTTCTAATAGACAGCTGAGACCTGAAGTTCAGATCTTCACAATGAGCCTAGGAAGGGGGGGTTTGAGGCAAGTTGATGAGACCATGAGGAAGTCATGAACACGGGGGTTGCCAGCGAGTCCAATCCTCAGCCAGGCGGATCCTTGCTTCTTTGTCTGAAGATGCAGAACGCCATGACCCACTTTAACAGAACATTGAAACAAAGACACGGGTTTTGGTTTTACAGACCAATGATAAAGCAGAAAGACATGGCGACATGACCCCCAGCCTCTTCATCCTTACAAAATGGAGGAACGTGTTGTGCTACTGGGACTTGACAAGACAGGCCTTTGCTGGTCCAGGCTGTGTTCGAGCTTGACAGGTTCCAAGACGACCACGCTTGCTAAGATGCATGGTTGTCTTGCTACAACAACAACCGCCAGAAGTACCTGGACAACAAGGAGAAGCTCTGTGCCCTCCTGAATGACTTCCGCTGCAACAACATCTTTGTGGTTGTTCTCCACTGCAATCTGAGCACTACCCTTGCCCACCTCATAGAATGGATGACCTGGACAGCAAAGCAGCCACTGTGATTACCTGGTCTCCATCTTTGAAGACCGTCATGTCCTAGTACAAACCACTGAGGAAAGGCAACTCGAAATTCTAATGCAGAACATCATATTACCAATGTCATCCCGAAAGGAGATTCTGTATCGTTGTGAAGTGCCTATTGGCAACTCTGCAAGGCGCTCATGCATCCCATCTTGTCCCACCAGCATTTGTGAGATCTGGCAAATACACAGAAGCGAATCAGCGATCAAATATCCAAATGAAGGTAGTACGGAGTAGTGATACAGATCTGGGTAATCTATGTTACTACGGGTTGCCCTTGACCTTGTTGCATGCTTTTCGGCAACTCAAGATGATTCAAGGCCAAGAACCTCTTAACAACTGGACAAAGGAAACAGCTTGACCTATAAGCGTCGAATCGTCAAGCAACATGAGACCCAGGGCTAGCACTGGCGCACACAGAAATGAGAGTCTGCGACGGGCATGGAGAGCAGCAAGTACAATCCCAGAGACTTCTGGTTCATACTGACTATACCTCTGCAGTACGGATGCAGATAGCCATTTCGCCTCGCCCTGTCGAAGGCTCTCTAGCAAACAGGCAGCCAACTCCTGGAAACTCTGAGGTCCTTATTTTGTATTTCTCCACCAATGTGACAGCATCCGCGTTTGCTGGATCCTGTTCAACACTTAGGCATCATAAGTGGCTGCTTCTCTGCCTCCCAGGAAATTGATGACAAAGCGCTCAAATTTGCCTAAAAGGGAACTTCAAGCAGCCCAATGCATGGGTAGGCAATTGTTAATTGTGGCAATCGGTCCCAACAATCAGTGGTTCCAATGTCCAGTCTAGATGCTGTACTAAGGCCGGACCCAGTACCTGCAGTATGGAGTAGCTGACCGTGCCCCCGTTCGCGGGGAGCAGTGGAGCAGAGCTGTGGCAAAGAGGGAGAAGCCACGTAGCAGTGGTTGGCATCGTCAGCGGGGGATCCGGAACAACCCAGAGAACTTCCGACGTTGTGAAGTGGGCCTCGACGCTCTGATGCCCTCTCACGATCGTGCACTGAGCAGTGAGTGAGATCCTGGTCCTGCCTGCAGACCTGAGAGGAGGAGACACGATACAGTGTAGTCAGAAAATGTGCATTGCCTTGTTAGCTGTACATATTCTGCAGTAAACGAACCATGGGTGGAAAGGAAGTACTTGATCATCCTTTGGAAGAGTAGACATTTCTGATGGAGATGAACCCTCACCTTCCAAGTACAATCGCTGCACAACTTCCACCTCCTTCGCCTCGGCTCCAGATCTCAATCACCTGCCCAAGCACATCGTCAAATGAGGTGCTCGATGTAGCCATTTAGCAGACATACTGGGTTTGACAGCTCTAGCTATACTTGTCATCAGTGTTGATAGAGCATTGAATAACTTCATGGTCAGCTTGTGTAATCTCACGTGGAACTACCGAGTAGTATCAAAGCATGCCACAAGTCTCTATCTCGTGCGGTATTTAGGAAGGTCCAAAACTTAACGGCCAGCACCTTACTGTCCGTGAAAGACCAGCTGCACTTGTAGCAGAGGGCCCCAAAAGATAATAGATTTTCACCCTGCACGGATGGTGCCGTAGGTTCAATATGACAAGGTGAAGCATTCTGCAAGATAGACCCATATGACAAGCTGTGGCATTGCAACTACTGATGCATGTCCACCTAGCTCAGGATACATAATCAGGTGTGAACAAACTAGCAAGCCTGGGTCATCACGCTACAAGCTGACAAGAATCAATGTAATTTTGCGAGTAGTTAGAGCAGACTTGCCTCTGCTAGCCCCACAGGGAAGATGGACATTGTTTTCCCGACTCCTAGCCGACCTCCCCGGGTCTCAAGGCTGATATTTTGAGGTTTATGCACACGAATGGGCGCCTCCGCCTCACTGAGTATGCTGCCATCAGCCCCTTCAGCTCGCGCATACACAGACTGCATCCAGGTCATGGACGACAAGCACAAATGGGTATCTGGCAAGACTGGCAGCACCTTCATATTTTGCTGCAGAGCATGTTACCACAAAATCCGCCACCAAGTCACAACAATCAACTAGAGAGCTTGTGACATAAGGCAGCCTCACCAAGTAGCCCTCCTTCAGCGCCTGCAGCAAGCCAGTGATGGGATCCACAGTGGCAGTAACCACGTCCGAGGTCACAAACCTTAGTCGAGCACCGGTCGAAGGGCCTCCGCTGACAGTCATCTGGTCATCGCACATGAGTGCCGTTAGAATTATGCTGGAGACGGTACAGAGGTATACCGTTGCTTCTGTTGGCCAGGTACAGTAATGAACAATATCTTACAGAGGTAAGCATATGCCACTTGTTGGTATCACTGATCTACACCTGATAGTCAGCTCCAGGCGCAATGATCAAGACTGGCGGTTGTATCGCAAGCGGACTATAGACAAGAATCCTGACTGGCTCGCTGATGACCTTCCTTCCAGACGGTTGCAACAGCGTCACCTGACGAACGACAATGTAAAGTAGACTGCTCAGTCACGTACTTGAGTAGAAGCAATATGATGCTCTGGAGAATGCCCAAGATTTCCACGCAAACATCGTCTATTAAGGCTGAGTTGGGCTGTCAGCAATTCGTGGAGTTGTCAACCTGGAGGGAAGAGGCGATCCCTGGCGCCTGACCCATGATCCAGAAAGAGTTGCTAGTGGCAGGTCCCGCGGAGGTTTGATGGATGTTGCCCACAGATGTGCCAATGCCGATCACTTCAACGACATCCTCTTGGACATGCACAGTGAGATTCATCAAAGTGAACTGCAGAAACAGCAATGGCCATCTGTCAGTGCTATCTTGACATACATGCACATTACAGAAGAGACAATGTGCTGCGTGCTGAGACCAACACCAAGTCCTCAAATCCATGAGGAAGGTGAATCTGTTGGCTTTTCCCATGCAAAGCATGCAACTGTAGGCATGCCAGTGGACTTCGTTGTAAATATATGATTGACATAACAAAGTCCACATTATATTACGCCTCAACTTCACGTCAATGTCACCTGCGTGTTATCAAACTTCCGCCCAGAGTTATCTCCCGCTTGCATCTCAATGTTCATAACAGCTCCGACCTGCAGGACGGATGTGTGGAAATTAAGCAGAATCTGTAAGCTAGAATGAGCTGCTGAGCAGCACATTGTTGTGAAATTGAAACTCTTCATATTTTCTGACGGCTGCTCTGTCTTGTGGTAAATGAAGCCCAATGTTCTCATGCAATTCTCGCCACAGCTGACATGGTCTGCATGCTCTTCCACTACCTGCAGGCTTGGATCGTCTGGCAAGAGCAATCTTATCCATGCGACCTCTGAGACAAAAACCTGCACCCAATGAATGTTACTGGCATCACCAAGTGCCTGCAGGGACATGAGGTCCCCGTTGTGTGGTTGTGTAGAACGTGCAAGCAGGCTCACCAGACCAGTATGCAACAATTACAAAACAGTCTTAACAGCCAATGGCAGGTGGCCTGAAGGACATAAGAGCTATACTTGTTAAGCTGCACTGGACAAGCGCAACTGTATACAATTGCTGCGGTAAGCAAAAGCAGTTAGCAGCAGATATATACACCATCGCCTGCTAGCTTACCGTTGCAGCTGCTTCTGCTTCCGGTATCAAGCCCTGGTCTCTTGCATGCACTTCAGCTGCTCCCAGTGCACTAACAGACAGAGTCAACTCGAGACTTCTGTTACCAACTGACGGCTTGACATGAGCAATCTTCACAACAGTGGAGTTTGTCACAGATGGCCTCACATCCAGGGTGCCACCAATAATCTGCAGCTTTCCCTGCCATATCAAGCACAACAGATATGCTGCTGATTGAAAGTACACAGCTACATGGTTTCAGAAAGCAAGTACATTCAAGGTTGCAGTGCTGAAAGCAGCTGTAGATAGATTTCTTGCTTGTCAATCTCAACAATCAACCAAGGACTATTCTAGAATACCTGCAGTACTGGAACACACGGTCAGGCTACAGAGGTTTTCTTGTGTGGAGATTTCATTTTAGGACTTATGACCAACCTGATTTTCAGGATGATAGTAGAGGACAATCAGACGAGGCTCCAGCCGCAAGGCACTCACAATCTGGTCATTCAAGTATGCAGGGCTAAGAACTTCTACCCTGTCGTAGAAGTGGCTGCAGATCAATTTGCAGCAAGTTTGCCTAAATTTCAGGCAGAGCAGCTGGTGCTTTTGATGATGTTTTTCAAGTAAGCAGAGGAGTCCTGTGGGAGTAAGTAGAGCAGACCTGCAATGTAAGTGAGGCTGCTGTTCTATCTGCCTTGCTTTCCAAGAGCCTGAGGAAAGACCTCTGTACATCCGCGTCGATGTGGGCTGGCAAGGAGCTGTAATCTACACCCTTGAGCTGGGCTTTCACTGTACACTGCAGTCACATTGCAAGTCCACGGAGCATATGATCGTCAATGTGATTCTGTTTCAGAAAGACCGACTGTAGGTGACGCTTGTGAATGCAAGTATACATTATCAGAGAACAGGGCATAACAGTACAGTGCGTTGTGAGGCTGGCCTGCAATCTGAGGTGACAATGCATATCAAGTAGTCAGCATGACAATCTTCCGTCTGTCAACCCACCGGGCCTTCCTGCTGCTGCAAGACGATTCTGCGCCGCCAAGCACTGCCAACAACATCCTCCAGGTGGGCACGCCCTTCGCACTTCTCCAGCGACCAGCTCAGCGCCAGTGTGGAAGCATTTGCGAAAGGCTGGCCATCCTCGTCCAAGGCAAGTGCTTCTAGCTCAAAGCGGCTTGCCGTTGTGACCGTCATTACGGTCTTAACAGCCTCTTCTGCTGGCTTTGCCTCCACTTCTGCATCCAGCAGAGCTGTGCAAGCATCAACACTTGCAGTAATTGCTCCGAAGAACAGGTCCTCCTCATGGCTGCTTGCCCAATCACATCAACAATTAAGGTATTCTTATTGTGGCAGCAATGTCAGGTTTCTGCATATGACGCTTGGAAGTTTACAATGTTGCTGCCAGGTCTATCTAGGTTTTTGCACACCTGCATCATGCTGTAGGAGTAGCATATCGGAAGGGGCAGTGCAGATTGACGTCAAGTTGGCCATCGACATGCTCGAGGCAGATCCACAAGTGACGCCTCGGACAAAGGTCACGACCTGCGCATGCAACGCGCCCTCAATTAGTGGCACTTAGCAAAAACACAGTCTGATTGGAGGACCTCCTCGCAAACAGCAAGCAGAGGGTCCTTGAGCAAAAGGTCACTCACACTCGTGCCAACTCCTGTGCAGGTGACGACATAGGACTGCCTCGACTGGCTGTTTCCAGGTAGGACACTGACGACTCGTCCTCTGGCCTCATTAAGTGCATCTAGTACACTGAACGTATCTGTGTACTTCCCACGAAGCCACCTCTCTGGCCCACCCTTGACCAGGACTTCCGCGCTGCTGCCCAAAGCCATTGTAATTTTGAGCTCCAAGCTATGGGGAATCTCCTTGCGAGTGACGCCTTCCTCAGCGAGCTCCAATTTTAATGGCGGGTAAGATGCGACAGCCCAGATTGCCTCAAGCTGTGCCGTGGGGGGGAGGCTTGCAGGAGGCTGCCGTCCTGCAAGCTGTGCCACGTCGAGGCTGGCCACTACAGATGTGCGGCCTGTCTCCGTGGCCTTCAAAACGGCATGCGCACAGACTTCTGAGGCGACCACCTTCAGGATGCTGTCGGGTGTGCCGGGCGGCAACTGGTCCAGCAATCGGAAGGAAGGCATGTCGTCCTTGAGCCTCCAACGGACGAGGCTGACCAAGCCACTGCAGTTGGAGTAGCTGTTTCCTGCAAAGAGGCACTTGCTGGCATACTCAGAAGGTCATACATGCACTCACAACATGTCATCAACAATGCAAGTTACCCAGCTGCTAAGGAAGAAGTCAGAATATGAAGAAGATATACAGCACTCATCACCATCATTTGTGGATGCTATCACTCATCACTGCCGGTCACAGACATAACAAGAAGAGACTACAAGCGGATCCTTATAAATACGTAGCTGTTTATCAGGGACTAAAAGTGCACCTGAGGGGTCCAATGCCGTCACTGCAGTGGGGAGCAAGTTACCCAGCGCTGTTGCCCACTGTAAGTCACGTGCCGGCTCTAGCTTGCCTGGAATAGAGACTTCAAGAGGTACCTGTTGAGCCAAGTGCACCATCTGTGAGGAAGGCTGTAAAGCTGAAGTCACCGCCTTCTCATTTGCAACCATCTGTTGACGTTTCTGTTGTGCATTTGCCATACCCCGTGCAAAGCATCAAAAAGCTGCACTAAATGCTAAAAAGTGTTTCAACTGCAATGGCCTCTTCCCCAGTGCAGCTCAAGGTCTACTGGTTGCGTAAAGTGTTGCCTCTTTAGAGTACAATGACAACTCTCTCCCCCCTCAGCAAAGAGTGGCCCTGTCTTAGGGCTACTGACCGAAGCAAAGTTGAGGGCATCATGAATTGCGGTGGCTGTGATCAGGGTGCGTCCCGCTCCCTGCGCCTTAATAACACCATCGGCCATCATTATTGCTACTGATGTGTTTTGAGAGGACCACAAGAAGTCCTGTGCTGAGGCTCCACAACCTGCACCAAGTAGATTGGATTGATTGTTTCCAAGTGGACCCCCGCATTTGTTGATGGAAGAAGCATCCTGAGCATACAGTTGCAGTGACTTGCTTGCAGTAAACAGGTCTTGTGAAGCTGAGGTGATTGGTACATGGGGCCAATCAAATGTACCTCCTCGTGCAGTCAGTGTAAAGGTCTGCAGAATTCCAGGAACCCATGGAAGCCTGACTACTTGAGCAGTGGTTGCTGAAGAAGTTGGTGCTCGAATGTGGACTTGATGACAGGCGACCACGCTTTGCTCCACCCGGAGAACCTACACATGAATGGAAAGCATGGAGCAGGTAGTCGAGCACGGAGCAGGTGAGAACCGACAGCAAGCACCACGATCTGAAGGGGTCCACAGGACATGCATAGACTCTTCAGTTTTTATGCACTAACAAGCTTACACAAAGCTGTGACATTGGACAGCACTTCTGCATGCAGCTGATGCCTTGCTAAGGCTGCAGCTTTGAAGTATGAAGCTTCCTGTCATGCCATACACACCTTCTCGTCCTCCTTCACCCACTTCCCAGCAGTAGTGTCAAATCGTAAGCTCCTGTACACCAGCCAAGCCAGCAAGGTACCCACTCCAGGCGCGACTGGCCTCAATGCTGTCGCATTCTGCCAGCCTTGTGTTGCAGCCACATCCTCTGGGATGGGCAATGCCTCCCACACAGCCTCATTCGCCAACTTCAGGGTCAGATTATCATGCTGCACGGCAAGATAAGACAATCATGCTAACAGCTGCTTAAGGTTCAATCTTGAGGCTACATCAAACCACTAGCTAAATTCGACTGATGTGATGCATACAAATTGCAATCTATCTGATATATGCAGACTAGTACTATGGCGGCACAACAACGTGGCTGGACACCAATGGTAAAGCCAAGCATGTTGCTGAGGGTGTCATCTGCTCTTTGGAAGAGAGGTTGATAGATGCAGCAGTCTGAAATAGGTAGACAAGCTGGGGGATGGTCATCAACCTTGGTCAACATGAGCGGCCGAGACCCTGACTCCCTGGAGAACGAGAGCGCGGTGACCACGTATGGCCTCCCCACCACCACCTGCCATGGGGTGTCCGAGGATGCAGTGAAAGTGGTCGCCTGCTTGCTGTCCTGAAGGGCAGCAAGGTACAGCTGCAGCGACACAGGTGTCACCACGTTGATGACGCAAAGCTGTGTGTGGCCCTGCACGCGCATGTCTTCGGCGATGACCGTGGCAGACCCTGGAGAGTAGCCGTACACGTGTCCAGTCCGGGCATCGACTTGGGCAATGCTCTCATTCATGGAGGAGAACCGGTAGTGCGCCGTTGGCAGTCTGACTTCTGCAAAGCAACTCACAGAACGCCAGTCCTTATTGAGATGTCAGTTCGGAGTCACCACAAGTAATCCAAATGTGGACGTTTGCAAGTGTCCGTGCTGAGATGCCTGCTGTAGCAACAATACCAGCTTCTGTAGCTACTCAGCCCCACAAGACCAAGGAGTGGTAGTAACAAGGTGATCGTGACTGCTGCTCGCACCCGTTGCTCTGCCCTGGCCAAGGACCTTGAGAACAAGATGGAAGATGCCGCCTGGCATTAAGAAGATCGGAGAAGGCGGCTCGAGGAAGAACGCCTCTGCCACAGTTAGTGAGATGGAGTCTTGCAGGTCCTTGAGTGAAGGCTCCACGATGCGCACGGTCACTCTTTCCAGCCCGGCTGCCACTCCCCTGACCACCAGAAGATCCGACCGCAGCGCCTGCTGCCATTCCATATCCTATTTGAGATGAGCAGCTCGAATAACACGAACACCGTCCCGGACTCGGCCATCACATGGTTTTGAATAGAGATATCAACCTTGGCTAACACAAACAGCGTGCCGAACTCGGCCACTGCTTGCAGAACCAAAGAACAACGTACTTGCAGAGCTCAAAAGCTGTGGGAAAGTGAACGACAACGTGCAACTGAGGCCCAGATTTTCTGCAGAGAACAGGTGATAGAATGTATACTCTGGACCCAAGTTTCTAAGGTACAATATTAACATACAGAGTCTTCGAGGTCTGATTCGGAAGTCAGCTCGCTTCTGAGGTGGAGCGGCGTGTCTCGGAGAGGCATGTGCTCTAAGCGGTGCCGGTCCTCTTTCACTCCCAGGGGGTCAGCCGGATAAAGCTCCCAGAGGAACTGCACGCCCACGAGCGAGGAGAAGACATTGTCTGCCAAACAAAAGAGGCCGGCTCAGCCAGCGCACGCGCTCCTGACAATCCTTTTGTGGGTATACATTGTCCGTTGCACAAGCTAAGAGTTCTTGTCCTCCTACATTTCTCACACTTGCATTCCACCAATCACTAGGCAACAGCTCACAAGACCAGGTAAATGACTTGCATGACTTGCAGAGGCAGGGACGAACAAGCACAAAAATTAAGGTGCTGCAAGCAGCATGTCTCCTCATACCTTCCGAGTCGAATGCAAGCGCCTGGAGGCTGGCGAAGCTGCCAAGGTCAATCTTGGTGGAGTGATGGAAGATGCGGAGCTGCGCTGGCGTGTCCAGCGACACCTGGCACTGCAGCACCACGCCTGTGGTGGCATCCGTTGCCCGCACAGACGTGGTGCGCCGCCCAGCATACGGTGCAATGGACTTCACCATGGCGCTGGAGAAGCAGGGGCCGTCGTGATTGCCAGGTGCAGCATGGCTACTAGCCTCCGGCTCCAACGAGATGAGATCGTGGTCGTCCCAGGCCCTGGGGAATGCCATAAGCACTAGGTGTTTAAATTTTGGGGTTCAGATTTCAAGTCCCACAACGAGGGGTCAGCACTTGGTCTTGGTAGTCTGTACCTCACGACTGAAGATACAACTCAAAGCTCTCAATCTCCAGGGACTCCCTAAACCCTGACCCTTGGATCCTCCCTAAACCCTTGATCCCTAAAACCTAAATCTAAAACCCCAACACCTAACCTCCGCACCCCTAAAACCTAAAACTAGTCCTAAACCCTGGGGCTCAGCGTGAAGCTTCGCAAGAAACATGCAACCAACATGGTGCAAGCTGCCAGAGGGCTCCGGTGCGCTGGCATCCTCCTGCTTCTCCTGAGCCTTTGTTCAGCTGCCGGGGGTGTCCTCCGAATCTGAGCTGCAGCAGCGGGGTGGCAGCATTGCCTGCCCTGCATGTATCTTGAAAGCACAGGGCTTGCTCTACAAGGGCGGGGCCATTGGAGAGGCGCTGAGGCGCAGCCCTGCAGGCCCTTTTCAGAGCGCCAAATTGTAGGCTTCTCGGAGTGATCCTGCCGCTGAGCGAGCCCACAATAAGGCCAGCGCGAGCACCACTGGCGGCCATAGATGACGGCGTGGAGGTCTGCACCAGGTGAAGCAGCCGTTGGAGGCGCGCAGGCGGTACTGGACGGGCCGCGCGGCGAGAGGCGGCAGCAGCAGGTCCAGGTCGCTGATCTGCGGGCCGCCGCCGCCGTCGCAGCGGGCCGCCAGCGCCAGCAGCGCCGCCAGCAGCGCCGCCAGCGGCGCCGCCATCTTTTTTTTTTTTTTTTTTTTTTTTTTTTTTTTTTTTTTTTTTTTTTTTTTTTTTTTTTTTTTTTTTTTTTTTTTTTTTTTTTTTTTTTTTTTTTTTTTTTTTTTTTTTTTTTTTTTTTTTTTTT
>WELB01000106.1:130089-169866 GCA_009602725.1 Spirogloea muscicola
TCGAGCCGGCTCTGGCGCAGAGCTCGGGCGGGGCGGCGGGCGGGGGGGCCCGGGCGGGCGCGCGCGCGCTGAGCGCCGCCTTCCTGCTCGTCTTCCTGGCCTTCGGCGCCGCCCAGAACCTCGAGAGCACGCTCAACCAGGTGCGCGCGCGCCGCCTCGCAGGGGCTCAGGGCTCAGCGGCCTGAACCCCAGATCCTAAGCCCCAAAGCCTAAACTCTAAACCCTGAAACCTAAACCCTGAATCCAAAACCCTTTCCTGGGGTTCTCATTCCTCTTCCTCCTATCAGCTCATTTGACTTTCCAATCACTGACACGGGGGTACTGAGAGCGCCCTGTCTGCCTCGCCTGTGGGTCCGCTGATATGGTCATGAGCACCCCCTGTATGCACACCTGGCTGGCTGTCACGGCCGCTCTTCCAATATCAGCCGCCGCATTTGTGCTTTGCTCATCCCCCAGAAAGCTGGCCGAGCCTTAGCTGGTGGTGGTGGCACATGGGCTCGTCAGTTTGCCGTCCGGTCGTCGGCCACCAGTTTGCGTCCTCTACGTGCTGACTCGTGGTTACCGCGAGCGGGTCAGCTTAGCAGCAGGCGATGTACACCTGTCAGTGTGCTTGCCTTTGGTACTTGGCCACTCCGGCCCTCCATCCCTCAGCACCACTCCATCTCCTCCTCCCCTCCCGTCCTCCCCGCATTCCATGGCTGACTGCTGCGTCGGCTGGCCTGGCGGCGCGGCGGCAGGACGCCGGCCTGGGCTCGGCGGCGCTGGGCCTCGTCTACTGCGCCCTCACGGCCTCGTCGCTCGCCGCGCCCGCCGCCGTCGCGCGCCTGGGCGCCCGCCGCGGCCTCCTCCTCGGCCTCGCCGGCTACTGGCTCTTCATGGCCGCCAACCTCCGCCCCTCCTGGTCCTCCCCGCCTCCACTGGGCGCCCTGCCTCGTCTCCAGTCTCGGCTTTGCCACCACGGCAGTCGCCCTCTGAGGACAATCCGAGTCGTGCGTCCCTGAGACGGGCGCCCAGCTGCTGGCGCAGCACGGGCTCGCCATGCGGCCAGGTACACCTTGCCGCCAGCGGCCCTGCTGCTGGGTTGCACGGCCTCCGTCCTCTGGGTGGCCCAGGTAGCCCCCCTTCTCTCCGAAGAACGACTAGGGGTCAGGGTTACATAGAGCAGAGGTTTACGCGTGCAAAGTCATTAGACTGCCGCTGTATATCTTTTACATAGTTGCAACTCTGCATTGCGTGGCCGGATGGTGAGAAATTGGTCTTGCTGCAGCCAACCTTGGCCTTGTGGTCCTGTCTTCAGGGCACCTACCTGACGCTCTTAGCTAAGAGCCACGCTGCAGCCAGCGGCATATCCGAGGCCACTGTGCTGGGGCAGTTCAACGGGGAATTCTGGTCGATCATGGCCAGCAATCAGGTACATGACAGGAAATATGCAGTTGTCTCCTGCTTGCATGCTTTCAGTGAGCCAGCCAGCCAGCTCAGTGCTGCCAGTTACTTAACTTATACTGAAAGCAAAGCGTAGATCCGCTGTGAATGTCTTATACATGTAAAGGCATCTGACGCAGTAGGAAACGCTGCTGACTTTGCTGTCCTTGCCTCTGTCCTTCCTGCAGCTACTTGGGAATCTGCTGGCCATGCTGATCCTTTCACACAATGTAGGTTCACTGACCTACCCATTCATTGGCAGAATGCAGATCTTGGCGGGTATGGCCCTTGCCTGCATCATTCTGAATCCAGTTCTCAATTATGACCCTCAGTCACATCCTCGTTCAGCCACCATACATCAGACATACTGACAATCAACTACGCAGCTATTATGACCTGACTCAAAAAATTCTGCTTTCAAGCAGGGAAAAGCAGGTGCCATTTCGCCGGGTACAATGAGGCTGCTGTTCCTCGCTTTCCTTGTGTGCATGACATTTGGGACCATCATCATTGCCCTCCTCAGGGAGCCAGCGGCAAAGCAGCACCAGTTGCCCGTTGACGATCTCAAAGAGCGTGAGAGCACGCTTGTAACCATGCTGGGGCTGCTCAAGTCGAGGAGGACCCAGCTGCTTCTCCCTGTAATGGTGTACACAGGACTGCAGCAGGCTTTTATCTGGTGCAACCGATTGCCTGCAACATTGTTTTAGCAAGTCCCTTGGAAGATCAACTACAAGACCCTCATTATCCAATTCATGTTGCTCATACTCCTTGACCCTCTTCTGTGCCAAAGTTTGGTCTTACTTACACTGTCTGCCTTAAGGGCAGTTTGGTACTCACTCTGTGTTGGTCTGACACAGCATATCCTGCACAATATGGGGAAGGTTGACTCATCGTTGACCTGTCCATGTGCTCTGCAGGGGTGATTTTACAAGGGATATCATTAGTCCCCACATGGGACTTGCTTGGGTTCCTGGTGTCATGGCCATCTATGGAGGATCGGATGCCATCGTGAGCCCACCCCTTGCTGCCACTTACTTGGCCAGACTGGATCTGTACACAGTATTCTGGCTCGTGATGGATACAGTTGACACCAGTAACAGAGCTGCACATACATCACAATGTCATGGTGGCTTTGTCTGCAGAGCTCCGCTGCTGCGGGCTTTCTTGCATCAAGCATCAAATCCCTTTGTTGGATTTTCGCCATTGGCATCGTTGCACAGCTTGTGGTGATGCTCCTCCTCTTCTGGCATCGGTAAGAACGTAATCTCCTGTATAGTGTCAAACCAAGTCATCTTGTCAGCCGGTCTAGTGGATAACTACCTGCGTCAATGCATGACTGATTTATTGCCGAGGAGTCGGACTTTATATCTTCTGGCTGCAGCACGTTCAGATTGCAGTTACATATTGTCTTGTACTGTCTGCGTGCTTTGTGCTCTGCTTAGCTCTTCTGGCACTCTTTTGTGCCTCTGCTTGCAGCTGGGAGCCGGTGTCCATTATCCTCTCTGCAATCCTGTGGGGTATGGGTGATGCAGTTTGTAACACAAACATGAGTGCACTTCTGGGAGCACTCTACTCTGGCAGAACAGTATGCTCTTGTGCCCGCACTTGTGCTCGAATCTTCTAGCATCTTCTGGTATCTGAAGGACTCCTGGAATAATGGTACGATTCATCTTAGAGTGCCAAAGCTTTGCCGTTTGTGCGGCCTGTGTTGCTCAAACGCCCCGGCTGTTCCCAGCTAGAACCGCTGTTCTCACCCGATCTGTCTTTGTCAACTCAACAGGAGGCAGCGTTTGCCCAGTGGAGGACCTGGCAGAGTGCAGCTACATCTCTCGTCTTCTTTGCCAGCCCGCATGTATCAATGCCTTGGAAGCTCCTGACGTTGGGGACGCTTGGTATCTCTTCCTTGGCAGCCCTCTTGGCAGTAAGGGGTACAGATGATGACATGGCTGGGCCAGGCTGAGCAGACAAGCATGCCTCGTTTGTGCTGACAGGCAGCTGCAAGGTGAGATGGAGCCTCTTGTGGCTTTGGCTGGCTAGAGCTGCCTCCTGCTTACTCTTGACTAGATAGAGTTGCCTCTTCTTTGGGCTGTTCTAGCTGGGCACAAGAGGCTAAGAATTTTAGCAAGCTTGCACAGCTGACTGCAGTAACTTCTGCAAGTCACGTGAGCAGTAATCTTCTGTGGCTTCAGCTTTATCAGCACTTGATGGCAACTAACAAGAAAAATGATAGTGCAATAAGATTTTGCAGGCCAGGACATGTCTACTCTGGGGGCAACCAAGCGCATCCGGCCTTTAAATGGACGTCGAATGGATAGGCGCACTTCCCACCTTGTTCCCAAGTGTCGGCCAGCTCAGGGAGCTGCAGCTAGTCGGCTTCACAGAGTGCGCTCGCCAGCTTGCCTGCGTGTTCTTGGTATGAGACTCTCAGTATGTACCTGGTTTATGCGACTGCCTCTGGAATCTCTCCCAGGGCTAGTGGACGCAGCCACCGTCCGATCTGGCTGCGGAAGGTGGTCCATCATCAGAGTGGAGGTGACCGACACATTGATGAGGCGGCCACTGGCCCGGACGGCAGTGGAGGTGGCCATGTGTGTCCTTGCCAAGGCCTTGCATCCTCCTCCTGAGTAGGACCCTGCAATCAATCAGCTTACGCTGCTGCTTGTGCTTGATATGTAGTGGCCAGCGCTTGGCAGCAGATTTTACTGATAAGATTCACAACATCGGAGAGTTGTCTGGGTGGCCAGTGAAGGGCGCTCGTTGTTGGTCTGCCCTCATGTCGCCTGCCTTTTGTAGGCACCTTGCCTACATTGTCGTCATGTGAGGCGCAGCTCTTCGCACTTTGATGACCAGCGCGGGACACAGTGGCCGAGCCACGTGGTCCAGCATACCAGTTCCTAGAGTTGAATCGCTTATTGGCAAGCTATAAGAGACCATTCTCTTGGTGTTGCTTAAATTCCTGAAGTCTCCTCGCAATGACGATGGGTGCATGCTCATGTGTCGGTGATTTGTGCTCCTTGCGTCTCAGGTCTTCCTTGTCAGCTGGCTCTGCTGTGCTTGGTCACACCTGTAATAAGGACATATGATGTGAAACTCGTTGCAACACGTTGCAACGAGTTTGCGCAAGTTCTGCTTCCAGCAAGTTTAGGGTTGAGCACTGAGCAACGGGAATCCAGTTGTAAGCGCCGAGGCCATACAAGACCATCATGCTCATATGCAGCAAT
Source organism: Spirogloea muscicola (assembly GCA_009602725.1). Lineage (NCBI taxonomy): Eukaryota > Viridiplantae > Streptophyta > Zygnematophyceae > Spirogloeales > Spirogloeaceae > Spirogloea > Spirogloea muscicola. The sequence goes on from WELB01000106.1 coordinate 134,733, forward strand.
ATATGCCGGTCTGCATCGTGTACTGGCCACAGTGTATCAGGGAGCATGCAGAGCTATTGGCAGACGAGATGTATTCACAGGCTCCCCTGGTCTGTCGTCCATTCCATTCCTCAAGCTGGCCTTTCACAGTCATTGCCAACTTGGAAGAGCTTCTTTCGCCCAAGCAGCATGAGAGCCACGAGCTCCCGTACTGACCCTGTTCCTTCCTTTCGAGCTGTCCTCTCACAGTCATCGCCTTACTTTATGAGAGAGCTGTTTCATATTTCGTATGCCGCAGGCAAAATAAGAGGCCTCTTACTTGGGCCGCCAACCGTAGGACCAAAACGCAGCATTAGTAGCAAAGAGGAGAGGGCTCCTCCCAAGGGGGCAACGGTGGTAGAAAGGCAGCCCAGAATAATTAGACAAAGGGCCGAAAGGGTGCTAAAACCCACAGCTATGCAAGAAAGTGGTTTCCAGTGTGCATGTGAGCCTTTTCGTGGTTATTGCACCTTCCGGCCCTTTCAGACCCAGTACTTCGCTTTGGGCTGGCCGCCCATACCCGCTGCCTCACATTGGAAGAGCCGCTTTCTTGGCCGTCTCGCTGCAGAGGTCAATGGCCCGTGCGCTGCACCTACGTGCCGGCCGAGCCCTCGCTGCTGCCTCTGGCTCTGGCCAGGGGACGTCCTTCCAGGAACATAGCCTCTCTGACCTGCGACTGCTTAAGCAGGGGTTACTGAGTAGTTAGTAGCTGCTTTGTTTCTTCTTGTGTGCTTCTTTCTTAGTGCTTCGCCTTAGTGCTTCGCCTGGCCCCCTTCTTCTTGGGCTTCTTGTACTCTGCTCATTCTTTTTTGGGCTGGCTATTCCAGCCCCTATCCTCAATGGGCGAGCTCTTTCTTCTTTCTTTTCCTTCTCACTGAAGCGGCTGACGAGCCAGCGAAGGCGAGCGTGGCCGAGAACGCCGTCCCCGCGCGACGGCGAGCCCGTCGCCGCGCCGTGCCGTTCGACGAGCGTCGCGCTCGAAGGGAGGGGAGGGGCTCTCGGGGTTTGGGGGGGGCCCTCGTGAGGGCCACGGCCCGCCGTCCGATCGGCGGCTGTGCGGCGGGCGATGGGCTCCCGGGAGGCCTCGAGAACCTTCCAGGCCCGCGGCGGAGGGGAGGAGGGAGGGAGGAGGGAGGTGGGGGGGGCTGGGGGAGACGAGCTTCCTCCCGCCAAAGCCCCGAGCTGGTCGTCTCCCACAACCCCGCGAGTCCCCATCGCCTCCCGCCGCCCCGCCCCCGCCGCCGCCCTCAGCCCCTCCTGCGCCGCGCACAGCCCGCTTCGACGCTCCTGCTTCGCCTCTACCTCTGTTAGCCGGCGCTGCCGCCGCCGCCGCTGCTGGGTCAGGATGGCCGCGATGGAGGACGCCAGCGGCGAGGTGGAGACGTTCGCCTTCCAGGCCGAGATCAACCAGCTGCTCAGCCTCATCATCAACACCTTCTACAGCAACAAGGAGATCTTCCTCCGGGAGCTCATCTCCAATGCCTCCGATGTGCGCCATGACTTGACTCTTGCCGCCTCTGTGTACTTTCTGCACTCGCTGATCGGATTGCAGGGAGCATCTGAGCCAGTTAGTTGTGTTGTCGTGTCTATGCACGGACGGCTCACCTGGTTTTCACTCCTTCGCGTTGCGCAGGCCTTGGATAAAATTAGATTCGAGGGCCTCACAGACAAGAGCAAGTTGGAGACTCAGCCAGAGCTTTTCATTCACATCATCCCCGACAAGACTAACAACACCATCACGATGGTGGATTCTGGAATCGGCATGACCAAGGCTGGTACGAATCTCTTAGCATTTACTTCTCAAGTGCAGGGCTCTGCAACTTATTTTTCTATTGTATTCTAAGATATAGGATTGTGAATGAGGCGTTGCTGGCTTGCGTAGCCCAGTATTCAAGATTACTGACGAGCTTGGCGGGTGTCGAATTGCAGACCTTGTCAACAACCTCGGGACCATTGCTCGGTCTGGGACAAAGTCCTTCATGGAGGCGTTGTCTGCTGGTGCTGATATCAGCATGATTGGCCAGTTTGGTGTTGGATTCTACTCTGCATACTTGGTGGCAGAGAAGGTGGTCGTGCACACCAAGCACAACGATGATGAGCAGTACATCTGGGAGTCCCAGGCTGGTGGTTCCTTTACCGTCAAGAGAGATCCAGGTGAAGCACTTGGGCGCGGAACCAAGATCATCTTGCACCTCAAGGAGGATCAGTTGGAGTATCTGGAGGAGAGGCGGTTGAAGGACTTGGTGAAGAAGCACAGTGAATTTATTAGCTACCCCATCTCCTTGTGGACGGAGAAGACCACAGAGAAGGAGATTGATGAGGATGAAGATGAGGAGGAAAAGGATGAGGAGGAGGGAAAGATCGAAGAGGTAGATGAGGAGAAGGAGAAGAAGGATAAGAAGAAGAAGAAGGTGAGCTGACACTACTATTTATCACACTAGGAGCTTGATGCTCATGGCCAATAGAGTACGCAATTGCAGCATTCATGTCTGATATATTAGGTGCACTTTTGGTGCAGGTGAAGGAAGTGTCGCATGAGTGGTCCCTTATGAACAAGCAGAAGCCCATCTGGATGCGGAATCCTGAGGATGTGACCAAGGAGGAGTACGCTGCTTTCTACAAGAGCATCACAAATGACTGGGAAGAGCACCTTGCAGTCAAGCACTTCTCTGTCGAGGGCCAGGTAGGGAGGACTGCATGCATGGCGTCAGCAATGCTAGAGCTACTGTTGAGCCTAGTCTAAGTCTGTCAGGCCAAGCGTATCCAAGTTTTTGTCGCATTTGATTTATTGGTACAAGCTTGACTATTTACGTGCCCAGAATGTGTGTCAATCCTGCTAACATGACATGCTTCTTGTGCAGCTTGAGTTCAAGTGCGTGCTGTTTGTACCTAAGCGGGCTCCATTTGACTTATTCGACGGCAAGAAGAAGCTGAACAACATCAAGCTTTATGTGAGGAGAGTATTCATCATGGACAACTGCGAGGAGCTTATCCCTGAGTATCTGGGCTTTGTGAAGGGGGTGGTTGACTCTGAGGACCTTCCTCTTAACATTTCCCGTGAAATGCTTCAGCAAAATAAGATCTTGAAGGTAAGCAGCCAGGATTAACTAAAGGATTAACTAACCTGTGATTATACTGTACCTCGTTTTACTCGCATCACTTGCTTTGGAGCGCACAACTGGTATATGTCTCTCTAAGGTTGGTGGTCATCTTCATTATCTTTCTCACAGTCAGGTTATTTGTTTGCGCCCAGGTCATTCGGAAGAACATTGTGAAGAAGTGCGTTGAGTTGTTCAACGAGATTGCAGAGAACAAGGATGACTACACCAAGTTCTATGAGGCCTTTGGCAAGAATCTCAAGCTTGGCATTCATGAAGACTCTCAGAATAGGTCGAAGTTGGCAGGTGTGTGGTTGTACTTACTGCTGCTGGGCATGGCTACTTTTTTTGTTGATCATATTGGTGAAAGCAAGCATAGTCCTGTTGTCACCACATTTTGAGAAGTTTGGATTACAACCACGTCTTGAGATGTCTGACTCATCAGTGATACTCCTTACTACATTGCAGACCTGTTGAGGTATCACAGCACCAAGTCTGGCGAAGAGCAAACTTCGTTGAAGGATTATGTCACCAGGATGAAGGAAGGCCAGAAGGACATCTACTACATTACTGGTGAAAGCAGGAAGGCAGTTGAGAACAGCCCCTTCCTTGAGAAGCTGAAGAAGAGAGGCTTTGAGGTACTCTTCATGGTTGATCCCATTGACGAGTACGCCGTGCAGCAGCTCAAGGAGTATGATGGAAAGAAACTCGTCTCAGCTACCAAGGAGGTGAGCAACGTTTCTGCGTTTGTGCCTGTCCAGAACATCTGTATACTGTGGATGGACGTACTGTACTAGAATATTCTAGAGTTTCTCCCAAGCTCACTTTCCAGGTGGTATTTGTGATTGTAAATAGGGGTTGAAGTTGGAGGAGACCGAAGATGAGAAGAAGAAGAAGGAGGATGTGAAGCAACAGTTTTCAGAGCTTTGTAAACTAGTCAAGGTAGGCCTACAATAAGACTGGAAACATGGGTAAAATGCTATGAGGCAGTTAGCTTGATCTCCTATGCTTAACCTGTAGTACTACATTGATGAGCACCTTTTCCAAGCCTGTGGAGTGCCTTACAGTCAGCAACATCATGCCAACATGACGTCTAAGGTAGCATTGCATGAAATGTGATGGTGATGTTTACAACAAGGCGCAATCTGGATCTGGTATTGCAGGACATTCTTGGTGAGAAGGTTGAGAAAGTGGAGGTGTCTGACAGGATCGTCGACTCGCCTTGCGTTCTGGTCACTGGCGAGTAAGCCTCGACCTCATTATGATGCCTTTACCTTCTGCAAGCATTTGTATAGGATGTACACTGATTGAGGTGCTCAGCTTTACTTGTGACGTGTCATGGTTGTGTGATGAGTTTATTTTGTTCTTCACTCTTTCAGATATGGCTGGAGTGCAAACATGGAGAGAATCATGAAGGCACAGGCACTGCGGGATAACAGCATGAGCAGCTACATGAGCAGCAAGAAGACACTGGAGATCAATCCTGACAATGCTATCATCAATGAGCTCCGCAAGAGAGCTGATGCCGACAAGTCAGACAAGACCGTCAAGGATCTGGTGCTATTGCTCTTTGAGACTGGTAGGCCGCCCTTGCCTTTTATGACTCTCAATGCAAGTGATATATAAGCTGACTAATATTTAAGGGGTGCTTTAGCTTGGCAAAATGAAGAGTTAATTGCAATTCATTGTGTCACCCATGCTACATGTTGACCTGCAAGCTGATTGCAATTCAATGTGTCAACCCATGCTATATATTGACCTGCAAGCTTCTCATGGCCCCTTTGCTAGCCTCGTACTTCCACTGAAATGTCAACACCACATCTTTGTTGTGCAGCCCTTCTTACTTCTGGGTTCAGTCTGGAGGAGCCCAACACCTTCGGCAACAGGATTCACAGGATGGTGAAGCTGGGTCTCAGCATTGATGAGGATGCTGCGGCCACCGAGGAGGACGACGCAGACATGCCTGCTCTGGAGGAGACTGATGAGGGCTCTCGCATGGAGGAGGTCGATTAAACTCAGCGCTGCTATGATTAGTTAGTTGCCCCTAGCACCTGCCATCTCTTCGTGACTGTTTCTTCCTTAGTAAGGTTTGCTCGTCCTACTATTGAGAGTGTCAAATGTGAGAACATGGTAGCACCTGACTGGGCTCCCTAATTGAGCTACTTTGAAAGCTCTGGCCTTGCCATAAGACCCTTTGGACCTTCCTTATTCTGACTCTGCTACATCATGCACATGTAAGCAGACACATGACAGATTCTGTATGTTTTGGGTTCTGCTGGTTATTCACTCCCAGCAACAATTTAGTGCCTAGTTCCTCTCACTTGTCCAGCAGTCTAGCAACTATTCTTTTTGAACCATTATACAAAAGCCAGTGCAGCTTGGTTGTAAGAATTAGTAAGGGGGCAGTGCCAATGCAGACTAAGACCAGATGATCATACAATCATGGGAATACTTTCTAGAAAGTATAAGGTGGTGAACATAGGGGGACCAGTCAGCAGTTAGCTTTCATGGCCATCCTGAAGTATGAGAAGCCAACATTCCTCTCTTGCCTACTCAACGGCGATAATTGTGGGAAAGCACAGTGGGCAATGCATGCCAGGACATACTGGCGACCACCTCATGGGCTGCACACTTACATCAGTAGCAGTGCAGCTGGGATGCGCTTTAGATTGGCATCACCAGTGTGTATAAGTAAGCACGTATCTGGGACGCGCCTTAGCTTGGCATCATCAATGAGTATGGCGAATTTGCTGCTGTCGCCAAGAGCTGGACGGACCTGTGGTAGCGTCGCAAAATGTACACAGTAGCTTGAAGTCAGAAAGCCGCAGCATCTGCCGTACTCCAGTGAAATTCTGGAGAGAAGAGGAAAGAGAGTGTATTAATAAAAGATGGAGGGCCATGTGTGGCCAAGTACAAAGGTAAGCACATTGACAAATGTACGTCACCCTGCTGCTAAGCTGACCCGCTCAGTAACCACGAGTCAGCACATAGAGGTCACTAACTGATGCCCGAATACCGGACGGCACTCGACAACCTCTAGAGCTACCAGCTAAGGCTCGACCAGCTTTTTGATGCAATGCATGAGCCTGAGCTCGCTGCAGACAAACTGATACTCGACGTCGCAAGAACGACGAGAAGGCTGCCGGCATGCCCAGCTGAGCTGGAAGCATATCCTCACGACGTGCATATCCCAAGCTTGCAATCTTCTCCAGCAAGGTGTGAAAGCGAGGGCCTATGCAGCCGAATGTGTCGATGGCCGCCGGTAGGAGATGATCGCTGCGGGGGGAGTCAGAGTAGTGTCGGAGCTTTCTCTGCTCAGCACCTCCCACCGCGTGGCCAGAAATATGTGTCGAAGCGGAACTCTTGTATGCCTCTGTCACCACCACGTCAACCAAGGCTCGTGGGCCTCCGCCAGGTTGTACACCCACAATGTCCAGGGTGCGACGGTGATGACGTCCCTGGGAATTCGTGGTGATGGGCATTACATTGCTCACTTCCACGATGGCGCGGTAGCCGGCGTCGCGCATGAAGCCTGCCAGGGCGTCCCGTAGGAGATTGTGGACGCCAACCACCTCAGGGCCTGTGGGACACCGCAGCATGTGGGTGGCAAGGTCTCCACCCTCCGCACGGAAGCCGCACTCACATTGCGTCACTCCAATTAGGCAGGTCGGGGGCAGGTCGGGGGGTGTGGGATTGTTTTTGGGGTGGATGACTGGCGCAGATGCAGAATGGTGCATCAAGGGATGTCCAACGAACTGTGCCTTACACGCACGTATGCATGCGCTCCTCCCCCTACCCCAAGCCAACCGACACCACCGGGTTCTTCAGAGCTGCATTCTTGCACAATCTTGCATCTGCAGTGCACAATTCAGAGGGTATTGTACAGCCGCAAGTGACAATGAAGCGGACAAGTCACAAGGAGAGAAAGATAGAGTCAAACCTAGCTCTGCTCGACAACCGCCACAACTCTTGCAGCTTGTCAGAAGCAACATGGCCATCCTCGTCAAGGTAGCTACACTGCATCCCAAGTTCGACCGTGCGTGCTTGTTCAGTAAAGGAATTTAGCGATATGCAATTATCCTGGCTGTTCTGGAAGAGGTAGGAATGAAGGCCAAAACCATCGCAAATGGCAGAGACGATGACTGCAGATTGATTGACTGCAAAAGAGGTCACACGGCTTGAAAGGTGCAGCGGCCATGAGTGTTACAGCAGAACAGAGCACTAGCTGCACGGACTGCGCAGCTACCAAAGTAGGGGGGCCGGCAGACTCGTACAAGAGCCTGACAAGTCATCCTGCCTGTGGTGGAAGACAACTTGAGAGGACATGGCAAGGGTGTTGCACAAGGACTGCCAATCCCTGAAACTGTGCGACAGCGCCAGCATGGACATCCATGAGGCCTTGAAGAGGAGAAAAATCACCGCACGATGATGATGTAGTGCAGCCAGTGAAAATGGCGAATCCTGGAAAGCGAAGAGCTGGGCCACCCATCTAGTTGGTCTTGGAGCCGCTCACGGGCCGCCACAAGTCTAGGGACGCCCAGCTTGAACGGTGTTCAGGTGGAGGAGTCTGGCACTTCTCTGGCAGTAGGAGAAAGAGCGGCATGCTGTGTGGTGACAACGCGGCACACTTGGTGGGCGAAATGGTGAGGCCCAGATAGCCAAGTCCTCGAGCATATTACTGTAAGGCGTGAGGAGATGGTGGGTGAAGCTGACAAGGCTGTCGACTCAATGTTGAAGGAGGACGCCGGCATAGGTGACGGCAGTGGCCCAGTCGGCCTGGCGGTGCATGAAGGCTGAGCATAAGCCGGCAGCAGTTTCTCCCAGCCATGTGCCAAAGCTTTGGCTTTGGCATAGCCAACATAAGTGCACGCTTCATGCCGCCACCAAAGTGCGCTGGCCTCGCCGTACATCGCTAATGGGACAGTGGAAACGGAGGCGCAGCGCTCCTCCACTACAGCGCCAGCATAGTAGATAGTATTGAAGGAGAACCATAAGCATTGAGAAGGCAAAACAACTGCTTAGGCCGTGCTTCACTCAGTCCCATAGGCTATAAAGGTCGGCTCCCCTCAGCAGCACAAACGAGCACCAGAGAGGAAGTGAGTGCAGATGGTCGCCATGTGACCGTGGAAGACCACGCCTGACGACTAGAACATGACCTCCACCGCAACGAGTCCTGAATAAAGCTGATGGACGGCACGCCCAACTGGGTATCTGCAGGCCCGTCGAAGGCTGGTGGGAAGCACCCCTGAGTATGTCCAAGGGCAGGTGCTTACACATCAAGTATAAGCAGACCCGCAAGAAGGTGGTGAACAGTGCCGCGTTGCCTTCAAGGTTCGTGAGGAGCATACCACAAGCAAAGCACAAGCGGACCCACCAATAACCCCTCCTCTTTCTGCATTGCAGGACTACTCGTCGTGTATCGGCTTCCGTGTCACCTACATTTTAAATGCAAGGGGCTGGGCGTCGGCGGTCAAAGCTCTTTCAGAAAGCAGTCACGTATTGTATCCTCCATAAGAAGGGGGGTCCGAGGAGCTTGCTGGGGTGAGCGAAGCTGAAAGCACGCCTGAGAGGCATCGCTAGTGGGGTTGCTGCTGCGGCCCCACACGGCTGAAAGTGGTCGGGTGGCAGCCGGATTGTTGTGATCCGTCAAGAGGCTCGTTCTTTCGCCGGTCTCGACCGCTTTTCGTGCATGAGCTGCCGATTTGGACCTTCTAGCCGCTCGGCAGGAACTGGTCGCCCCTCAAGAGCAATATGCCTCGGTGGGCATGGCTGCAGTCACGCCGTGCTCTCTGCGAAGTGGGGACAGGATCGAGGACAACAGCCAGGACGAGGGGTACCTGGAACACTACGTTCCTGACTCTACCGCCTTGACTCGGCCGCCCCATCCGGAAGTGCTGGCCGCTCCAAACGGAAAGTAAGTGCAAGCCTGCTACGCCACGGTGCGCGGAGCTTCGCTGGGCGTGCGATCGCCGGTGCAGAAGGGGGGAAGGGACTCAAGCCAGCAGCAATTGTGGCGCTTCGGCTACTTCTGCGGCGTGGTGGTGGCGCAGCTGGAGTGCCGCGGAGCGGGCGGCGGGTGGCGGGCGGGCGCCGCAGGAGCGGCCATGATTGCAAGGACGAGCACGTGGGGCGATCATGAGGATCGTGGTTGGCGAGGGGGCTCTGGGCGCGACCTTTGCGTTGACTTGCATCGCTATCCGGGGTGTTTAGCTGACAACGCGTGTCCCGGAGGTGGGCGCGACGGGCGCGGAACTTGCCATTAGCCACTGAGTTGGAGTCATTGACTTCATCCTCCTATTTATCGGTAGAGAGAATATCCTGGAGGTGGCGGGGTCCACAATTCATAGCCCCCCTATTGCGCTTTTTTGGGCTGGCCTCTCCCAGCCACCAGTCAATCTGGCCGCGCTTGTTCTATTGCGAAGCCCACCTCGCGCGCACCAATGTCGCTACGCAAAGTCAGTTCTCGCGGTCTAGTGAGTCCGCTCCTCTGCAACGCTGTTATGAAATGTATCATCGGCCGCTTATTGCTGTCGATCTGACAAGGCATCTGAGGTGGCACGTCACACGTGGACATCTGAGGCACGTCACCTATCAATTCAGTATTGAAAGGATTCGCGAACACGGCACCTCCAGCTCAGCTCCGGTCAGGAAAGCTGCGTATCTGCCGCTGCGAGCCGTAGATCTGGCATCGGTGAGAGCCGCCATCCTGCCGCCCGAAGGGCTCAAAAAGGCAATAACTAGTGCGTACCTGCCGCTGAGCCGTCGATCTGGCATCGGCGGGCTTACCCCATCCCACCGCCCGAAGCACTCGAAGAAGCCCGAAGAGAAGCCCAAAAAGCCCTAAGCCCGCTTCGATGGGTGTGACCCACCTTGACGAGTGATGGCATTTCGGCCAGGCTAGCGGCGGGTAAAGGTTGGTAGTGGGGGAATTAGTGGTCCCAGGCTACACTGGCCTTGGGGATCAAGGGTGGAGGGGGAGCCAAATGGGCCAAAGAGCACGCTACAACAAAGCAAAACAACTCCACTCATTCCGACCGAGGATAAGTGAGCGAAGGGCTGGGACCGAGCATTCCGACTCGGTCCAATCTCTTTCTTTAGCCGATTCGCCGCTTACGCCGTCGTCGCTGCTGTCGTCGTCGCTGCCGCTGTCGCCGCCGCCGTCGTTGCTGCCACTGCCGCGCCGCCGCCACCGCTGACACACCAGCGGGCATCGAGCCCGCGTCCCGGACGTGCCAAGAAGGCACGGGCAGGCAAACTGGACCGGACTGCAGCTAAAGAGCCTTCTACCGACGAGATCCGTGAATCGGTACGTAGATTGTCACATTGGCAAGGCGCACTTGTTCTTGCTTGACTTGGCGCTCCGAACATAGTCTCGGAAGCCGTCTATTCTGTGGTAATTAAGTCAGTGCTATATGCAGTGTTTGTATTGAGTGCATCTTTGCAAACTCCGTACTTAAAAAGACCCTTCATTGGGCGTCATTCAAGCTACCGGGCACTAAGACCCTTACTTGAGCGAACTTTGGTTACTGGGGACTAAAACCCTTAATTGGGCGAACTCGACTTACCGTGCACCAGACCTGTGGGGATCCTTATCTAGGTTCGGATCTGATTCATTGCATTGCTGTTGATTGCTTGGTGTCTCCACCGACTTACCACTAATCTGAAGTCATCCATCACAGGCTCGAAATGTCTTATGATGTCGTTACTAGGCTATCTATTTGTACATGTTCCTGTTCTCAAACAAAAGACTACCCAAATTTATCGCTTTTCATTTCCATTAACAATGTGTTGCGATGCCGGCCACGTGGACTCTGACGTCTCACCTGAACTCCCTACCAATCTGCCATATCGACATTACCTGCCAATCAGTACTGTGTGGCACAACAACACCCCCCTGCCGCCGCCGCCTGCGCCGCGGCTGCGCACCATGGCTTCCGCTAGCCTCACGGTGATGACCCCGCTCGCCTGTGCTCGTCTCGCACCAGCGTCTGCTCCCTATTGACACCAATAACAAACAATGACGGCACGCCAGAACCCTTCACTGCGCTCATGCAGATTGATGTGAAACACAGCAATCTGTGCATAACTCACACTGCGAGGTGCTTGCTGAGCACCATATACGGACCCAAGAGCTAAGCAGGAATGTCTGTCCACTTGCACAGGAGCTAGAGGACTGGTGGAGGACGGTTCTCGTTGTTGGAGCGCATGTTGCTGGAAACTGGTGGTAGTGCCCACGGTCGCTGATGGCTGCCCACGCGACAATGGAGTAAGGCAGAGAGTGCTGGCATGTCCTGAGGTCCGTGCTTCGCAGGTTGCCGGCTAGCTTTGTCGTGGTGGCCGCTCACCAGACGGATGGGTCACCCGTACAAAAGGGGGCGGCGCGCTCACAGGCTGCAGGTCGTTGGGTAGGGCGCGTGCTGGCATCACCTTCCGGTGCCGAGGACCTTGCGTGCCCCTCGCAGGCGACAGGCGGGCATGGGGGGGTGCAAAGAAAGACTCTCTCAGGAGGCGATGGCTGTGAGAGGGAAGGAGAGAAGGAAGCTCTTTGACTAAGGGCCGATAGGTCGAAAAGAAGTATAATTGCCAAAGGGGCGAAGGAGAGAGCCAGCATGAAAATGAATGACAATATCTATAGAGGAGAGGGCAGGCCACGAAACATTGGACAAAGGTCGAGGGTTGGAGCAGGCACAGGGTGCCTGTCTGGGGGCTTGGCTACTGTCCGATGCCAGGCATACCTTTCAGTCTCCGTGGGTGAACGGGACTCGCGTCAGATCGAAGCAAGAAAGGACGCTTCCAGGAGAGGGCGGTGGCTGTGAGAGGCCAGCCCAGGAAAAGAATGAAGGAAGTCTGAAGGGTCCAGAGAAAAGCCCTAGAGCACACGGGATCAAACAGCTACGAAACTCTCAGTGACCCCTCTGATCCGCCTTTGGGCTGGCCTCTCTCAGCCACCAGTCAATCTGGCCGCGCTTGCTTCTGAGCAGCCGCAGGTCGAAGAAACTAATCTCCGGGTAGCGGGGAAAGGTCTGAAGGAGCCGAAGAAAGTGCGCGGCCATAGAGAAGAGGGCTGGCAAAGCCAGCCCAAAAATTACGGACAATGGCCTCATCCAGAAGAGCGCGATGGCAATGATTGGCCAGCCCAGAAAGAGAGGAAGGCGCGCGGTGCGCATGAAATTAAAGCGAGGCCAATTCAAGCCAATACATTGTTCAGACAAAAACTAGCGCAAAGATAAGGGGGCCTTGTTATAAGGGGGCCTTGTTGACCCATCAAACGACCACTGCTGGAGCTGCGGGGTGAGTGGGGCAGCAGCAGTGGCAGAAGGGATGACAGGGGTGGTAAAGAGGGTGGTAATGAGGGAAAGAAGGAAGAAAGATTGAAGGGGCCAGAAAAGCGCTAAGCACACGGCGACTCGAGTGGCCACTGAGTACCTAGTATCCCCTATTGAGCAGCTACAGGTCAGAGAAACAAGTCTCCGGGTAGCGGGGTGCCCTGCCCATAGCCCGAGGCTGCAGCCAAAAGCGCGAACGGCACGCAGATGCGACGCGTGTGCCAATTTGACCGCTCATCGATACTGACAGGCGGATCCGATAGACCTGGATCCGTCGCGCCGCGGGCCGAGTCTCCGTATCTTTCCGCCCGTCACCCCGACTCCCGAAACACCAAACCCCCCGGACGCCGCCCCGCGCCGCCGCCGCCTGCCGCGCCCGCGCTCGGCGGCCTGGCCGCGTCGCAGCCAACCCCGGCGTTCGGAGGGCGCGCCGCTTCTCCCTCCGTATGCACCTGGCTGGCTTTCACAGCCGCTCGTTTACTATCGGCAGCCGCATTCTTCGTCTTGCGGGCCCTGCCCCATCATCCCGCCGCCTTCGACGCCATTGCCATCGAAGCTGCGTCCCGCCGCCGCCGCCGCAGCCGTCGCCTTTCACTCGCGAGGGCGCCCGCTGTTCGCCTGGGCTGCACTGCTGTTGAGCCGCCCTGGTAGCCGCAGCCGGCGTCGCGGGAGGCAACGGGCCATGAAGTTGCGGTGCCTCCTGTTGGCTACGCTGCTGGCCGTGATGGCCGCCCAGGGGCTCGCGAATCCTGGTGTGCAAGAGCATCCTGTGTTGTAGTTGGCGTGCATCCTATCCCTCGCGGTCGCAAGCCAAGCTGATGTCAACTGGCTGGGGCAATCCATGGAACGACACTGTCTTTGCCGTATTGCTCGCGCTGCACATTGAACTGAAGAGAGGCCGGACGGCACGGCACTGCTGTTCACGTAGCTCCTCTTTTCTTCTTCACGTTGGCACGGTGCTGATTCGCTTGCTGCCTTGACCACTCGCCTACAGCAGGGAGCACACTCATCAATTGCGGAGGGCCAGACTTCACAGACGTGGCACCCTATGCTCGCAACTGGACTGCTGACAGTAATACTTTTGGCATCCCAGAGAAATCTTTTGTCTCGAACATGACCAACCTGGTCTTCGCAGGCTTGGAGCTGTACCAAACGGCCAAGTATACTGACGCCTCCGTCCCACTTTCGGTGCTTCCACATTCTATCCCCCCATCCCTACTGCTTGAAGCGTCATTTGCTTGATCATTGCGGCCTCGCCATTGGCCCCGCGTGTGAATCTGATGTCGCAGTCCCTACTTGGCACCACAATGCTGGCGCTTCATGATGGTTCTCAGTTGTTTTATTCTTATGACTGGATATTTCATGTTCTTCACTTCACACGCTTTGGTGCTGGGAGTGAGCATGTTGGTCGTACGCCAAGTGCAGGGCCAGGCACAGCCGTAAATTATGTTCCCGACTGTAGGGACACAGTTATTTGAGTACTTAGTCATTTCTAAGTCGGAGCTACCACAGAGCGACTCATCTCAGGCACCTCTTACATGTGCGTGCCTGCAGTATGTCTTCGAGTATGTTCTTGTGGAGTTCTACTTCATTCGCTTGCACTTTGCTGCTATCCAGCCCCAATCTGGAGCTTTCCCTGATCCCTCCAGGGCCCTCTTTAATGTCACTGCCACCTATCCCAGCCCTGGTGATGGTGTCTACATCACAATGCCTTTGCTCATCAATTACAATGTCACTCAGCAAGCATCTGCGCAGGTAAGCTTGTGAGAGATTGCCCTGCGCTGGACCAAGTGCCTCCATCACTATGCTTGCTGCTCTTCTGGCTCGTGTTTTTGAGGATACTACTTGCCGGTGTTGCAGTTCAATGGAGACGGGTTGGCAGTGGCCATCATGGAGGAGTTTTTTCTTCCCCCCCCCCCNTTTTTTTTTTTTTTCCCCCCCCCCCCCCCCCCCTTTTCTATTCAGGAAATATCTTTGCAAGCCAGAAGCTCAGTATCACTTTTACTCCCATCGCTGACTCCTTCGCCTTTGTGAACGGCATCGAGCTGGTGCCTTCTGATGAAGACCTCTATAATCAGCAGCCCCGTCTTGCATCCAATCACAGAAGTACAAGTGTGATCGATGGCAAGGTTTGTGCTGATCAATCACGCAGTGGGCCTACGAGGTTGGAATGTTCTGCACAACATCAGCAGCATGCTGGCATGCAATCTCCGCAAGTTTGTGCATGTCCTGTGCCCTCGATGTCAGCCGTCTGTGTATAGCCTGGGTGGTCGAAGAAGGTGACGCTGATGAGGAGGACTTCTGCGTTCCTCCCTTTCCTTCACTGTGTCCAGCTATTGAAGCGTGAATACAGGCTAAATTGCGGTGGACTTATTGTATCTTCTACTTCCGACAACTTCTACCGAACTTGGACAAAGAATGATGCGGACTTCCTCGACCCTATCTCAAAGTCAGACACGGTTCTTATTGAGGTTGATGCGGCGGATATGACGGCAAATCGCTCTAACACGACACCGCGACGCCACGGACACCACAACACCACGACACCACCACACTTGATAGTGACCACTCCAATACGTAACACGGACGCTCCTCCGTATTACACGCCGTTGTAAGCTTCCTATGATGGGCATGTTATGAATCATTATGCCATGCCCAGATGGATAAGAATGTGAGCAAGTCATTCTGACATTTCAAATCCTAATATTACCAAAGTTTCACACTGGTATGGCAAGCCATCTGAAGGTCCCAATACTACATCCTTTGACATCTGCAGAGCTGTTGCCCAGAGTGACCGCAGCCTCCCGCAAAATACTAGTATATTATCCGCTCAGCTCACCTACAGATTACCTCTTGATGATAACTGGAATTACCTAGTCCGACTTATCTTCAGCGAGAATGTGTATTCATTGCCAAATCAGCGCGTGACGAATGTCTTCCTTGACATGGTCTTTGTTGGAGAAGTACGTGCCTGCAGACAATGTGAAGTTGATCAAACCCAGTTGCCAGTTGTTGCTTCTATGCTCTTGCTTGCCACCATCGGAGTAGCCAGTGAAGATGGATGGAGGACAATCGAAACAGGACATGGCATTGCTACTGCATATAGTTGCTCTTGTTTCGTACTTTGGTCTGGCTTTGCAGCCATTACTGACACCTCGTCAACCAGTCCTTCCACAGTATGACATTGCCTATTTGGCAGGAAAGAACAGCGCCTATGTGGTAGATTTTGTTGTCAGCCTTCCTGTGGGACAGAGTGAAATGCGACTTGATCTTGGCATTTCTAGCAAGTCTATGGTGCGTAAAAGCCAGGTTGCGTCTGCTTCGTGAATTTGACATGCAAGAATTGAAGCTTGTCTTGATGACACTCGGACCTAGCTTATGAACCGTACCTACTGCTTGTGTACATCACTGCTTTCTGCCATTTGCTGCAGTGGACTGATGTGGCTATATCGGGCATCGAAATTTTGAGATTCGCTTCAGCGAAAGCCATGGCGCCACATTTCCTCTCACGCCCTCCTCGTGACACACCAGCTCCTCCATCTCCAAGTCCTCTTCCTCCACCTCCAAGTCCTCTTGCGGCCCCTCCTCCTACCTCAGTTGCCCCTTCTATGCCAAGCGCCACTCCTCCTCCTCAGACACCACCTTCTCCTACTCGAACCTCCCCTCCTCCTGCGGGCACACCGGCTCCTCCTAAAGGGCCGCAGGGGAAGAGCTCAAGCTCAGCAGCCGTGATTGGGGGGGTAATTGGAGGATTAGCAGTGGCGCTCATTCTCGCCACACTTGCATGTTACTGCTGCATCAGAAAGCGCAAGCAGGATAAGCACTCACTTTCCGAAAGCTCAAAGCCATCAATATCCAGAAGTACCCCCCCTTCCCTTCCTGGCAAAGGGCACAAGAAGCTGCCTGGTGAGCTCTGGTCAGCGCAAACCACTTGTGATTTGCGTGCAAGCTTGATTCAGAGCAAGCATTCACATGTCAAGTATGCGCCTGTGGTGAAGCCCGACAATCTTATAAAATGTGACAAAGTGCATCAAGGCCAACTATACAAGATGCAGCCATTGTAGATACAGGCCTATGGTAAGGCCTGATGGGGTTGCATAAGCATGCTAGTGACCTGTGGTTGAAATTGCATCCTTCCAGCAAGCTTGTCTGGCTGCTTTTACAGAAATGGACGTGGAGACTTGTTATGCAAACAGGACCGCTTCATGTGCTAACTGCAACTTGCGCAGGTATAGAGACAGGCAAGCAGGTTGGGAGAGAGTTCTCGCTCCAGGAGCTAGTTCTGGCTACCAATGACTTCGCCGACGATTTGTTGCTAGGTGTTGGCGGGTTTGGCAAGGTTTTCAAGGTAAGAGAGTGCTCATGAAGTGGCAAATATCTGTCAAGGCAACATCCACCCTGTTGCTAAGGACTTGCTCCTTCAGCACCTTATGCACTAGCAGCTTACTTTCCGTAGCACTAGCAGCACTAGCAGCTGATGTTCCACTCCACCCCAATTGACCAGCGCTCACGTTGAAAGGGCCACCATGCTGCAGGGTGTTCTAGAAGATGGCACAAAGGTTGCCGTGAAAAGGTGCAGCCCTGATTCTCGCCAGGGCATTGTGGAGTTCCATACAGAAATCAAGCTGCTCTCCCAGCTAAGGCACCGTCACCTTGTGTCTCTGATTGGCTACTGCGAGGAGGGCTTGGAGAAGCTACTTGTGTACGACTTCATGTTGAATGGCGTCCTACGGTCTCACCTTTATGGTAAGCACTTACCTGTTGACTGTAACCCTGCTCGTTGCAGTCTTTAACTACAGAGCAAGACTTGAGCGTCCTTCATCCCAAGCAGCAGACTTCTTACAGAAGAAAACACTTGAATTCTTCACCCATCCATGCATCTTGGGACTGGCAGGCACGGATGCGGTCTTACACAACGTCCTTTCCTGGAAGCAGCGCCTTGAGATCTGCATTGGGGCTGCCCGTGGTCTTCACTACCTTCACACTGGTGCAGCTCAGAGCATCATCCATCGTGACATCAAGGTGTTGCTTCTCAGTTGCAATGCTTTGCCGTCTGGGCTCTCATGTACCCAGTGCTTTGTAGCATAGCTGTGGGTCTACGTGATACACCAGTATGTAGACAATGGGGCTTTCTCTTACCTGGTCATCCACTACTTGAGGAAGCAGGCTGCACAGCTTTGCAAATTCCGAACAAGGTTGAGTAACCTCTTTGTCTTTTGGGGGGCTGGCAAAGCAGAGCACAAATATCCTACTGGATGACAACTTTGTGGCAAAGGTCGCTGATTTTGGTCTCTCGCGTATTGGACCTGGCTTGGGCAACCCCATTGTAACGTCCTATAAATCCAACTCTCGAAGAAGTGGGTTGCAGTTGTGGTGCCCATTTGTCACATCGTGGAGCTTGATCATGATGAGGCATGCTGGTAACCAAGGTCGAATCCCTATAGTTTTGCATATAGTTGATACATCAATTCGCCTTCCTTGCTTCACTCGTCAATGCCCAGGTGAGCACAGTCGTGGCAGGCAGTGTGGGATACCTCGATCCCGAATACTTGTGCAGGTATTCTATCTATTATGGAGCTCAGTAAGCCTGAAAAGCTGCACTACGTAAATATAATCTTGTACAGTATAGATTTCCGTGTAGGGACAGCATTCATAGGAATTATCATAGCTTTGTATTATGCCTGAAGTACATCTGTATCCAGCTTCATGTCACTACTTACCGAGATTACTCCATGCTCATCTCGGTGCATTATTCCTAAGCAACGGTCAATATTTGCACCTCAGCTGGCGACGTAACCCTGCAATGGTTTTTCACCATTATGAGCAATCCCTGCTTGATTTGTTGTTCTGGTCTCATTGCAGTCTTCAATTAAATGAGAAGTCAGATGTGTACAGCTTTGGAGTTGTGCTGCTGGAAGTCATCTGTGCAAGGGCACCAATCAACACCAAGATTCCAGATCAGCTTACACTCGTCAAATCAGTATAGCCATGAACTCAAACTAACATCTTCACGACTACCAGTAGCAAAGTGATGGCAGGGGCAGAATTTTGGTGTTGCTCTGGTGTGGCGAAGCATCTGTTAGTGGACTTCAAGGCCGTCCCTCAGAACACTCTTCGATTTTGCAGGTCCAGAACCTCATGAAGCACAACATGCTGGAGCAGATGCCAGATACCAAGATGGCTGGCACTTATCAGTTGGCGTCCATGAAGAAGGTGGTGGAGCTGGCGCTCAAGTGCGTCTCCTACGACAGCTCAGATCGTCCACCCATGAGTGACGTCCTCTGGAACTTGGAGTATGCGCTGTTGCTGCAGGTAACAGGACAGGAAGTACTGGCCATTTGCGTGCTTTCTTTGTGCTTGCCTTTTGTTGATTTGAGTTAATTGCCAACACATGGCTGGCTGGGTGAGTCAGACATTCAGTAAGATAAGGCTTGTAAGTTAGTCACTAGAGATGTCCCTCTCAGTCCCTTGCCTTCAGGTGCTGATGATGTAACAAGCAAGGACTGCACAGCAGCTCTGATGCAACAGCGATAGCTATCCTGGTTGTGATAGATGCTGGACAGAAGGCAACTAGGTTGCCCGCTTTTCTCCAATTTAAAGTGTTGCTCAGTAAGGAAGTGTGGGTGAATTTACAGGAGGCGAACAGCGCTGGCAATGAGTCTGAGCCCACGATCATGGTTAGGCAGGATGGCATGTGGCCGAGGTTCCAGGACAATCGCAGCACATACACCCAAGTAAGCTATGGCTCCGTCCCTGGCCCCCGTGACCCAGTCTCTATGGACAACAGCAGGGTGTCTTTGGAGGACATCAGCGTGATCGTCCATGGCAGATAGCTGGTGGCAGTCCAGCTCATCAGCATGCCCAAGTACCTGTCCCGCTGCCCTGTCCTACTTCTGTATGGCCCTTGCCGATCACTTATTTCCAACCGCGACA
The DNA here is from genome assembly GCA_009602725.1 of Spirogloea muscicola. Classification (NCBI taxonomy): domain Eukaryota; kingdom Viridiplantae; phylum Streptophyta; class Zygnematophyceae; order Spirogloeales; family Spirogloeaceae; genus Spirogloea; species Spirogloea muscicola. The sequence goes on from WELB01000106.1 coordinate 154,108, forward strand.
TAAGCGCGGATGCTCGCTGTCTTATACGTCTGCCAGATTGTGAAATTTCCTCATGCCGGAAGAGGGCAGGGTCATCCTGTGTCACTAGAGCTGCTCGCCTGCCTCAATCCTCTCTTCTCTGCGAAACGCTTGTCGGCGCCTTCGAGCCCTTGTCACTTCTTTTTGGGCTGGCTTATCACAGCCCTTGCCCCCATTTGGAGTGCCACTGCTTCTTGCTGGGGCAGTATGTAACAAGGATTCTCAGGCCCGCCCTCACTACGCTGGAGTATAGCTTGCTCGAACTTGCCGAGGCTGTGAGAAGCAGCCAGCTGCTTTTGAGTAGCGCTCCCCAGCCACTCCTCTTGTATTAGTGCGTGATGTCACAGTTAGGGTTGTAATACGTTAAACATATACATCCCTGGTCATGACTTTCTCTGAAAGTATCAGTTACTTCCATTGATGCATTTTACTTCTTCAAGATCGCTTCGCACCCTTGCTTGTTGGTGAGGGTGCTGGAAAGCGCAGCTTTTGACTGTCTCATGGCAGCGGAGCTTAGGCCTCGGACAGGCCGGCCTGATCCTAAATGCACTCGTCGACTCACCCAACAATGACGGAGCAGCTCCAGCAGCCGGCTTTTCCATACTAGTGGGCTGGCCCAACTTGCTGCCACTCCTGTCCTTCAGAGTGGCATTCGTCCAAGACTATGAGAAGGTGGTCTTCAAGCAAACCTGGCAAGATTTTCTGATCTAGGCGATGGCAGCAACCATCGTGCCGCAGCGCAAGCACATCGGCCCGTCGCTTCTAGGGCTGCCCCGCAATCCAATGGTGGCAACAAGGGCGAAGGGCCAGCTGCGGGCGAAGGGGCTACAGGCCCTCAGCTTCCTGAAGAGGTGACAAGAGAGGCCCAACTTCACTCTGCCCGCTGCTCCGCCAGCCCAGCCGACTCCACAGTGGAGCAAAGCACGCGAAGCTGCCTATAATACGAGCAGCCCAGCGGGTTTGTGCGCGCACAGCTGGACGTGACAGCGGAATTGGCACTGTGGCGCACGAGAAGGGTGCAAATTGTGCTTCACAAAGAAAAACCTACCCCTCACGTGGACTGCCATGGAGCATGTGCTTAGCAGTGTCTCGACCATCACTAGTGGTGCGCCGCTGCGAGCACCATGGCGTGAGCACTTCTCCATCAATGCCAAGTTCCGCTGGCTCTCGTCCTTTGGCATGCGCTTGTGCGAGTATCGTCACAGAGTTCCAGGGCCTTTGCTAAGCGCACTTGACACACGCCCGCTGCACCCGTCCTGCTGGCAGCTGCTCCCTGCTTGGCAACTCAGCCTCCACTACTCATGTCCAGCATATTGTCCCAGCTAGAAGGCTTTACCCTTTGGCAGAGCTGCTTCTTTTGAAGGAGGGTGTAGTGACCCGACCCCTGTACACAAGCAATTAGGCCGTCTGGTCCTGATTGCGTTCGGACGTAGGGATTTAGGAGCAAACCCTACAGCGTGAAGCACCTCGCGCATCAGCGCGCAGCGGAAGTCTGCCCTGTGGCGCCGCCGTCAGGCGGCGTCTCCACCTCCCAGGCACCAGGTCGCAGCTAGCCCACCAAAGGCCGGCCACGGACGTCTCGCAGCTAGTCGGCAGCGTCCTGCCGGCGACGGGCTGTGGCAGCAGGCAGCAGCAGGGCTGCGCCTCTCTCTGGGCTTCACTGATACGAACTGATCGTCCGTGTCTCTGGCCCCAGACTCCTCGTGCTCCCGGTGCCGGCTTCCCTCCAGGGGATCGCCCCAAGGCCCACCCCGAGGGGCAGACCTGTCGAGGGGAAAGCTGAGATGCCGAGGCCCACCGTGCAGGACCACCTGGCCAGGCCAGGTCGGTCACGTGCCAATCAGGTAAGCGTAACCACCTGGGTTAACGCTCACAGTAAGTGGGAAGATTACAGCCTGAGTGGCCAAGGCAAGCACATTGACCAATGTACATCACCGGCTGCTAAGCTGACCCGCTCAGTAACCACGACTCAGCATGTAAAGGTCGCAATCTGATGGCCGGATACCAGACGGCAAATTGATGAAGGGCTCGCCCATTGAGGATAGGGGCTGGAAAAGCCAGCCCAAAAAAGACAGAACAAAGTACGAGAAGGGGGCCAAATTGCCAAGCCCTTGTCCCACCAGCTCAAGCTCGAGGAGGAGAGGAGGACCCAAGCTAGGACTTCGGCTATGTTGGCAGAGTGATGGTGGCGCTGCTGGACTACCGCGGGGCGGGGCAGCGGCAAAGGTTTCGGGCGCGGCCATGATGCGAGGGTGAGCACGTGAGCGTGCGGCCCAGGAGGTTCTCCCAGCACGACTGCAGTTGACTTCTCGGGAGTTGGCTTGGCGACGCGCAGCTACGGTCTCGGAGGCAGCTGCTGCGCTCGCGCACCACGGCTCCCTAAGCCCGAAAACCTCACCTAAATCCCTAAATTGGCCATCCGTCCACTCCGCCATCCGTATCCGTCCAGCCTTGACCGGAATCCGCAGTCACAATGGCTCTTCCACTTAAAGGCAGTGGCTGTGAACGGCCAGCCCAAAACGAATGGAAGATGTCCAGAGAGCCGAAGGGCGCTAAACCACGGAGCTATGCACGAAACTACAGCGGAGGGGAGCTTGGTTCCCGCACAGTCGGACCAGCAACGCCGAGAGAAGAGGTACAGCCCTGCTGCTGCCTGCTGCCGCAGCCGCCGCCACAGCTCTGCTGCTGCCGCCCGCTGCCCAGCCTGTCGCCGCAGCTCGTCGCTGCGGGCCTCACCGGCTTCTTGTAAGTGCTATGGCTGCGCCCCATGAGGGGACAGCTACTGACCCTCAGTGAAGTTACCGACTTCTGGCGGTACCTCACGGTAAGACTCCCGCTGTGCTGTGTGCGCGTGTGTGCGCTGGCGTTCTCCTGTAAGAGGGTTGCCTCCAAAACACCCTATGTCCGAAACACAGACCAGGACGGTCTGACTTTGAATGTGTACAGGGATCGGCACGCTACATTGGTATCAAAGGACTTCTTGCATCTAGCCAGTCTCAAGAAATCTTAATACACAGCTGAAAGTGCAAGGATCCTTCTGTGTTCTGGACTAATTTCTCCAGAATGCACGTGGAGCTGTCATCGGCGAAGCAGCACGTGTGCCATCCTCTCGCCTTCGACATCTACGCACCTGGAATTCGAGATGCCGAGTGGCTCTTCTTCCCGGCGGCAGTCTGTACTGCGAGGTCAGTACTTGCCTGCGTAAACCACCAGGGACCGGCGGAGTGCCGGCCTGTATGGCACGGAAGTAAACTCGGTCGCCGTCGGGCGGCAGAGTCTGGCCAAATGCCAGGAGCCGGTCAGTGTTCCAGCCCTGGTCCCTCCCTCCTGCTGCTTGTACAGCTTAGTGGTTTGGCGGTATGGCACACGTGCTGTCATGATTGTTTGTATGTCTGGTGCACCGGTCCTTCTGAGTATCATCCTGTAAGTATGCATTTGCGGTATGTCTGCCGCCTCTGATTATCCGTCACTGTGTGGTATATAAGGCATGGAGTCGCCATGAAACGCCGGACTCCAGTACGTGTCCTAGCCCTCCTCCACCGGCAGTGCCACCTCTTGAGGTCGAGGAGCTCGCCAACGATCTGGCGGAACTCCAGGCACCAAGTGCGGATGGCCTGACCTCCGACAATGCGCCGGGCACCGCACGCTTGCTGGAGCTCCATGAGGCCGCAGTCCCGTGCAGGGACCCGGCAGTCGCCTCCTTCACGGGAGCGCTGCTGGAGGAAGTACAGACGCTCATCACCCGTATGTGCAAGGGCGAGCGTCGGATCAGGCCAAAACAACGAAAATCGCAGCTGGGGCGTGCCCGGCCCGCCTCTCCGTTCAAGTTCACCTAACAGACCTTCAAAGGCGGCCTCAATGCCTGACTAGCGGGATTATTGGCTTGGTTCCTGCACTGTGGCATGGGCGCGCAACACCGAGTGGGTCTTGCAGCCACATACCTCTCCGGTGATCCTGCACAGTGGTGGGGTGTAAAGAAGTCCACTTTGGGGGTCTACAATCAATGTGACTTCTTCGTAAGATCGTTGTCGAGCATGTACGGAGAAGTGCACGCCGAGTTGAACGCACGCCACGAATTAGATGTGATACGAATGCCCAACGACGATTTTGATGACTACATTCGCCGCTGCAACATGCTGCTATCGAAGCTCAATTGCATGCCAATGGACAACGCGGACCAGTGTCAACGTTTCAAGCGGGTCTTCTGGAGCATGTGGCTCTGCCAGCTCAATTGGATGCGGTCACCTTCAAACCAGCGATTGGATGCTGTCACCTTCAAACCAGTGGACACGCTGGAGCGTCTCATCAAGCAGGCGCGTCAATTGAGCTGACAAAGCCACGCGCTCCGGAAGCCCAGCTTTGTATCGTTGACATTAGTCCGCGTTGTCCACCGGCCTGGAGTTGACTTTTGAGAGCAGCATATGGAAGCGGCGGACAAAGTCCTCAAATCGTTGTGGCGCGTTCAAATCACATCTGACTCGTTGCGGGCTTGGGTTTAGGGTTCAACTCGGCGTGCACCTCGCCGACATGCTCGACAACGATTGCACAAAGAAGTCTCACTCGTTATGGATCCCTCGGGTGGAGATTCTTGACACTGTCCCACCACTGGGCGGGATCTTCGGATAAGTAAGTTGCAGCAAGACACAGACAGTCTTGCGCGCCCTTGCCACATGCACGAACCATGCCAGGATCTCCATAAGCCAGGCGTGTGGCCGCCTTCAAAAGATTGCCCACTGAACTTGGCCGGAGAGGCGGGCCGGGCACACCCCAGCTGTGACTCACGTACATTGGCCTTCAGTCTGCAGATACGATGCCTTGCACATACAGGGGAGGAGCGTCCATACTTACGGCAACAACACTCCCGTGACGGAGGCTACTGCCAAGTACCTACTTGGGACCGCGGCCTCATGAAGCTCCAGGAGGCGCAAAGTGCGCCGCGAGTCGTCGGAGGTCAGGCCGTCCGAGCTTGGCGCCTGGAGTTCCGCCAGATCGTCAACGAGCTCATCGACCTCGGGAGGTTGTACCGCCAGAACCTCTGGTGGAGGAGGGCTAGGGCAAGTACTGGAGACTCATGCCTTATACACCACACATTGGCAAATCGAGTCAGAGGCGGCAGATATATCACGGATCCTTACTGGCAAGATAATACTTAGAAGGACCGGTTCCCAGACCAACAAGCAAGCATGACAGCACATGAGCCATAACCCCAAACCACAAAGCTGTACAAGCAGCAAGAAGGAGGGACCAGGGCTGGAACCACGACCAGCTCCTGGCGTACAGCCATACTTTGCCGCCCAGCGGCGACCGATTTCACCTCCGTGCATCGGCATAGTGCGTGGATGTTAAGGCAAAAGGGTAGCACATGTGCCGCTTCGCCGATCACAGCTCCACATACAGTCTGGAAATGTTTGTACGCGGAAGGAACATATAATTCAGGACGATCCTTGCACTATCAGCCGTAAGACAACATATTCACGAGTCTGGCTAGATGCAAAAATTCCTCCGAGACCACTGTAACAAAGCAATGCCTGTACACAAGGTCAGTGTCAGAGCATCCTGTTTGGAGTTCGGACATAGAAGCTCCGAGACAAACCCTCCTAAAGAGTGGAAAGCCAGCGCATACAGCACAAACACGCGCACACAGCGTAGCGGAGATTTTACCCTGAGGCGCCACCAGAAGGCGGTGACTCGACTGAGGATCAGCGGCTTCATAGCTGTTTCACATGGGGCGCAGCCGTAGCACTTACAGAGAGCCCACGAAGCCCGCAGCCCAAACCACAGTAGGTGCGCACGCCGTCTGCGCCGGACTCTACGCTCTCTAGGCATGGGGGCGGACGCAGGCGCGGCACGACGCAGGCGCGGCACGAGGGTGAGGCTTGCCAAGCGAGCTGCTTGGCAGGGGCCGCTCGCCCCGGCTTGGGCCGCTCACGGCGATCCCAGCGCTGCCTGATAGGCCAGGTTCGGTCGTTGGCTAAGCTGGTTGGCCGATCCGACCACGGGTGGTGGGCTCCATCGCGCCGTCTCCACGCCTCGCCAGCAGCAGGTGACGTACATTTGTCCAATGTGCTTGCCTTTGTACTTGGCCACACATGGCCTCCCCATCTCTTAATATACACGCATTTTCCTCGCCACCGCTTCTGTAGCGCCAACCTTCACGGGGTGATTGAGGTGCCTTCAGATGGGTCTCCCGCGTTGCGCTTAGAACGGTCTTCTGGCGGTCGGCGTCGTGCGTGGGCTTTGAAAGAAAGAAAGTGCTCGCCCATAGAGAGAGAGTAGGCGCGCGGTGCGCATGAAATTGAAAGGGAGGCCGATTCTAGCCTTACAAATGTCCTGGTAACTGGGTAATGAGCTGGCTAAGGGGGGCTAAGGGGGATAGAGAAGAGGGGCTGGCAAAGGCCCTTGTAGTCGCTTCGTTCTTGTTGTTGCACGAGGTTGATGAGCGAGCGGTCGCCTCGACCCCGGTCTGGAAGATGTCCGCCTTCCCCGGCTCGATGCACACCCAAACGTGTTATTCCATCGCTCTAAGTCAGGCCTCCGGCTTTCGCGGCGGCGCTCCAGCTCCCCAAGTTAGCTTGTCAGATTTGTTTGTGCTCACCCGTGGGTTCTAATGTCATCTTAGGTACCTTAGATTAGGTCTCCGTATTATGTAGCATTGTTTAGTCTGCACTCGACTCTGCCTGAGCAATGTATTGGCTTGAATTGGCCTCCCTTTCAATTCATGCGCCCCGCGCGCCTTCTCTCCACCGCAGAGATTCACGTTTGTCAAGCCAGGTCGGCTGTCTGAGGCAGATCGACATGAATAAGCGGCGGTCGACGGACATTGCCATTTTCGCGCTGGCTGTCACAGCCCTGTGCCCCTTCTGGGAAGCCACTTTCATCCTCAAGACCAGCCGAATCGGAGAGGCACACATGTCGGCTGCACCGACAGGTCGAGTCGGGACGACCCCGGCCCGCCCTCCCGTATGCCCAGCCTGTGGCTCCGCTAACATGGTCATGAACACCGTCTGTATGCACCTGGCTGCCTTCTACAGCAGCCGCAATCCCTCCTAGCCGCCGTCCGCCAGCCACCGCTGCCGCTCGGCGCTGTGCGGGATGCCCATCCCGCGCTGGCGCAGCCTCGACACCTCCACCGCCGTCACCACCACCGGAAGCGGCGCCAAGCGGGGACGCTGGGGCCCCGAGGCGCAGGCGGGAGTCGGCCTCCAAGCGCTGCTGCTCCATGACAACGCCGGCGGCCGCGCCGCCGATAACGCCGGTGGGCGCCGCGCCGCCGACCCGCATTGGGCGCCCGTCGGGAAGGTCGAGTCGGTTTCAGGTTGTAGGGTTCAGGGTCCCTGCCCAGTGTCGGCCGCCGACCCTGTTGCGGCTGCAGTTGCTCGTCCAGCGGCGGCTCTCCACTGGAGCTTACAGCTGTCTCGGCATTGGAGCCGCATGGGTGCCACAACGCACTGCAGTCCTCGTTAATGCACACGGCTCCCGCTGGACAACGTGCGAGCGTGCCTTACATTGGCTTCGGGGGCTTTGTGCGGCGCTGGGCTCGATACTTCCACGGGGTGATGACGGTTGAGTGTCCCAGGGCCGGCTGCCAAGAAGCGCCGGTGCAGAGGAACGCTGGGAGCTGACGGAGCGCTGCTTTGCCCTTTGCCTCGCGCAGGTGCTGCAGCCAATGCGGGCACCAATACCCATCTTGCCTCGTCATGCACGACGAGCAGGGCATGCACTGAGAACTGGAGCTCTAGCCCAAGTGTCACGAGCGCAGCCAGCCCTTTCCTTCATCCGCTGGAGCCACCAGGCATACTCTTGCGACGGAGCTTCTCCACTGCCCCGCTGGGTGAGGAGACGGAAGCCAAGGCCCTAACAGAGCCAGGTGCACTGGGCCGGAACGATCACGCGGCAAGCACTACCGAAGCCGGCCACTGTAGGCCACAGGTGCAGTCTGCTACCTCCTCATCTGAGGAAGGTGATGTTACAAGAGCGGCATTGCCAGGTATTGACGGCGTCGTAATGGTCTTCAAATACCAGCTGCAGCCGCCGAGGTCTGCAAAGAGCTTCTACGAGGATTGGCGAGGAGACTGCGCCGGGTCTGCTGGTGGGTCTGACAAGCATCCTTGGCAAGAGGTGGAGGCCAGCACACCAGCGAGCAGGGCCGAGGAGCTGCTGCCAAGGTGGCAGGCTGCAGAGGCAGCACCTGGCAAGTCGTCAAAAGGCCAACCACTTCTGCTGGTCTTCACCGTGCAATGTATACTGGTGGCCCTTTATTTGACCAGCGTGGCGCTCAGGGCCGCCGAGCTAACCTTCCGCCTCACGTTCTGGCCGGTCGTGCTCTTTGTTGAAGGTCGAGTCTTCAGGTAGCCTTTAGTCGAGTTGACAACTCGTCTAGCATTTCGCCGAGCTTTCTGTGATGCTACCTCCATATAACTCCCTTGCATTTGTAGCTGACGTACTTGGATGGGCATGGCCCAGAATCAGTAGAATGGGACCAGGTGATAGCCCCTGCCACTGAGAGACCACCTTAGATCCTCACACCCAGATGGAAAATTATGAGTGCACACAGAAGCAGAAGAGAAGGTGCTTGGTGCGCATGCAATAATAGCGAGGCCAAAGCAAGCCAGTACACAGAAGGAGCAGAAGGCAGATCCACTACTTAAATACAGCTTTCCGAAGTTGGTAGCATGGAGTAGCTACCGAGCCTCGTTGGATATTACACATGCCCTTTCACATAAGGAAAGTACCCTCATTGAAGGCTGAAGATGCTCACATGTAACTATTGCTATGCAGTACGCTACAATGTGCGTCATTAGTTGCAACTTCAAGGTGCAAAGCATTGTATACTTTGAACAGCTGCGCACGAGCAGTATGCATATGCTTGCATCACTCAATGCAGGTCAGAAGAGCCCTTGTCCAGGCATTGCACCCTGTCTCACAAAGCACAAAGTTGATAGTAGGACAGCCACCCATCACCCAGTGCTAATGATCAACTGCTGCAATCCGCCCCCACTGAGCACAGTGGCTGAAAACAAAACTGTCCAACAGCTAATGTCTACTTCAAAGGGGACTGCTGCAAAGGACAGGCAACAGTAACTCATGCACGGCCTTCGTGAAGTGCGCACTCAATGGTTGTAGTATATAGTTGAGCAGGCAAAGCTGCTGCAATGAGTCTCATCTTTCTCCATGGACTGTTCTCCAATCACTTGCATAACCAAGTGCTACCCTATGACTCAGCCGGAGGAGGAGCGTCCGAGGTGATAACTGTGGTGCCCCAGTTTGCAGGGGGGACTGTGACACGACCAGCGATGCGGTCAAGATCACGCTGGCCATCCGACGTTATTCTCCGTCCGCTGCCGCAGACAACCATTCGAATGTCAAAATTGCAACCAGCAGGGACAGTGTGCATGAATCACACGCAGCCTTTGACAGCCATTCAACAAGGAGCTACACACTCATCTAGCAACTTCAAAAACCCACGTGCTTGACGAGTCACTCACCCCTTGGTATCCAACTCCACGATCTTGATTCGCTCCAGCTGCTGCAGCACATGCCGCGCTATGGAACCACTGCTCTTGGCAAAGTGCGAAGGCTTGCTACCTCTCCTCTTCCGCCCGCCTGCGCCAGAGGCATTGATGAATAGGGTATGTGAATAAAAGTCTCAGAACACGGAGCTCTCAAGCAAACCCTGGTCCTGACTACCAAGACCCTTCACGCTTACATCCATCTTCATCCAGTTTGCTTGCATTGGTGAAGCAACAAGAGCGTCTCATGAGAATAGGTGCGATGAAAAGCCAGTGCAAGCGGTGCCAAGCGCGCATGTGCCGCCTGACGACACCAAGAGCGTCCGTTGTAAGCATAGTATCAATGAAGAACACGGCCAAGCAGCGAGCATGTACCGTATATCTTCTTGAAAGCGCCCACGCCAATCCCCTGCCGCAGGTAAATCTTCCTCGCCATGGAGGCTGCAAGTACCAAGCCAAGCATCGTTGGCACCTGACGGCCGCAGCAACGGCTGGAGGGCTCGCAAATGTGGCACACCAGTACTGCTGCAAGAAATAGAGTGATGGCAAGGACGTCGCCTCAAGCAGCACGAGAAAGGCTTGCATTTGCGGCTCACCGGCGCGAATGTAGAACCAGTCCGCGTCGTACGGGGCAAGCTCCTTGAAGGCAGCGGTCTTCACCAGGTCGCCCCATGACGGCACTTCAATCTGCCACCAGTGCGGCGCATGGTTCATGGTGTTAGCCGAGTAGTACTGCGGCTGCCAACAGCAACCTCTTGCATCTCAACCAAGCTCCATGGCGGACCGGGACCGGCTACCGCTTGCATACGCTCGAGGTAGGCAGCCCAAAAGGAGTGCAATGCACAACCCGGCTGCCTCACTGGCAGCAGCCATGGCGGCTGCAGAGCTTGCGGTGAGCGACCGCCGCCGCCGCCGCCGCCGCCGCCATGGAGCTCAATGGGCACGGCATGCGCTCCCACCTTGCCGGTGCGCTTCAGATGCGCGGCGTAGGCGCGCACGAAGTCGTGCGACGGCACGTCCTTCACCGTCTTGGCGGCCGCCGCCATGGCCGCCGCCGCCGCCGCGAGCGCGCCCCGCACAGGCGCCGCGGTTGACGCTACGCCCACGAGGGCGACGCCGTTGCCGGAGGCGGCGCCTTCGGCGGCGGCGGCGGCGGCGGCGCAGCCGCGGGCGGGACGGCGGCAGCTAGGTGAACGGGGCCAGAGAGGGTTGGGGTTTGAAGAGGGGGGGGGGGGTGTCTTAAAACCCTGACGCTCGGGCGGGCCCTGCTAGCCGCCCGATCGACTGAGCCGCCATCGACGGCTTGACATCGCGGGGACCGGCGCTTTTTGAGGACCTTCCATCTGTCAATTTTGCTTGCCCTTTGTACTTGGCCACTCAGGCGCTCCATCACCCAATAATACACACTCCAATTTCTTCAATCCGTAGGCTACAGAAAGCGAAGCTGAATGCTGAGGGGTGTGCAGGGAAAGGCGGCTGCATGGGGACTTTCATACCCACAAGCGACCACGTACAATTTCAGAAGGCTAATTGTGGAATAGACAAACGGCTCATCAGCAGTCACACTAGGCGGGGCAGTGCCTTGCCGTCTCTCTGCAGCGTTATTATGTAGCCTTGTCTACTTTGCACTAGGCTCTGCCTGAACACTGTATTGGCTTGAATTGGCCTCCCTTTCATTTCATGCGCTCCGCGCGCTTTCTCTCTGCAGCGTTCCTTTACTTGATTCCTTCTTTGCGGTGCAGAACAAAGAAAGTTGCAGCACTACTCCGACTATCCACAATGCGATCAGCTCCTGCCAGCGGCAATCGACATCTTTGGCTGTCTGGGTCCTCGTTTCCACACAATCCTCCTAAACATTGCCAATCTAGGCTACACACGTCGTGCAGATGTGTTTCCGGCTGAGATGGGCTTGCCAGCTACATACCTGTCTTTCTTGCGACGACGAGTCTCGGCCTGTTTGCAGCGTGCTCAGGCTATTGCCTTGCACCAGAAAGCTGGACGAGCTCTAGTTGGTGGTGGCAGAAGGGCTTTGTATCTGACATCTAGTATTCAGGCATCGATTAGCGACCTTTATGTTTTGACCCGTGGTTACTGAGCGGGTCAATCTGCTGTAGGTTATGTAGGTCTTTACATGTGTTTGCCTTTGTACTGGCCATTTGGCCTTCATTTGTTTCAAGTACACGAAATCTCCTTCTGTGCGTTGGTGCTTTCCCTAGCCCCTTCGAAATCTGCTCATTCTTTTTTCTGCATCTTTCTTCCCTTTTCTGGGATTGCCTCTCACACTCTCACTCCTGCTTAGCAGGGGTTACTGAGTGGTTAGTAGCTGCTTTGTTTTTTCTTGTGTGCTTGTCATTTCTGCTGCTTCGCCTTAGGGCTTCGCCTGGCTTCCCCCCCCCTCTTCTTGTACTCTGTTCATTCTTTTTTGGGCTGGCTGTTCCAGCCCATATTCTCAATGGGCGAGCCCTTCTTCTCACAGCCACCGCCCTCTCCTGGAAGCGTCTCTCTCGCCCTTGGCATACACACTCCTTAGTCTTGGCATCTGCCGTGCAATAGCGGACAAGCCGCGTCTTGCCTTCTGCCTCCCGCTTTTGACGGCGACGCTTTCTAGCTCTCTGGTGTTTCGATTTGCATTTGTAGACTATAGGTTGTTGATCGTCCATCCGCAGAAGTCAAGGAGAGCAGTTTGATATTCTGCGCAGTCCGGCCCTTTCGGACCTTGTTCATTCCTTATGAGGGCTAGCCACTCACAGCAATATTGGATGAGCTGTTTCTAGGCGGGGGGGCCTTCGCCAGCTATTCGCTCCTTTCCGGCGGCTACATTTTCCGACTTGCAAGTGGGGAAAGGCTTCTTTGAGCAGCCATCCTTTCGTGCATTCCAGCATAGTATACACCTTCCGACTCGTTTCAGACTGTTCTTTCTTTGGAGAGTAAGCTTCTCAGAGGCGGCGAGGGCTGTGCGAGGCCGGCGCAAAAAGAAAGGACGAATTTCTTTGTGGGCTGGTTTTTCAGTCTTCGCTTCCTCTCGGGAAAGCTGCTTCTCTCCCTCATTCATGCCCCTGTAATCATAGTGTTTCTGAATTTTATCACTACATTTTTTCACTACATTGCATTGTTAGGTCGGCTTGACCTCCCTTCTTTTCATGCGCACCGCACCCCTAGATTCACGAGGTCTGTGGGGGAAAGCCCCACGATGGAAGAGCGGAGAAGCTCCGTCAGAAGGGGCAATGGCTGTCACAGGCCAGCCCAAGAAGGAATGGCAAGATGAGATGACAAGTAGGCAAGATGATAACACAATCCTGAACGGATTATTTCCTACAGAGTATTGCTGTTCTGATAATCGCTCAGCTGATCCTGGCAATCACCGGCAAGTCAGAATGACAAGCAGCAGGTAAAAGTCGCCACACCAAGTTGAGTTAAATGTGCTGCTAGCGGCGAGCCCCTGGACTCGTGCAAGAAGGGAAGAAAGCCAAGTTTTCGTGTATTTGAAACTAACAAAGGCCAATTGGCCAAGTATAACGGCAAGCACATCTGAAGACGTACATCACCTACAGCAGAAGAAAGCGCTACTGAAGTTGTCTATGGCAAGAGAGGTCACCCAATGCTTGTGTTGAGCTGAAGGAGAACGAAGCGGAATCGTTGGTCCAAGAGGCAGGCAAAGGCTGTGGTGCGCACTCAATACTGCCAACATGAGGTGACAAGTTGTGCCCGTCAGAAAGGAGCATGTTATAAGTAACAAAAGGCAGTGACAGAAAGAGATAGGACGGCCACTCAGGCGAGCGGCTGCAGTGAAGAAGAATGAGTGCTCCTCCAGAGGTGCATCGGGTGCGAGCACAGCATCTGGTGCTTGCCGCAAGGCAATACTGCAGTGAGAGAAAGACGCTTCCAGGCGAGGGCGGTGGCTGGGAGAGGCCAGCCCAGAAAAAAGAATGTACAGAAGAATGAGAGGAGCTCCGAGCTATTCTTTTCCAGCCACCGCCCTCTGCTGGAAGCGCCCACTACTGGAAGCGTCTAATCTTCCACGGATTTCAGAGGACACCCTTAGGCAATCAACACGAAATTCTCCCCTTAGGCAGCTCATTGCCCCGTTACCAGGACTTCGTAAGGCTCGGATTGGCCTCGCCTTCGTTTCATGCGCACAGCGCGCGCAATTCTTCAGCAGGTTACGCACTGCCACCTTAGCCCCCCTTCTTACAGTTGGGCTTCGCTTTGTGTGGCCTAACTCCCTTTGCTCTAGCTGAACAGCAGTTTGGGCTCGCATTTGGCCTCCCTTTCACTCCATGCGCCACCGCGCCCGTCACTCCCACATCGTCCCCGTAGCAGCACAAGCACCGTCCACAGAGCGGCCCCAGAAGTTGTACCCGACTCAAAACGGGTTGGGGGGGGGGGTTGGGAGGATCTAGCGGGCCGAGCGGAGCGCGGCCTGGAGCCGCCCGATGACCCCACCCGGCTGCGATCGACCGCCCACGATGCGTCACATGGCGACCTCCACGTCGGACGGCGACCGGCCCGTGCCACATGGCGGGATGCCGGTAGCGACGCGTGGCGAAGTACGAAGGCATCCCCGGGGATGCTGGTCCCCGAGGGTCCGGCGGCGGCTTGGCGGCGGCCACCCACCACCAGCCCCCCCCCCCGTTCGCAGCAACTGTCCGGCGGGCCGGACCTACCTTGACTCTCACGCCGCAGTTTCTCGAGACGTCCCGCTCAAGTCTTGAAAAGCTCCTGCAGCAGCCTCCGTGTGCAAGACGCTCGTCTGAAGCCCAACTCAACTGCTTCTGCACCCCTGGAAGACGCTGCAAGGCATCGCGGCGTGCCATTGCTGAGCCGCCAGCTTCAAGCGGCGGGCCGGCCTGGCAGCATTGGCAGCTGTGTCGTCCCGCGTCCCTGTCGAATCAGAACTAGACCAGCAGATTGGTACATGGAAGTGGGAAAAATGTTTGACGATCAGGTTCATGCAGCGCGCCGCGGCAGGGCCAAATGCAGCCTGCTCTTGCGCTATCCAGCTCCTAGCGCGGCAAAATTGTCCCGGTTGGAAGAAAGGGGCCCTTGCCCACTCTGTCATCGGCGACCACTCTCTGGGCTCACGCCCTCTCAAAAATCTAAAAGCTAAGGTCCTCTAGGGCACAGACGTCAGGGCCTGCCAACTGATGTGTCGCGTAAGCGAGTTGCCTCCTGTGAAGGCTAGTCACATTGGCGGCAAAATATGGCCACCTGCTGTACAGCTCTTCTTCGGGCTCCAAGAATGTGGCTGTGGCGTGAACAAACAGTGGCAGATTGCTGTCTTCATCTGAAGATGGTTGTGGCCAGCTGGCCTCAGGGCTGCGGCTTCAGGGCGATGGGGCGGTGCACAGCCTGGCCCAGCCTGTAGCTGTTGGAGCACGAGTCGAAGGTCGAGCACCTCCGCCTCTTCGAGGGCTCTTGCAGTGCCTCTGCCCTCGCCAGCGCAAGGGCTGCCTGGCCATGCTGGGCGAGAACCTTGATCTGAGCCTGCGCATCCAGCTGCATCTTGGCTTGCGCCTGCACCGGGGCATCAGCCTGAGTGTACACCTGGACCTGAGCCTGCGCCAAGCCCCAGGACCTGGCAGCAGCCGCGACATCTGTGACGGCCTGAGACGTGGCGCAGAGGTAGGGCGACATCTGCGCGGTGGTCGCAGGCGGTGGGAGATTGAAGGCTGAAGAGCGGCACGTGCAATCGCCGCTGCCTGGGTTGTCGACGCAATTGGTGGCAGGACTCTCCTCCGACTCCGTCTCCAACTCGCTCTCCTCGTCGCAATTGCTGCTTCTGGAGCGCTTGTGGCCACCGCGGCCGCTCGGCGGTTGCTGCTCGGCCAGCGCAGACGCTGCCTCCTTGGCCTTCCCGCCCTCGGTGGCGGCGATGTTGAGGTCAATCGAGCCGTCGCGCAGCTTGTCCAGCTGCTTGTGGAGGGAGGAGACGTAGTCGAACACCTCCGTCAAGAACGCCGCCGTGTTGGACCGCGCCGAGTGCGGCACGATGGTCCTCAGAGCATCCAGCCTGCGCCACACCACCGACGCCGTGACAAATGAGCAGAGGCACCCCAATCCTGTTGGCAGGGCGGCCGCTTACACTCACAATTGCACAGAAGTGGGAAGACCAGCAGGCCCCGTCTTACCGGTCATTGATGCGGGCCCGCCGGCGCTGCTCGGCGGCCATGTGGCGGGAGGCGCACATGCCGCTGCGAGTGCCGCCATTGCGGCCGCCGCCGCCGGCGCCGCC
>WELB01000106.1:196336-215683 GCA_009602725.1 Spirogloea muscicola
TTTTTTTTTTTTTTTTTTTTTTTTTTTTTTTTTTTTTTTTTTTTTTTTTTTTTTTTTTTTTTTTTTTTTTTTTTTTTTTTTTTTTTTTTTTTTTTTTTTTTTTTTTTTTTTTTTTTTTTTGGCCCCCGAGGCGCCGCCGGTGGTGTGGACCCTGCGGCCTCCGCGGGACTGGCCGCCCGAGGGCTGGCGCGTCGACGCCGCGGAGCTGGCGTTCGTGCACGGCGGCCCGTCGCTGGCCGGCTGCGCCGCGATGAGCGCCGACGAGCTCCGGGAGGCCGCCGCGCCCGACCCGGAGGACGGCTGCTGGGACCGCTGGCGCGCCTTCCTGCGGCAGTACGAGGAGTGGCGCACCGCCAATTGCGACCACCTCGCTGCCGAAGCGGACGTGGTCCGTGGCTCTCGCTGCTCCGCACTTATTTTCATATCATTCCATCATATCTCTCTAGCTTCGTCAATTCTGCAATTCTGCACCCTGGAGTCAATCCACATCCCCCACCTTCTGGCTGGTTTCGTCCGCGGCCTTGTCCAGCATGTGTCTGCTGAGCAGATTCTTGATGTCTTTGAGAATTTCCTTACGATCTCTGCCTACGAAGCATGAAACCAGGGTTTGGGGTTAGGATTTGGGGTCAGGGTTTTTGGGTTCAGGGTGGTATTTACAGCTGTCGCCTGTGTGGAGGCCTCGCGGCTGATACCTGTGAAGGTGCTGTCGCTGCCAGGTCGATGTGGAGTACTACCCAGGCAGGCGGAAGACTGGGGAGAGATATAGCGACGACATGGTGTGCTTTGCCCCTCAATTGCTGGCGAAACTTATGTATGCTGCCAGAAGCAATGGCTACTTCAAATTATGTTGTAATGCACGTCTATCAGCTGTAGCCTTTCCTTTGTTGAAAGGGGCCCTGGATCAACTTAGCGTCACCTTTTAGCACTCGGCGGCTCATAGTGTGACACGTGCTTACAAGCATACCCTGTGAAGTACCGTGGTATTCAGCCACTGTGATTACTGCTCGAGACTACGACCATCAGTGAATGTCACAGTCCTCCTTGTTGACGGCCTTGCACAGCGAGCTGATTGCCCGCTCCTTGCCACGTGCAGCTGGAGCTTCCCTTCATTGAGCCTGGCCAGGTAACGTGGTGCACTTGGAGAGGAAGTTGCCCTTTTGGACATCGTTGCATCAAAGGATGGCTCCAGCTTGATGCATGTTGCCGAGCTTGGACTAAGCAACAAAGCCAGTACTTGAACGAAACAACAGAGCCAATGAGCCAATGCAATGGACCATGAAAGACCTGAGCTATGTTTTGATGAGGAGCGGCAAGGCTGTTAGGCGCTACTACACTGCCTGCTGATCGGCCCACATTTTGGGCGTGATGCAGCACTACTGGGGTCAGGTGCAAGGCATACATCTCTATGAAGGCGCATTTATCAACATCGCGGCTGTCCATGATGGGTGCGGGACTCTCGCCCCATAGTAGTCGCTTGCGGGGCCACCCTATTGTCCAATATTTCATGCTGCTCAGAGAGTTGGTTTGCTAGTCATAGCAGTGTTAGTAGTTGTTAGAATGCACGCGTGACATTTGCTATGTAAGCCGTGCACAAGAGGATGTGATGTGCACGCTTTGAGACGTAGTAACAGAGTAAAGAGGCATTGCTCTGCAGCTGTCGCAGTCCACGGCTGCCAGATTTCTGGTTGTTGTTGGAGCACTCTCTCTATCCTAACCCATCCAGCAGGCTCTCCTGTTTGCTGAAATGGGCCTGCTACCTGGTGGCCACTGTTGACGTGTCAGCAGCCGTATGTTGCTCTTTGTCACTCAAGCAGTGCCTTCTGTGCTTTCCGTGGCAAGCAGATGGGTGCCCATCCGTGACAACGACTGGTACCATCTTCGTCACGTTGTCAAGCTGGGCATGACGGTGCTAGTGGAAGTTGTGGTAAGTGAGATTCTGTCAATTTAGTACGAGTAAGCTTTGCTTCTCTGTAGACATAAGAGGCTGGCAGTCTGGGTGCACATTTTGTGCTTTCTACTCCTGATCTGGTCCATCCTGGGCACTGTGGCAGGCAAGAAGGGATCCTTACCGTTATCGCTTCCCTATTGAGCTCCGCTTGGTGGACCCCAACATTGACCAAATGATGTGAGATTGACGACGGGTTCAGCTCAACAATATCTCGAAGATATTTCTGTACATTGTCAATTTCCTTTTTCTTCCGCTAGTTGAGTGCTTGCTAGTCTACACGAGGGCCGATTGGCATGTCATGCTGAGTACATGATTGGCTTCTTGTGTTTACTACAGCCACAGGAAATTCGAGTACCCTCCCATTTTTGCAAGACCAGAAGACCAGGATCTTGATGAAGTTGCTGTGAGCTCCACCATGCATGCCTAAGCTTCTATGAAGCTGAAATGAGCCACTATGTATGCAGTCAGTTGCCACCTCACAGTGTGCAAGAGCACAGAGGGCTCCTTGGTCAAATCCATGACCTGCAGTATTAGCTCAAGGAAGCAATAGAATTTGCATTGCATCTCCTGCATAGCAAATTGAGATGCACGCACAGGGCGAGGAAATTAGCTGGCAGCAGCAGGTCACGCCTGAGCGATTGTACATCCTGCAGAGGGAAACAGGGAGGCCTTACTGGCCAAAGCTAAGGCCAAAGGAGGACCCTGACGTCGACGTAGCCGATACACACCCCGACATATCCAGGGTGATGACTTTGGACCTGTGGATTGTCAGTCCGTACTCTCTGTGCTGTCAACAGCATGACCTCTCTGTGGCCGTGCATCTGTGATCATGCAGTACGAGTCTTGTCCTGCCAAAATTTGTATGAGGGGCTCGTGCAGCAAACTTTAGAGTCAATGATGCCTCCATGTTGCATGTCAATCATAAGATGGTATACTAAAGGATTTCTAGCGTCTGGATGTAGTAGGTGTGGATGAATGACCAGGCTGAGCAGACCTTGCTAGACATGGAGGAGGAGGAAGAGGATCGAGATGCAAGGGCAGGCCAAGTTCGCACATACCTGACCAACGAAGAGGCTGAACCGGAAATGAATGCCACCTTTGTTACTTTTATTGAGGTGGGCACAGGAGCAGCATAGCAACCTGCTCACAGATACACCAAGTGGTGCATGATGCGACCCAGTCAACCATTTTTTCCGGTGCGCATGTTTCTTTGCTATTCTTCCTCCTTGAGTCAAGTCTTGGCTTGACTTTGGCCTTTCATATTCTTGGGCATGCAGGAAGTTGAAATGTCAGAGCTGGATTTGGACGCTGCACGCAAAGAGCGAGCTGTGAGCTGACTGTCATATATGTCATTGATGAGTGTATCACTTTCAGCCAACACCAAACTCTATGGACTGTACCAATGACTTCTGTAGTCTACATCAGATAGTAACACCCAAGACATTCACTCTGTTCTCACAAGTGATGTCACAGATGGCTTTTTCCATGCTGCACAAGCCACAAGTCTTATACCTTGACACATCCTGCCGATTGCAGGCGCTGAGGAGGTTAGAAGCAGAGGCCTCAGCAACAGGGGAGCCCTTTGTCCCTTTCCCAAGAAGAGCTGAATTGAGGATAGCTGAGCTCACCCGGATGCAAGACGAGCGGAAGCGTCTGGAGGTGGAGGCTCTCCTCAAAGACAACATGAGGTCAGCAATGCATGTGTTACCTGTTTGACAGCGGAGTTCGATCAAAGGCCTTCAGCAAAGCCATGGTCTTGCATGTGCTGCTGGTCACGTGCGTGGCTAGCCCCTGTCAGCGTGGTCAGTGCATATGCAGATGGAGCTGGTGACACGCTTGGGCTTTGACTGCAGGCGGAGGGAGGCAGGGCTGCCGCTGGAGGAGCCTGGCCGCTACGCCGATAAGGAGTTCTGGGGGCGGAACCTGTACGACCCGTCGGAGCCTCGGTGGCGGCACGACTACTGGGGTGACCCGGAAAAGTTCCAGGAGGACCAGCGGCGCGAGAAGGAGCCGCGGGGCAGCTCGCTCTGGCAGGCGCGCGCAACACCAGATGAGGCTGGCGCCGGGTCCTTCGCCTCCACCGCTGTCGAGGACGACGACTTTGTGCTCGGCGCATGGCACCCCTGGGAGGACTCTCCTGCCACTGCTCCAGCCAGCGGCGGTGAGCTCAATGAGCATAAAGAGCATAAAGATAGCTTAGACTGAACATGTTGACTGCAACGTTTTCCACATTTGGGAAGCCTCGCAGAGCTTCTACGGATGTTTGATTGAGTACCTAATAGTTGTCAGAGCATATGCAAGATGAAAACTGACGTTACTGCTGGTGCTGTTCTTATGACAAAGATGCTGCGGCAAGCGAGGCAATGGTGGAGCTAGTGGCTGGCAAGCAGCAGGAACGGCCTGTGGAGCAGGTCGTGTCGTTCGCGACAGAGAGCGACGACGGCAGTGAGCTGGAGGCCATGCAAAGCGGCGACTCCCAGCAGTTTGATCAGGGCTTTGAGGATGTCCGGAGCATGTTTCCTTTGAGGGGGGTGAGTGCTTGCCGGCTGCAAGCTGCTTCTCTGTGCTCCTCAATAAATCCATGATGGTGGGGCCTGCCACAAGCTCTCCAGCTGGTTGAGCTTGTCAAGGAGGGCCTTGTCTGACATGTTTCGAGTAATGGAGTTTGTGATTCTTGTTTCTCTGAAGATTGTTTGTGGCTTGGCTTTCAAAAGGTGAGGGCCAGAGCAATGATTTCATGCCTCACTGTTGTCGAGATGCCGAGCAGGAGAGGGATGATACAGTGGATCTGGAAGTAAGCAAGCAGGGGAGCGAGGCGCAAGACGTCATCAAGGAGGATGGAGAGGAGGTCTTGACAGATGTCATGTTAGAAAGTCCTGTAGACTTGGATGATGAGGAGGAGGAGAGCTGAAGATGCGTCGCTCCGTGGGGCCTGTGGGCCTGCTGTGTACACTCACTGTTAATTGAGATCCTTTGCACGACTTGGCAGGAGTGTCTACCAAGCTTATATAGCATGCTTTACGCCGAGCATGGTGTTGCCCACATATCCTGTCCCCATTGCATGCTTGGTCTGCTCTTGGCTAGCGGCGTCAGGCCTCCTCTTCCTTGTTGTGCCAATCTTCCTATCTGCGAGTGGGCGTCCACCACTGTAGTCCTTTTCTTCCCAGAGCTCCATTCTATCTTTGGGTCGTCTATTTAAGTGGCAGGAGAGGGCTGCGTCGCCGTTTGTTTGGCCTTGCTCGTGCGCTGTGTCACCAGCATCCACTGCAATGTCGAAGGGGCAACCTCAAGCTCCAAGACGGAGCCCCACTGCTAGGGCTTCAAAAGGCACTCCCAGGCTTTTGCCACTTCCTACCCCCTCAGTCCACCTTCTTCATAGGTTGGCGCCTCACAGCCACTGCCTTGAAGCATCGTTGCCAACAATTGGCTGACCTCTTGCCCAAAAATCCTCAGCTGCCTACTCACAGCTACTGCTCAAGAGAGCTTTCCTACTGCTATATGCAAGGGGTCCAGAGCAGGGCAATGGGCTTTGCTGCTCTTTCGAAGGCTAGCCATCTGCACAGAGAGATGGGTAGAAGGTACTACAGAAAGGAAGCTTAGAGCAGCTCAGAACTGGCTCGACTGCACACAGAAACTCGAGGAGCAATATGGGGAAGCGGATGCCCCTGCGCAAGCGAGAGACAGCTGCTAGTGCTTGAGCAGCACAGCGATGCAGTGCAAGAGCTTGAGAGCGAGTGGAGGAATGTGAACAGCCGCATCCAGATAGCTATGAGGTCCATGAGCACGTATGGCCCAATCAGCACTGCACCCTGCAAGCGTCACCATCCGTCAACTTGGCAGGCCACAGCTCAACGACACCTAGGCAATCAGCGCCCGGCGCACTGCTTATGGATGTCGATACC
Organism: Spirogloea muscicola; assembly: GCA_009602725.1. Classification (NCBI taxonomy): domain Eukaryota; kingdom Viridiplantae; phylum Streptophyta; class Zygnematophyceae; order Spirogloeales; family Spirogloeaceae; genus Spirogloea; species Spirogloea muscicola. The sequence continues at coordinate 202,187 of WELB01000106.1, forward strand.
CATGTACTGAGCATTTTGGGCAGGAGCTTCGTTTCGGCATGCACGTCAGCATAGTCTGCAGAAATGTGAGTGGTGGAAGCGGGCATCTTATCATTTACAATCTCCAGCAAATAAGGGGAAAACAGTTCTTTCAATGTAAGGCAATGGCTGTGAGAGGCCAGTCCAACAGTGTAAGCTGATCCGGCGAGGGCTGTAGAAAGCCAGCCCAAAAAGAACGGGCCAAAGGAGTGTACAAGGATGGACACAAGGCCAGCGCTCGGCCCCGCACCACTGAACGGGTTATTTAGGCCTCAGGTTCCCCAGACACCCCGCGGTGACGTCACCTGCCAGGATGGCGTCCGACGGGGACGGCGCCAGCGGCCGGTGCGCGCCGAGCACTGCGCCACGTCGGACGCCTCGTCGGCCCTAAACACCCCTCCCAGACTGCACCTCCACGTGTCCTGCTGGAACATATGACACGTGGAGACCAGGCCGGTGCTTGTCGCCAGGTCGGTGGGGATAAGGATGTTGACGTGGCTATTCGGGGGCCCCGAGGGGATGGGGAACTTTCTGCTACTTTTGGGAGGGAGGGAGGAGGTACTGGAAACCAGACGCTGCACCCCACGCCCGTCCCAGGCCATGGCGCTCGCCGCCGCCGCCGCCGCCGCCGCCGCCGCCGCTGGCGTCGGTCATGAAGGCGTCGGAGCCGCCTGCGCCGGCCGCCCGGGGCCGTGCCGCTGCGACGGCGCGCTCGGAGACGTGGCCGTCCTGGCCTCCGCCGTCGCCGCGAGCGGCGTCAGCAAGGCGCCGTCGCAGCTGGCGGTGGACGCCTTCAAGGCCATCCCCCTGTCCGCCGATGTGGAGGCAGCCAGCGCGGGGGAGGACCGCGCCACCAGCGGACGCGAGGGCTCAGCGTCCCGTGAGCGGCGGGTGGACTGCACCCTCGTGCTCATGCGCCATGGTGCGTGCTGAGAGCGCCTGCCACTAGCCCTGCCCCCCACTTGGTGCAGCCAAGTGCTGTTGACCGCTTACAAAGAGGTCCAGTCTGCACCTACAAGCGATCACTGCTTGTAGCGAGCCTTCCCGTTGCCTGGCTCCATATTGAAAATGGTTGAGACGACTGTGAGGGTTACGCAATCCATTGCGTGCATTGCGTGCAATAGAGAGTCTTACTCACCTGCGACAGATGCGAACAGCTGCAGCAGCTGACAAAGGCTGCCCTTTTTGTGTTCTGTCTGCCTGCCTACCTGCATGCAACATTAGGAGAGAGCATGTGGAACGACCTGAAGCTTTTTACAGGGTGAGCCATCTGAAAGGCCAGTCCTTGCAAGCACGGCTTGCCATTCTGATAGTAGGATGGCTTTTTCTGTGATCCTTCTAGACGACTCGTGCGTTGGGGCCGATATGAGGCCACCCACTAAACCAACTGTCATGTTCCTTTGCCAGGGACGTCGACATTCCTCTGACAGAGAGAGGCGTGATGGAAGCGATGGCTGGAGGCAGAGCTGTTGCAGAGATTGACTTTGACATGATCTTCACGAGTCGCCTTGTCCGCTCAAAGCAGACCGCCCTTCTGGCAATGACCCAGGTTACTGATGCTAGCCTTTTGGTCTTGTTGTTAGTCACCTCTTGCCACAGAAAATGCAAGAGCATTCTGACATCTACGAGGACTGCACTTCTGATGCTGCCCAATTGAACAGTCCATGCTTTATATTGTCGCTATCCTTGAAATCACCTTGAGTCAGCTGTACTCAGAAACGCTCCAAGGACAGCTTGCTGCCTACAGATGCACGGGCTTTAACAGCCACAGCAAGCCCTTTGCATTGCAGAGCTCCCACAAACGAGTGCCGGTCATTGTACGAGGAGGTTATCATGGGAAGGGCAAGGCAGGTGATGAGAACCGCATACGCTTGAGGCATGCTGCCGCCCAAGCATTGGAGCAGGCAGCGTGCCGGATGATACCTGTGTATGCTGATCCAGCCCTGAATGAGCGTTGCTACGGCGATCTTCAGGTTGATGTGGACGCACCTTCTTCCAAATTCCTCTGTGATAGGCAATTGGTTACTGGGTATTGTCAGGTGTAGTACACGTGTTGATTCTTAACAGTGTAGCTGAGCTGATTACACAGGGCCTCAACAAGGAGGCAGCCACGCGAGAGTACGGTGCTGAGCAAGTCATGGAGTGGAGACGGAGCACCACGACTAGGCCACCCCATGGCGAAAGCTTGTTGGTAAGTGCTGCAGGACTGGCTTGCCAACACCAGTATCTGCTAGATTTGCGTTGATCTTTGTGACTCAGCTGTGCTTTGCAACAGGCTTCAACCTTGCTTATTCTGCATGGAGTTATTTCATTTCTGCTGACTCAATGGGCCTGGCACATTATAGCGTGCAATAAGAGTGCTGGGTGATAGTTGACATGCTTGTTTGCTAGTGTAGAATCTGGAGAATTCTGTGAATTACCTCAGTTGTAGTCCTAAATTCATCTACTTTGCTTATGTCCTGAGCCCTGTACCACCTTTCTTGAAGGACAATGGTGTCCTGTCAAGCAACCATAATCATTGTAAGATTGTGATGTGCCTTTCAGGACACAGCGGAGAGGACGCTTGCCTTTTTCAAATTGACAATTGAGCCGCGCTTGAAGGAGGGCAACAATGTCCTTGTGGTTGCCCATGGGAACGTCTTGCGGTGCATCATCGCCCACCTATCGGGCTTGAAGCCAGTTGAAATGCTCCAGCTGCAGGTAACGCCTGAGAAATAGTAGACCAAGAGGAGGAGGAGGCCGAAGGGGGGGGGGCGGGGGGGGGGCGCTCATTGGATTGGGTGGTGGTGACATTGTCTCACATCAGTGGCTTTCTTTGAGATGCATCCATTGCAAGTGGGCTTTTGGTGCCCAACGTATCTAAGCCCTTTCTGAATGCCCCTGCTTTGATCACGTCTGCCACCTCATCATCCTGTGATGTACTTGTCCTGTAGGCCGTGCTACGAGATATTGCCTAACAAATGTATCGCATTGCATGCCTTTTTTGACGCAGGTTGCTACAGCCTTGCCTTACACATATGCCTTCAATGGCTCCTCATTTGCCCCGTGTTGCGTGCTCACACCCATCAACCCCGAAACCAAGAAGCCGGTGGCTGGCTTACCCCAGGGTATTGCGTCTGTCATGATGAAGGGCCAGGCTGACTCTCTAATATGAATAATGATGTAGGGCAGTACACTAGCTTTACTTGCAGACAAGTGCTTAAGCTGATTACAATCTGTGTTCACTCTCTTATGAGCTTATACAGTGCTCAAGTAGGATAGGGTGTGGTAATGTGTTTTGTGTAAGCGTGCCGGCTCCAGATGCGAGCACATTCTTTGAGCAGGGAGGTGCATGCGCACCCCTCGTGTGAACAACAGTGAGGCCCCTGGTCTGCACATTCGCATGAGCCTCCTGTTGACAAACTTGGAAATGTCGAACTCTGTACAGCAATTCAAGATGCTGCAGGTGCATGCAGCTGTTGCACTGCCCCATTCATGTAACTGCTATCGTCATGGTGGGCCAGACAAATGACTTGACTTGGGCGCATAATGCATGTGGTTTAAGATGGACAGTTGTGTTACTCGTGCCTCAAAGTAACTGCAGGCTATGCTGCACTTCACGCCGCTTGCAGCAGGGTGCCAGGCAGGCTGTGCGAGGCAATCCAGGCCATGGAGCTGGCGTGGCTTACTCGATCCTTCGTAAGAGGCACAAGCAATGGAGGTGTATTGCGACACGAGGCACTCAAGCTGCAGCAGGCACGACACGAGGCACTCAAGCTGCAGCAGGCACCCAGATGGTTGCATAAATACATGTTCCAGTCGTCTTCGGCTGGCCAAGCAGGCGCTGCATAAGACGACACGATCGTCTCGGAAAAGGGATGTTCTGGAGTGCTGCGAATAAGCTAGCCAGCCACGTGGCTAAAGAAAACGACTCTTCCGGCAGAGGGCGATGGCTGTGATTGGCCAGCCCAGAACAAGAATGAACAAGGCCCGAAGGAACCAGAAAGCGCTAAAGCACACTGCGACTCGAGTGGCCACTGGGTGCTCAATATCCCTTGGGCTTGCTGCACTACTCTGATTAACCCCAATGCGATCAGCTCCTGCCAGCGGCAATCGACATCTTTGGCTGTCTGGGTCCTCGTTTCCACACACTTCTCCAGAATATTGCCAATTTAGGCTACACACGTCGTGCAGATGTGTTTCCGGCTGAGATGGGCTTGCCAGCTGCATATCTGTTGTTCTTGCGACGACGAGTATCGGCCTGTTTGCAGCGTGCCCAGGCTAATGCTTTGCACCAGAAAGTTGGGCGAGCTCTAGTAGGTGGCAGAAGGGCTTCATATCTGACATCCAGTATTCAGGCATCGATTAGTGACCTTTATGTTTTGACCCGTGGTGACTGAGCGGGTCAATTTGCTGAAGGTTGTGTAGATCTTCAGATGTGCTTGCCTTTGTACTTGGCCATTGGCCCTCGTTTGTTTCAAAAAAATACACAAAATTTCCCTTGGGCGAGAGAGCTTGATTAAATAATCCAGGGAGAAGGTAAACAGTTTTGTCATGTGCCAGGTCCAGGGTTTAGGGTTAGGGCACCCCCTGCACAGCCCTCACACGGGGTCAACTGGCGCTCGCCAGTGCCGCCGCCGCCAGTGCCGTCACGCGCGCCGCCTCCGTCGCCATCTCCGCCAGCGGCGGAGGCTAGCCGCGGCTGACGGCTCTGCAGCGGGAGCTGCCGGAGCCGTCCAGTGGCGGCGCAGCGGCCGCGGTGACGGGGAGGCGGAGGCGGCCCCGCCATGGCGCGCCCCGGCGGGCTGCTCGCCTTCCTGCTCGCCGTCGGCGTGGTGCGTGGCGGACATGGCCCTTCCTCTGTGTCCGCCGCGACCACAGCCCTCGATGCCGTCGCCATAGCCCGTTCGGCTGTCCCTGAGCCATCAGGGCTGGCCCACCGTGTGGCCGGCCTGTGCATTGCTTTCGCTTGTTCCTCCTCGGCGCGGTGCAAGCCTGCTCGCCGTTGCATGGGCTCTTGTGGCCGTTGCGAGCTCCTCCGTCTGCCCGATCACCTGCCGCCAGAGCCACAGCTCCACTGTCAGCTGCCGAGCGTGGGCCTTCGCCTGCAGCCTGACAACGAGCAGCAAGGTATTGGGAAAGAGGTGCTGACGGCGCTGGGGGACTGCAGGTGCTGGGAGCGGATGCCGCAAGGGCCCCCAAGAACGTCTCCCTCCTCAACCTGTTCCATGTCAAGGAGGGCAGCAAGTTCTGGGACAATGACATACTCCTCAAAGGCAAGCATTGGACCTCCGGACCTTGTGCTTGAGAGGGCGAGGGTCCTTGTAACACTGGAGACGCTGCTTCTGCCACTGAGAAGACAGACCACTGTTAACAAGGAAATAATGTTGTCACGGCCTTTCTGAGATCCTGGTACACCTCTCCTTCCCTTGATTCTTTTGTGTCATTGCTGCTGCAGGAATTCGTGACTGGCGAAAGCCCGCCAAGTTCTATCATGGCTCCCACGAGGTTGACCGTTATGTCAAAGCAGGTATTAGCTGTGGTGTTACTGCAGGAAGGCTGACATTGCTTGTATAATTTGGTGTCTTTGTACAGTACATTTGTTACCCATGCATGCAGGTAAGTTTGATGCTCGACTTGGTTGCAGGCAGTGTGGCATCTTATCTTGGATTGAGCCAGGTGGACTCCTTGTACCTGCCAATCCCAATCAACTTCGTGTTTGTGGGGTTCTCTGGAGAAGGAAATCACGGTATGCACAGACTTGGCCAATGTCATGAAGGTTCAATAGCACTTCCGACAACGTTTCCCTTACACATCCTGTAGCTCCTCATGTGCTTCACTGCCCTTGGCAGTCATTTGTTTTCTGTAATTGCCAATTGTTGCTCAGCGCAATTGTTGATGCTCTAAGCTGGTCGCAGTACCTTTCATTGCAGGCCTGAGGCTTGGAGAAGAGGAGCTTTCGCACTGGTTTGAGCACATTGATCACATTCTGGAGCATACTCGAGTGCCTGCTGCTCACGCTCACGGGGATGTCTATGATCTGCACTACGACTACCTCTTGCCCATGAACACCTATGTTCGCTACAAGTGAGACCCTGATCCAAGCATCGCAATGTGCCTGGAATAAGGGGTCAGAGCTTGAAGCCAATACAGTCATCTCATTGTGACATTTTGAAGACTTCCTCTCTGAGTTACCTTCTTGTGGCTTATGGGCGATGTAAGTTGCACTTCAAGCACCATCACGCACTGGGCAGCATTTGCCTGTCAGCAAGCGGTCGGCGTGGCTGCTGCACTGCAGCGTCTGCTGATACTTGTTGCTATGCAGTTATTCTGTGCATGCTATAGAGATGGGCCAGAAGGTGTCCCGCATCTTCGAGGATGCCATCCGTGTTCTGTCTCGCCTTGAGGACCCGAAGGATACAAGGTGTTTTACCACAAGTTCCTGACACTTAGGCAGGGATGCTTGAAGACGTTCTCTGCACCATGTATGATCAGAATATGCAAGGAAGACTGTCAAGGCATTGTTGCTTACTCTACCATTTGTCTGTCAGGCATACTACAAATCCAGTCTTGGATTGAAGGCAGGACGAGCGTCGCCTGTTGGTTGAGAATCTTGAGAGTAGTCAACATGTCTGATTGGTCGAAGGGCTTCTTCAACTTAGTATACAGAGCAATGGAAACATTATTCTGATCCTATCATGCTACAATGTACCTTTTTGCAGGGCTGATGAGGCTGCAGTGTGGCAAGTGGACATAGAGAGTCTTGCGAGAATCATCAACAATCTGTGCAAGCATCTGGACATTGAGAATGTGTACAACATATTTGTCTTCAACCCAAATCCTGAAAGGGCTCGAAGGCACTATGGTTATAGGTGATCACATTGCAAGCTCGCGAAGGGCCTTGACTCGCACGTGCAGGCAGAACCTATTGATTGCAAGGCTGCTTTGTATTCAGCCTCTCACATCCTCGCTTCATAGAGAGCAAGCTATTCACACTTTACTCATTGTCAAGTGGTGTTGCTCATTGTTATCATGCGCTGTTTTGCCCCTGCGATGATCTGTAAACTGCTGATGCTAATCAGCACTGCGCCTGTTCTTTCACCTGTTCTGTCGATTGACTGATTCAGGGACACTGCTGGAAGCAATGAAGTTTCTTCTCACCGACCTGATGTTACTTGGATGCAGGGCTGGCTTATCTGCCGCGGAATACGACTACATCTCCAAGGCAACAATTTTGCTCTGACCTGATGTTCCTGGTTATGTTAGCAGGTTGTGATGTTGATCAGATTGTGGATACTGTAGACTAGAGAGCACTTTGACTGAAAGCTCTCTAACAATTTTGAGTCTTGTGTCTACACACTCTCCACAGGGGTGCCCACAGTTGATATTCATTCAGTGCAGTTGCTTGCTGTGTACCTGCCAACCTGAATTTGTTGGCAAGCATTTGGCTGACTTGAGCTGTGACCTCTGCAAGTCATGACCTGTATTTTGCAGGACGAAGATAGGCGCAAGGAGCTCCTCTCGCCTGATTTGAAACCTGTACCCGAGCTTCTCGGTATAGCTGACACCTGCTTGACTTACTGTTGGCTTCAATAGGATTGCTACCAAGATACAGAGCAGTACAATGTCAGACACACAATTAAGACGTCAGCTGCTTAGTCAGTTTACCTTTATCTACAAGGATGCACACTGAGTTGCTCTGCTACAATCAGGTTACTGCAAGCTGAGAAAAGCTCTTCATTCAAGGGTTGTAAAAGTGGTGTGTTGCAGATGTTGTACAGGAGAAGATGCCATTGTACGACCGGCGCCCCGCCCACAAGTTTCATTGGAGACCTCTTGAGCTCCATGAAGCGGTATTGCTGCTGCTCCTGATTTGCTGGGCTGCTTCGATGCCTAGATCTTGAACATCCACTCCAAATGGGCCCGGGGTTGCAGCGACTGCAATTCTGGAGCATGATGTAATATAGTGCTCCGTCATCATTCCAACTTGACATAAGCCTAAAGTGCAGAAGCTGGTGTCAATACTAGGATAGATTGCAAGCTGGAGTCACAGTGAAGGGGCAATCACTTGACACCCATTCCTGTGACACTGCAGAAAGCGTGGGTTAACACCTATGAGCAACTGCTGAAGTTCGAGAATAACATCAACAGGCATAACGATACGCATGACAATGCCCATCTGAAAGCTCGCCAGGTATAGAGAGCACTTCAGCTCCCTTGTATGTGCGATACTTGCCACATTGTATTCAGTGTCACCAGTGACTGGCATGTAAGTTGTGCTCAATGTGAGGTGCACAAGGAGACAAATCTGTAAGTAAATGATGAGTAGTACACTTGACTGACTTCCATGCGCAGATAATTAAGGGTCAAAATCTGGAAATGAGCGCCAGTTTGAGAAGAGCTCTTCAAGAAGGCAACCAATCTCACTGGCAACCAGATTGCCTTTCTGATACATATGTTGGCAGTGAAAGGTATACTACCTCAGCTACCCACTCTTGACGACTTGGCGCAACATCATGAATCTAGCATGTAGTATGTGACATGGTAGTCATGTATGGGAGCACTAAGCACCTCCAAGGACCACTTGGAGCTCAGGCCAACAATCTACGAGGAGCTCCTTCTTAGAGCTGGTTTGCTGCTGACCACTGCCAGTTGCGGCTGTTGCCTTTAAAATGCGCAAGCACTTGTTACTGCAGGTGGGCTCTCATTGACCTGACGGCTGGCCCTTTCACTTGGGGGCCAAGGGTCGGCGGGCAAGGGTTCCGCACAGAAGACACCCTCCCAAATGTGGAGAAGTACTTCAGGGAGCACAAAGGAGGGCAGGGTCCGTAAGCCTTTGCTGATGCGTCGGTGGCCGCAGACACAAAAGGCTGTAGTCGTTTTACTTGTGTGTCTCTGCAAGTCGATAGTCTTACTTACGAGGTCTGCTACACCTTTCTGATTCAATCGTAGGGCAGTGAAAACGCGTGGAGAAGAAAAGTTGGGGATTCTTGAATTAAGACACTTCAATGCAATGCAGGTGTTGGGGATGACGATCTTGAGAAGGAGCTAGAGACTATGGCGGAGGAGCGCTTCCGCCATGTGGAAGAGGTACATGCCATCACTCAAGAACTACTCATGGGAATTATGGCTGGCTTGTGAGAAATGGGTTGCATCCAAGCCACTCCTGATTCCAGCATGCCCTGCTCGAAGATTACAAGCCACGTTTTTTAAGGGCTCCCCTCAGGCTTGCACGAGTCTTGTCCAAGTCCTCAAACACCCCTGCAAATGCGCTGTGTTTCTGTTGCCTGGAGTTGCTCCATGAGATCTGTAGCTCCGAGGTCTGATCTTTCAAGTGCTTGTAACAGTCTCAAGGTCACGAGGTGGAGATGCTACTGGCGGAACTTGACATCTACGAGCTTTTCGCCAGGAAGCACTGCCGCGATCGTGCACGGAGCGTTCCGCTTTGTGAGGGTAAGCTAACTGTGTTGCAGCATGCTCCCAGACACACATAGATGCATGCACCACGCCATTACTCTAAGCAATGTAACCATACCCAGTTGTCGATCATGCTCATGCGGAACAATAGCTCCAGAACAGTGAGGTGTGTATCGCTCCTTACAGTTCCAGGATTGAAGTGCCTGGCTGGACCAACTGCAGAGCTACAGGAGAGAGTCGAAAGTATGAGGGACGAGCTGGAGTCGTACGTCGACAGCGTCAGCATGAGCAAGAGCAGCTATGCGTTGGCTGGCCTGGCACGCCTGGACAACTGGCAGAGCATGGTAGCTGGGGACCACTCCGCTAAGGTACAAGTCGAGAAGTAGGGAGCGGCCCTCCAGTAACGGCGACTGCTAAGGGTCCGAGTCCACTTTGTTCAAGCAAATCAGTTGTGTATGTGTCAAACAGATCGTTGTTTTCAACAACCATACTTGCAATTGCATAGGTCAATGTGTCACGAGCCTGGGATATGTTCCTGGCCGAAGTAGGAGCTGTGCTCTCAAGTGCGATGCGTCACGTCATCACACCTTCACTTATGGACGGGGAGTACCATCTCTATGACCGCGTTAATTTCCACCTCTACCTCATCTCTCGCCAGGTGAATGAGCTTGCCTCCTTAAGGTCTTGCCCAAAGTAACCGATCACCTTCCCTACTCACCATTATTATGACTCTTCTGTTGCACTTAATTGACCAATGAGTCTCAATGTTATAGATGTGGTGCCTGAGACCCTGTTTAACAAACTGTCCCAAAACTTTACATATGGATTGACTGTTTTTGGCCAAGCCAAAATCGTAGACGCTTACCAATACTTTCTCCTACTCTGAATAAGCAAGCCTTATTAAATGGTAGAAGCTATACACGGGCATTCACAGACAAATCATACTTCCTCTGCACACTTTCGATCTACTGATCTGTGTCCTTGCTCGTCCTTCACTGGCAGTCTGCCACAGGCGACACCCAGGTGCCATTTGACGTCCAGACCTTCAACAGGGAAATCAGGAAGCTGGCTCAGCCAAATCAGAAATTTGATTTCACTTCTCACAGGCAGGTCAATGGTGGATCACTGCTGCTTCAGTAATATGACATGTGTGCAGAAGGCTATGACCACAGTTCCACCGTACTTGGAAGGCAACTTCCTGATCAAATCGCTAAGATCGCCGCAAAATATATCAATATAATCAGAATGTCACATTCCGTTGACATTGACCTCAAGGTCAAGCGTTGTGTGGGGCTAAGAGTAGTGTGCTTGGTTGCAGGCTTTCGATTGCAGACGATCCTGCCATAGCCATGGCATATGCAGGGGCACTGAGGACATCCGTTGTTCTTGTACCCTCACACAATGGCACTCTTGTGCACACAAGGAGGACTTACCTTGACTCCAAGCTCCTGCAGCACCAGCTAGAGCATGAGCTTGATCTTCTGGATGGATCAATGAGCCACGGTCTGTGGCTCTATGCCTTCAGCACCTTTTGAAGGCCCTGTTAGTGATACAGTATACTAATGATCCTGAACATAGGTCACAGTAACGTGGAGCAGTGCAGAAGCTTTGGCTTCGACTTATGAAGAGCTTGGCACAGTTCTTCCTATATCAGTCTAAAGGGTGCTCTATTGTGGCATTGAGTACTTCTGGCACCACTGGCAACACTCTGAAAACTTTCTGATGCAGCTACTAGGCCAGCATTCGCAGGCAAGAAGACCAGACGTGACCACGACATACGTGAGGTTCCTATCTTTATCTTTGCCCTCAAAGGCCCGCCACTCTTCATTGATGAGAACTTGGTAGCAAAGAGCCTGCACAACATGGTGGTGGCTGTGCTCTCGGAGGATGCTGCCTGGGAGTCACCACTCTCCTGCAACAACATACCCATTCTGTGGAACCTCAAGTAAGCCTGCAACCACCCGCTGGTTGCACACTCTTTTTAAAAAGGAGAATGTGAGTGAATGTGAATTTCTTGCGCTTCTTGAGAAGCTCTCGCTTGATGGGCTCCAAGTTCCTCATCACACCCTGTTTTAGCTGATCCAACTTTTGCTGGTACCTTCAAGGCGGCCCATGAAGGCGCTAGTAGCAGCCACAGCGATGCACCTGGCGGGGCTGGTCCCCCGCCAGCTGTCGTACAGCCACGAGCACGCGTCCACCTCGCAGAGCTGGCTCTGGTCTGTGGGCCCACACGCGACCTCAGCGACAGCTGCTGGCCACACGCTCTCCCAGTTCGAGTTGGACACAGTGCCGAGGAGCTACATTGTGACCGCGCTCGACGACTCAGTGGAGGACGTGAATGCGGCAGTGGCCATGCTTGCCCGTGAAGACACACGTATCCGACTCGTCAGACTGCCGCCATAGGTGCTTGCTGTGTTGTTTGCTGATTGCATGGGGTGGCTGGGGCGAGCTCTCACTTCATTGCCTCAGTGTGCATTGCATGCTCCAATTTTACTGTGAGGTTCTCTCTTTACTGCTTCTGACCTGCTCGCATGCAGCGTTCGCTCATGTACCATGCGATTATGCCCCTTAAACAAGCAAATGCAGATGCAAGCACCTTCAGGGCATTCAAGCGGATGGGAGAGCAGCCCCTTGTGCTAATGTATGATGAAGTGGTTGACCTCTGGGAAAAACTCTAAGTCCCAGCAGGCACCTGTGAAGTGCTTGTCCTCCTCACTGTCAGCTAGTTCTGGCAAAACCTTCTGTTACCTTCTTTACCTTCAGTGGCAACATCAGAGCTTCCTGCAGCTGAGCAGCGAGCATCCAGGTCTAATATGTGGCCCCCATTGCAGATTGGAATTATGGTTGGCGAGGTGAACTACGGCGAAGCATCCAAGATGCTCTACTTTCTACGGACCAGCTCGTTCAGGTGAGCAGCCACGCACCAACAACAACAATGACGCAATGACCTTTTAAGACACTCCTGAGCACTCCAGTAGCACATCAATGCCAGTCTCTGATGCTCCAAACATGAGCGGCTGTGTAGCAGTTGGAGACGTCCTTGGAAAGTTGAAGGACTAGGATGTCGACTGCGGGCCTGCTTGAGAGGTTTAGCAGCCAGTCAGAAGAGGCTGTTCACATCCTCATTTGCTCCATCGCTACTGTTGTCAACAGCTTCAGGAAGGAGGCTGAGGCAGTTGTGGCGGCCCTGCACCCAGCCCGATGTGTCCAGCAGAAACAGTTGCACCTCACCGTTGGAAGCAGCCTTGCATTTGTCTCCATTCCGGCTGCGATGATCATCCTCATCAGAATGCGACCCAAGCGATTCAAGCCCAAGATCAATTGAGGCACTGTACTTTTGAAGCCCTTTGAAATCCTTATACTTGGTTGCTCTTTGTGCGCCAATGCTTATGGCAGCAATTGCATTGAGTACATACAGAAAGAGACCGAGATGCGAGGCAAAAGTACAAGTCATAGCAGCAGTTGAGTAGATATAGAAGCAAACCGAGATGTGAGCAAAAAGAACGAGGGGAGAGAGGCGCCGGCAAGGTACGCGTCAAGCCAAGAGGACTTGCCAATCTAACATCGCCGCATGTGAAGATGGGCTCAAGCCACATTCTGCATTGGACTTTACATGCTTCGGGTACGTCTGCACGAGTGTGCAAAAACACGCAGCACAAGCAGCACTTGTGTGCCAGGCCCCACGCTCAACTAGATCTCTTAGCGCCACATTCGTCGCCAGGATCCGCATACTAGTAGTAACTTGCATGCTCCACGTTGGTTCCGAAGCACCCAGAATCGTTTGACGGGATCCAAGTCCTCACTGTCGGCAGCCAGAGGCGGAGAGCAACCGCAGCACGCGGCGGGCGAGAGCAGTGGCCGGCGGCGGGGGCTTCAGGTGGAGGTGCGGTAGGCGTAGAGCTTGCCGACGACGTGCAGCGCGGTGACGAAGCCGATGAAGCAGAGGCTCATGACGAGGACGACGGTGGGCGTGATCTTGAGGCCCGGCGCGTCGTCCGTGTAGAAGCGCAGCATGTTGCCCGTGTTGCCGCCGCCGTAGCCGCCGCCGCCGGCGCCGCCGGCGCCGCTGGGGCGGCGGCGGCG
>WELB01000106.1:217726-273227 GCA_009602725.1 Spirogloea muscicola
GCTGAGGTCACTGCAGGCGGTGTTTTCAGCGACATGCTGAGGCTTGCGTCCTACTTGGGGGCCCCATCATAGCGGGCCCCAGAGTGGCAGCAGTCTGTTGTGTTCTCACAGTATTTATGCGGCCTTGCCTTCTGGGCGGTACGCCTGCTTGTGACTTGCGGGCACTTTGTGTTACTGACAGTAGTTACATGCAGTCAAGGCTTGAGCTCTTGCACAATAAAGTCGCACAGTAACTCCATCCTTATTGTTGTCTGCGTGAGCTTAAGGGTCGGGGCAGGCGCTTGGCTCAAGCGCAAAGACGCCCGTTGATCTTAACTGCACACTTCCAAAAGGCGCCTCACACAACAGGCTACCAGCTGCATGCGATGCTGAGCAAGTAGACTTCAAGACCAAAGCAGCAGTGGTCAGTAGTGCAAGAAGTTGACAGCCAAGAACTGTTGATCTTTGGCTACGTTGCATGATGAGAAGGACGCAAGCAGGTTGTGCGCCAACGCCGTTTTGCTGGCCGTGCTACACAGATCAGCCCTGCACTGGCTGCCATGCTGATCAATCAGACTGGTAAGTTGCTGCCCTGCACTGGCTGCCATGCTGGTCAATCAGACTGGTAAGTTGCTGTTACATTCGGCAAATATTGGTGGTTGTTGCATATATCCGCGGAAGTGACTGGACTCGAGCCCAGGGCTGACCTCGGTGTGAGTGAGCCACACGCAGCGGCTGCCTCCACGAGCTGCAGGGCTGCTAGTCAATGCCCGGGCAGCAGCAGTGGCCCGTCGACAGCGGAGCTGCCAGTCGAGGGCTGGCCATGGCCAGCACTGGCGGCGGATGCGGCGGCAGAGAGGCGAGGCGAGACGAGGCGAGTCCTGGCGAGGCGAGACGAGACGAGGGCGAGCAGGGCGAGGCCCCATCAGTTGTTGCCCTGATAGAAGCGCTTGAGGAACTCGGACTCGCCGCCGTGGTCGACGAGGCCGAAGCGGTGTGCGGTGTCGGCGCGCTTGTCGCCGCCGGCGCCCATGCCGACCATCCAGGAGCCGAGGATGTGATGGCGCTGCTTGGAGTGCGACGTGAAGTTCTCCAGCTCTTCGCGCCCCTTGTACACCAGCATGTCCACCACCTGGGCGCCCAGATGGCTCGCCGCCGCCGCCACTGTGAGCCCACCAAGTCCGACTCCGGCGGCGGCGGCGGCGGCGGCGGCGGCGGCGGCGGCTGGCTCCCCGCCTGGTCGCCCACCTCGTCTGCCGAGGTCGCGCTGGTGCTCACGACCGATGCGCGCCTGTCGCCGGCCGCGTACGCCTACGCCAAGGAGCTCGTGGCGGCCTACCTGCTCGACGGCAGCGCCGCCGCCGCGGGTCCCCGCCTCTTCGGTGCCACGCTGCTGCGCCTGCAGCGGCCGCCAGGTGGGTGAGAGGAGGCCTGGAAGACTCAGGACTTAGACTTAGGACCTCAATAGACCACTGCTTCGTGCTCTCTGTGTCCCAAACCCCAAACCCTGTCTTAAAGCCACATCGGAAACCGAATCCCTAAGCCTTTGCTAACATCTCACATACTTGACCCATGCTATGCACAATGTCAGTAAGGAGCAGGTCGTCTCCTTCTCGTAAGCTAAGGCGGTTTGAGCTTAGCTTGGGACTGTGGTCGAAACCTCTAGCCCTGTTGCCTGGTTTCGAGGTGCAACACTATGCTGTGGAAGTTGTTCGGGGCTTTGCCGCTGATTGAGTGGAGTTTGACGTCGCTATTTGCAGTGACTGACAACACCCACAACGCAATGCAGCAGCAGCACCTGTTTCTCAGCCAGGCGGTGGGCGAGGGCGTCCAGCTGCTCGCACCTGGCCCCTGGAAGCAGTTCCGTGCGTGGCTGGACGCCTCGCAGGCTGCTAGCGTCGGCCAGCTCACGCACTTTGGCGGCACTGACAAAGGCATCGCTGCGGGCAGATGCCAGCCATCCTGGATGGCGAGCTTTGCGGCTTACGTTCACCAGCTTGGCTACTACAACCTTCACCTCAACCTTCTAGGTGCAGGCATGCGCTTGCCTTACCTCCGTGATCCTCCATATGATGCTCTGATTGCCAACTTTGCGCAGCTGGTATCTTTCGTTCATGGAGGCTGCTGGTCTTGCAGGCGAGCCGAGCCTGGCGGTTTTGTCACGAATGGCCACAGTGCACGCTGACAATGCCAGCGACGGCAGTGACAGCCAGAGCAGTGGCGGGCTTCGGCTGGTGGCAGACACCAGGCTCGTGCCCAATGAGCTGTGGACTATGCCGCCAGCTGCGAAGCTGCCCAAGTACGGCACCTGCATGCATGAGGTCGGTGCTTGCACTAGCACCTATATGGTTGTGCTTTATGGGGATTGCTAGAGTCCTCTTTTCCTGTCTTATACATTGTGAGTACTGGTCAATTCTATGTGTGTGATGGTCATGCCTTCGCGTTCTTTGGCTGCACTAAAGGTGAAACGCCTAGGCAGCCTTTCCCACACTGACATGTCTGGCTGGTATGCGCCATATGTGCGTGGAGAAGGCTGTGACATTCTTGCACTGCATGAGTTCTTGCTGTCAGCTGGCATCTCATGGACTGAAGCCAAGCTGGCTGCAGTAGTCCTATGTTTCTTGGGACGGGAGCTCAATCAGGCTGTCGAGATAGTCCCTTTTTATTAGGGGCCTGAGTTTGAGGAAAGCATGGTCCACTGCCAACATGCAGGTCCAACAGGGTACCCTGGCTGAGACAATGGAGGAGCTGGCGGCGCTGCTGGCACGCCTGCATCGCAATGGCACTGTCATTGTGGCGACAGTCAATGCTGGGTTTGAGGATGTCATGGCAAATTGGCTGTGCCACGTCAAGGACCTCGGACTGCGGCACCGGCTGCTCGTTGCTGTCAACCTGCCACTCGCCCAACGGCTTGCTGATGCTGGCGAAGCAGTGCTCTATTTGCAGGCGGCAAGCGAGCGCGTCGGCGATGCTGGCCTTGTGTTTGCAACCATTGAGTATCAGCAGCTCATCCTCCAGCGCACAAAGATGATTGACAACATCTTGGCGCTTGGGTACAGCGTGCTGCTCGCTGACATCGATGCCGTGTGGTTATCGGACCCTTTTCTGCACATGGCGGACCCCAGCGTGGAGCTTTACGCCCAAGTGGAGCCGTCGGGCCTCCTGTGCGGCGGCTTCCTCTACCTGCGCAACACAGCACTTGTCCGGCAGCTCTGGGCGGCGCTCACGGAGCGTCACGCAGCACTGCTGGACCGCCTCGCAGTGGAGGCACGGCAACCGAGCATCGAGGACCACGAGCAAAGCATGCTCAACGAGATGCTTTGTGATGATCCGTCCTTCACCGCGCTGGTAGTGCGCAAGCTTGACCCACTACTCTTCCCCAGCGGATTTGAGTACTGGCAGGCACGCACCTGGGTGAAGCGCGGTGTCACACCCGTCGTTGTGCACAACAACTGGATCAATGGCAAGGAGGCGAAGCTGCAGCGCTTCCGCGAGGCGGGTCTGTGGCGCGTCAAGGACGCCGATTTGACTTGTATCTGCAGAACGTGCCCCATATTCATTTGATTTCTTGCATTTCATTGAATGTGTAGAGTATCTTGTTTCCAGTAACACCGCTTTGCTCAGGGAGGCCCGTCAAGAGTTGTCCATCTCTAGAGCCCTGCAGCTGCACTGTTATCTTACAGCAGGCAACGTGAGGCACTCGCTTACACTCGTCTGAGAACCTACACAGCATGAGCTTGCTTGGACCATTTGACTACGACAAGAGAGTGCAGAAAGTCTCAGCAGTCTCCATTAGGACAAGCGGCCGCAACTTGCAGAGCAGCCCCCCTCGCACTGCTGCCAAGGACACCACAGACACCATGCTTGATGGTCCACTGCGTTGCACACCAAGGCGGTTGAGCCCTGGGGAATCAGATGAGTGGTCAGTAATGCCTTCAGAGCCCGGCAGAGCCCACCACCGTGGGGCAGGCGGCAAGCAGCCGCTCCAAGAGCCCTTCAGGAGGCGGCAGCCGTCGCAGCAATCCGGCAGCATTACACCGCTGCAGGCATGTAGCCACATCTGCTTCCTCGACCTGGTCCTCCAGCGGGCCTGTGCAGACAATGGAGCGCAAGTGACGCGCAGAGCACACCATCTCAGTGCATGGGCAAGGCTGCAGCTCGACGGCTAGCACAGGCTATGGGAGTGCCAGCTGCCTTATGACAACTTCAGCACTTCAGCCTGTAAGAGTGCAGGCATTGCTCCTTGTCTCTTCTGCAAGATACGCCCTTTCCTAAAGCGGGGTACACTGCCCATCATGTCCAAGGCTTGGCTCACCAAGGTCCAGTGGGAGGCCATCATCCTCGTCCTCGGGGGGTCTGTCGGAGGCTGCCACCAGTTCCTCCTCCACCTCCACGGCGGCCTTGGCATAGCGGGCCTGGAACTCTTCCTCCGTCTCCTCCCACTCCTCGTCTTCGTCATCAGTCTCAACATCCTCATCAATATCCTGCAAGCAAACAACCATCACCACTTGTGAGCGTGTCTAGATCTAGGTTTGCATATTGTAGGGTATGCTTCAGGGCTTGTACTTACTTCCTCAGGGCTTGTACTTACTTCCTCATCTCTGCTTTCAGAGACATCATCGCCCTCCTCGCCCTCATCCTCCGCTTCCATGGCGTCATTCTTAGCCAGCTGCCTTATCTCTGCAAGCTTCACGAGGCTGTTAACAGCTGCGTAGCATGCATCGCCTGCAACCGCCTCCGCGTGGCCTCCTTGCAGTGCACTTGCGTGGTTGAGGAGGTAGATTGTGACGCCTGTTGACGCATGTACTGCACAGTGCCAGCAATCAAAAGGAATCACCAATACTTAGTGATCTTGTGCTTCCATAGATAGGCTCTCACTGCCTGACGAATTTTAGTCTTCAAACTTAAAGCCCAATTGCAGGTGAAACACAAATTGCCTCTTGTCACATACTGCAGCTGCATTGTAGTGAATGCTTGTTCGCTAGCAAAAATACAAGCTCCATGACCAAAAGAAAGGTCCTGCAAGATCACCAAAAAGCTTCAGCTCTGATTCAGACAGGCTGTGCTTGCTCGTTAGCAACCCCTTGACAGCTGTAACCCACATGTGCAGAGCTTGCACTCCTGAAACATTGCTAGCCGCGCTCCAAGGAGCAGCCAGGCCAGCCAGGGCCGCACTTGGCGCCACATTGAAGCACGTCGCAATTGCCAGAGCGAGGGGCTTGCTCAAGGAGGCCTCTGTGTCCAAGAGCATGTGGAGCCTCTTGCCTGCCACCTGCACGGTCGAACCAGCTTGGCTGACCACCTTCTATGACAATAGCTGGAGATGTAAGGACACTGTGACAAGGGGATGTGGCTCAATTTAAGCATGATGTAAAGGTCTGCATGAGGACTGCAGAATTTTGCTGAAACTGATCGTGTCAGGCACAAGAACGTCCTGCCAATGTCTGACCTGGGAAAGACGAGCAACAATTGCTTGAGCTGCCTCGTCTCCACCAGGGGAGGCTTGACAGGCGCGCAGCAATGAGTGCGTGGACCGGCAGGCTCGCCATACTGCATCTTTGTAGTTGCTCTCAATAGCGGAAGCAAGGAAGCTCGCCATGCCCTCAGCAATTGAGCGAGGAGCAATAGGAGGGGCAGGAGGTGGAGGCATGTCGGCTTGAGCGAAGTGACTGAAGTGCAACTCCTTCTGGCAGATTGTGGTGCATACGTAGCGAGAAGGACAAGGTTGGGCACCATCTGTCAGAGGCAGCATGTTCCTACGGCCTACCACATCACATTCTAAGTCACATGGTAAGGACACATGGTGCTGGAGCCAAAGGACTACTGAGCAGCAACTAGAGATTTCACTAGCACCTGCAAGGCAACGGCCTGCTCGATTGCCCTGCACGCAGCCAAGTCTTCCTCTGCCTCCCATGCTTCCCAGTAAACAAGCAAGCCTGAATACGCCTGTAGGAGCTCCTCGATCATCCGCGTTTGGGCCTGGTGCTTGCTGCTTGTGCTGGCAAGCACAAATGCCACGAGGAGAGATGTATCTGCGAGGCAGGAGGGCGGTGGGTCGGCCTCCTCCTACGGCAGACGGACATGAATGTATCAGCAAGCTTCACAAGGGTCTTTGATCAGAAGTCCACATCAGCTCACTCTTGCACTCATCATGCAAGAGCAAGCCTAACTTGATGATCATAGATGCCAGCTTCCAGTGCTTGCAATTACAGAGGGGGTCTCAAGCCAATGACCTCGTGCGACTGGGACAGCCAGCCCTGCTGGAGAGCCTTGGCCGTTGAGTCGGCGATTCGAGCAGTCTCACGCGCATGCACAGCAACTTCCGCCTCGCTCCTTTCCTCGCCCTGCTCGTGCATATCCTCCTCTGCCTGCTCCCAGTGTCGCACCCACGAGGCCAGAGCCGACACACCAGCCTCCACAGCCTGTGCAAGAACGCCTCAACACATGCCTGAGCGTGCTAAGTCCAATCTGATCTGACTATATTAGGAACTAAACTGACAGAACATGGTGGCCTCAGGCACAGTCCACATGTGTGACCAATATATCAAAGGGCAACAATTTGCATAGACCTAGCAGGGCAGCTCGGATCATCCCACCAGAGGCCACGGCTCTGGATGAGCAGGGAAGAGGGGTATGAGTAGCTGCACAATGGCCTCCACCATCTCTGGCGCATGCTTCAGGACGCCGTTGTCTTCCAGCTCAGCCAGCTCCTCAAGGAGCCGGAAGGATGTGGCTGCGTCCGCTTCATCGTCGCTCTTGGCCCCTGCCACGGCCGCCTGGAGCAAAGGCAGCCAGTCCAGCGGCTTCACACTACCGGCCTGCAGCCACTTCGCATGGATTGCATCAGCCACTGTGTCTTTCACACAAGCTCCAGCTGGTTAGTGTGCATCTTGTCCATGATTTCAGCTTGTGAAGCCCACCCTACCTGGACCAATAACGCGATGGCGGCAGCGGCAGACGACCTGACCAGCCTCCACGACATGCCACCCCTGTCTTGAGCTGTCAGCGACTTGACCAGGCATTGGAAGACCATCCATCCTAGTTCCTGCCACAAGGAGCGGCACTTCTAACATTACGGTGCTGTAGCAGACAGTGTGTGCAAGTCTACTGCTGCAATGATGGCAAGGCGGACTTGAGGGCCAGCTTGCAAACCTGTGGCTCAGCTGACAGAGCAGAAGCAAGCTCCCCAAGGAGCCAGTTGGCATTAGCAAGTAGAAACGGGGACGGCGAGAGCATCGTGTAAAGCGGCAGCACCCGTGCATGAAGCAGCGCAGACAACTTTTCCTCGGGCTGTTGCTTCAGGAACTGCACGAGCGCAAGTGTTGGATCTGTCACAAGCTCTCTGTAGGTCCCTGACTCAAGTCATGGAGCCCTGCTCATAAGTGCTGAAGCAGGTGAGGATCTGCATCAGAAGAGGCAGATGACTCTCCAATGACACCTAGCACTGGCGGAATTGCTCGTGTGGACTTGGGCAGGTGCCTCCCAGTTGCAGAATTAAGTACTGCAGAATCAGGTACTCTACCATGGCAAGGCTTGACAAAAAACTAGCATATGCAGCCATGCGTACCTCCTGCAGAGCCTCATACGCCAACAGGACCCCAAAGTAGCTATCCATCACCATAGACACAACAAAACTCTCAAGGCTCAGTAAGTCTCTGTAGACAAAATGTTACTTTGTGATGCTTCAGCCGACACTCATTGAGTGCATCATATAGATGGATAAAGTCGTGATGGATTTCTTGGTGAACAACTCACTTGGAAATACCGGCGGAAGCAATGTCTGCACCGTCAGGAGGCACAGGGAAGGTATTCAAGAATGGGAGGATGAGGGCTTCGCCAGCCGTAACCCCAGCCTTTCTCCCCTTTGACTTCCTCTTAGAACTGGACTTGGCGCTGATATTGGCTGTGGGAGGTCTCTGGTGTCACAACAAGAGCACATGGCACCAAGATGACTCTTATATCGCTCTGCCAGCTGCCAAGAGTGCTTACTACGAGGGGGTTTGCATACATCATGACAATGTGCAAAATCTCATGCAACACCTTACATCAGCTAGGCCAATGAGACCAAGCAGGTTCAGGGCACTTTTGCGCCGCGTGTAGAGGTCTGCTTTCCACGCGCTTGCATCAGCCTGGGAATGTATGATGCAGCTGTAAGTCAGGAAGACTGTGTATGACTCCATCCTAATCGCCTGCAATGTAGATTTACCATATAGATCACACACAAGGCTACTCACAAGATCAGAAGGCAGATTCTTTGCAAGGTATTCCTCCTCATTCGTTTGCCACTCTTGAACATCCTGTGGTCAGCAAGGAATGGTGAGCACCACCATGACTAGATTCAAATTGACTGCACCTCAATGTATCTCCACCACATTAGTGGTTGTGATTGTCAGCAGCACCGGCAGTATTTAATGCTTGTTGTTGCAAGCTCTGTTGCAAATTTTGGGACTGTTTACAGCAGATTTGTGAAGACAGGAGACAAGCTTGAGCTAGTATCTCAAACATGTACCTCAAACGTAAGGCGCAAGACAGGAAAGATGGAACCTTCCAGAAGGACAGCAAAGTTGGGAACGAGGAGTCGCCAGCCCTGCAAATGTGAAGCTTGTCATGCTTCCTACAAGTAACCTGGAGTATATAAGAAATGGATTGTGGGGTACAGCAAATCCTAAGAGTAGCTTCAAAAGTAGGACTTTCATAGCTGACGCCTAGACGAGCAAGTCTCTGCCAGGTCGTGGGCTCATCTGTGAAAACTTGGTCAAAGTGACAGCTGCAAAATATATATAATCAGCAGACTGGTGACAAAGAGGTGCATACAGGCGCGGTCTGGAGAATGATTGCAAGGGTATCAAACGCCAAGGATTGAGTGCGTTCTTGAATAGGATCCAGGGCCTGCAAACAGTGGGTTGTATTGTAATTCTTTGGTCAGATACAGGCCTTGGAGCTTCTAAGTTGTGCACAGAAGGAACCTTCCTTGTGGTAGAAGCATGGTGCATGTAGGAGTAGAATGAGAAAAGCTCAGATGAGTCTTGAGAAGGTCATGAGTTGACTGCACTGATCACTACGAGCAATCAGCCAGCTCCCTCACCTGTGTATTACCAGCAGATCTAGTAAGGCTAATGGCTGCAGCACACAAACGTGGAAGAAACCTGCCAAAGCACTGTTGGCGGCTGTAAACATCGGATACCATATGCGCAAATCGACCTCTAGCGGCAAGTGAGGAAATTCTCATGGGACATGGAGGGCTGCTGCCATGATTTCTGGTGTGATGCTGAATGACAAACGACGTGTGCATGAGTCCATAGCACACACTGATTGGCGAGCAGTCGATGGTGCGTGATGAGGGAACCCATGATCTGCAAGGCGCGCTTGCAGCCCTTGACACGACTCTTGCTCACGGTCGTACTGGATGCCCATTGCTCAGCTGCCGCGACTTCAAGAAGGGACAGGACCTCCGGCAGCCAGACCCCGAGCTGCGGGACAAGGGAGGCTGGCATATGCATCCTCATCTGCAGCAATGCAACCAGGCCTCTTACTTCCACTCTCTCACAATTTTAGCATGGCCTTCTATGCCATCTGCTACAGATGGTCAGAGTAAGCATATCAGCAGGTAAGGAGTCGATCTCATTCTCGCTGCATAGCTGCAGGGCAGGTGTGAAGTGAAAGCCTTCACAGCTGATTTGTCTACGCACCGAGAAGTGCAGCACCTTCAGCAGGAGGTGCAGAATCTCATCGTGCTCCAACCGACCTTGTTGCTGCTTCTGCTCCGCCTGAGTTATTACCAGTATCATAGATCAATTTCTTAGGAATGTTCACCTTAAGCCATAGAGTCTTACTTTCCCCCTGAGTAGTAGCTTCGTGTAGTATTCAATGTACGACAGGGCTCTTGGCAAATTGACAAACCTGGATGACGAGGACGCTGAACATTGGGTGCAGCGGCAGCACCAGCTCCCGTCTCACAACTTCGAGCTGCTCGGGAGCCTCATTGCTTGAGCCGTTGGCTCTGCCCTTGGCGGAGTACTGCAGGGCGCTCCTACACCACCAGTCAACACCTACAGGATCTCAATGTGGCCTACACGTGACCAGGGTGGTGGAAGCGCGGCGCTCCAATGGAGCTGCCAGATGCTCGTCTCAGCATCACATGGCCAGCATAGGCAGCTCAATGCAAAGGTGGTGACCATGCTTGCTGATGGCCTGGCTCACCCTGAATGGCTGGAGCAAAGCAAGCAGCGCGGCCAGTGCATTCTTCGTCAAAACATCAGATGCAGCCATGCCGCTCATCAGGTTGCTGGCTTGCAGCGCCGCCTTGAGGGTGGGGACGACGTCAGGCCAGGAGGCACGGGATCGGAAGTCGGCCGCAGCCACGACTCGGAACTGCAGATTCACGCCACAGACGCGGATGTTTGCTTGCTCACAGAAGCCAGCGATGGCCTTGCAGAGCCCCTGCCGCAGACAATCTCCTGGCGACGGCCATGAATGGTGCCCGCCGGAAGCGCTCGCTCACCGTCTCGACCAGGAGCTGCAGCACGGCGCCGTCGCGGGCCCGGAGCAGCACGTCCAGGAGCAGGGCGCGGAACTCGGCGCGCTCGGCGGCAGCGGCGACGCCAGCATCCTCGGCGTCCCATGTCCTGCGAACACTGTTCTTGACGAGCGCCGCCGCCGCGACGGCCACGGGCCTCTCCGCACCTGAACGCCCGCGACGGCGGCGGCCATGCCTTTGCCCTCGTCAAGCGATGGCGGAGGGAGGGCGAGAGACGACTGATGGCATTGTGGAGCGGCGCCCCGACGGTGAGAGGAGGGGTCCTCACCAGCGCAGACGGCGAGCAGGCTCGCCCGGAAGCGCGGGAGCGCCGCCTCCGCCTCCTCGAGCGCCGCGGCCGCCGAGCGCACCGCGGCCTCGTCGCCGCTGCAGCTCTGCCGCAGGAGCGCGGCCAGCCGCTCCTCGGCTGGCGCGCCGCCGCCGCCGCCGATAATGACCCCCTCCATGACGGCCCTGGCCTCCCTTCTGCCACGGGCAGCGGCCGCCAGTCCAGCGATGGCAGTGGCGCTGAGCCCGCCGCCGCCGCCGCCGCCGCCGCGCGCGGCGCGGCTGCGGCACTTTGGACAATGAAGAATCGGGCTACTGATATGATATAATTTTGAAATAATACAAAAAAAACGAGCGGCAGTGAAAGGCAGCCAGGTCAGACAGAGGGCGTGCATGAATTGATATTTCCTCGGCCACGGGCTTAGGAAAATCGAATTTTGTACGCGGTCCTTCCCGCCAAAAAGTGTTGCGCCGCCGTCAGCGGAAGTGGGGCGGGCTGCCGTCTGCGAGTGCTTCCCGTCACGCTTCACGGCGCCCTCAAAAGAAAATAGACTCTTCCGGAAAATGCGTGTATATTAAGAGATGGGGAGGCCATGTGTGGCCAAGTACAAAGGCAAGCACATTGGACAAATGTACGTCACCTGCTGCTAAGCTGACCCGCTCAGTGACCACGAGTCAGCACATAGAGGTCGCTAGCTGACGCTCGAATACCGGACGGCAATTGACTAGCTCTTGTGCCAGCAGCTAAGGCTCGACCAGCTTTCTGATGCAGAGCATACGCCTGAGCTCGTTGCAGACAGGTTGACACTCGACGTCGCAGAAATGACAGATAGGCTGCCGGCATACCCATCTGGGCTGGGAGCATATCCTCGCGTCGTGCATATCCCAGACTCGCTATGTTCTCGAGTAGGGTATGGAAGCGAGGACCCAAGCAGCCGAAAGTGTCGATTGCGGCCGGGAGGAGGTGGTCACTGCGGGGGTAGTCTGAGTAGTGTCGGAGCTTTTTCTGCTCAGCACCTCCCACTGCGTGGCCAGCAATGTGTGTGGAAGCGGAACTCTTGTATGCCTCAGTCACCACCACATCAACCAAAGCTCGTGGGCCTCCGCCAGGTTGTACACCCACAATGTCCAGGGTGCGACGGTTGATGGCCTCCCTGGGAATCCGTGGTGATGGGCATTACATTGCTCACTTCAACGATGGCGCGGTAGCCGGCGTCGCGCATCAAGCCCGCCAGGGCGTCCCGTAGGAGATTGTGGACGCCCACCACCTCAGGGCCTGTGGGACACCGCAGCATGTGGGTGGCTAGGTCTCCGCCCTCCGTACGGAAGCCACACTCACACTGAGTTACTCCAATCAGGCAGGTCGGGGGCAGGCCCAGGAACAGCTGGAGAAGCGTCCGGAATGCTTCAGGGCTGATTTTGAAAGCGTTGTGGATTGCGTGTGTGGTGAGCCAATCCGCTGCCCCAGGCGTTGCGAGCGATGTGAGACGTGCCAGACTCCTTGGATTGGTCTTGATATCCGGCATCGTCCTCAACGCCTTGCGACGCTCGTCCTCAACTGCCGCAAGAAGTCTGGCCTGTGCGGCTTTGTCTGGTGCTTGAGCAAGCGCTGAGAAGGGGGTGAGGAGGGGTTGTAGGGACGGGAAGGAGCCGAGTGCTGACTCCCGGATGCTCCTCAGTTGTACTTGGAATGAAACAGGGCGATGGCTGTGATTGGCGGGCCCGGAAGAAAAGAAGTGAACAAAGCTCGAAGGGGCCAGAAAGGCGCTAGAGCACACTGCGACTCAAGTGGCCACTGGGTGCTCAAGCAGCGTCCTTCGAGTTGCAGACGCTGCTCTCCTACAATTCTGTACATGGCCAATACAGCCATCGCCCTGTACTGGATGAGTATTTCTTCTCTTACGATGCGCAGCCACGAAGACATTGAATCCCAATTGATACCAAATTGAAAATCTCGCCCTACACACGCAGTTAGGGGAGTCGTGCTTCTTATGTTCGGCTGTAGGGGGTTTAGGGACCAACTCACTACATGGCAAAGCACTCGCGCATAGGCGCAGCGGGACACAGGCTCCTTAGGCATAGCGTTGATGCCAGTCAGTTTAGGCCTTACCCGGCAGATGGCAGGGTCTATATCGCTAGCACTCCAATTCTTGGCAGTATGGAGTGTGTGATATGCTGACTGCCGCAGCCTGAGTTGATCACTCAGTGTTCTTCTGTGTGCGACAGCATGGAGTCGCATACGTCCAACCACTGCGCGGCGCCCGCTGCGCCGGACGGATGCTAGATCCGGCTGCTGGGGTGGCAACCGCTGCCAGTCCTGCGCCAGGTCCCGCCAGCTGGCCGAGGCGCCGTTGCCCACCCAATACAGGGCATCGCAAGACTGGTGCACCAGCGAGCGAGCAAGCAAGGCAGCGCGCAAGTCCACACCTCCAATCAGCAGGCAGCCGCAGATATGACCAAGACCGATGCACACACACGATCAATGCTGGCCACACGACTGATCTTTACCACACAAAGGCTGCAGGCTCAAGCCACACCTCAAGTATGCGAACGCAGCATGTGGTTCTCCTCAAAGGATCAGGCAGTCGATGGTTGGCGTTGGTCGCTGCTGGCTCACTGCGCAAAGATGACTCAGCACCCGGCGCTTCCGCCGAGCAGCCTCGCAGACCAACGTCTAATAAAACACTTATCTCATCAGAAAAGGTCAAGCCAGCACATCAGGGAGATCGCTGCATCATCAGCGGCGAGTACAAAAATTCACAAGCCCGATGGATCCAAGAACGTCTCTGATATCAAATGTAGAGAGCCTCGCCCTACACACGCAGTCATTGTGAGTCGTCCTTCTTATCAGGAGCCGCTTGCTTTGTATGTCCGGCTGTAGGGGGTTTGGGGACCAACCCACCACACGGCAAAGCACTCGCGCATAGGCGCAGCGGAAGACAGGCCCTGTGGCGCCGCCGTCCGGTGGCGACTCCACCTCCTGGGCGCGCAAGCCGGCAGCTGTCCCCCAAGGGGCGCAGCCACGGGCTCCCCGCAGCAAGCCCCGCAGCAGGGTGTGGCGGCGGCTGCGGCGGCAAGCAGCGGCAAGGCTGCTCCTGGGCTCAGGGTTTAGGGTTTAGGGTGGCGAGGAGCTCAGGACGGGCGGGGCTCGCACCTGGGCGGGCCACTTGCCCGTCAGACGGCAAGCGGTCATGTAACGCTACCACCACCGTGTGGCTTCACCAAATGGCTGGATCGTTACATTAGATTCCTGAGCCATAATCCCATACATTGCATTTCCTGATCCCACACCTGCTGCTGCAGCTCCTCAAATCTCCTGTGGGCTATGCTTTCTCAGCCACTGTGTGTTATTCCGCTGCTTACCCTGAGGTACGAACCTCCTCTGGTGGTCTCTGACGACTCCAACTTGCGCTTGCGCAGCAAGGGATGCAGCTTTGAGTGTGTCTTGCACCGCACATGACTATGTTCGTGGCAGGATGATCACACTCAACCGCTTACAGTGGAAGCCCCGTATTCCCTGTGAAGGCATGCCATGTCTTACACCTTCCTGGTCTTTGAGGACTATATGTGCTCCACATACTAAACTGGCCAAATTCATTGGCCGCTGTCTAGCCAGAAGCGAAACTTCACAATGGAATGTCTAGAGCAGACGACCCTGGTACTCTTGACCCTGATTACAAGCTCGAGACGTCCTGCATTTCTGGCATGGCTTGCAGACGAGCTGCAGGCTTGACACTAGTAGCTGTGAGTTCACCGGTCTAGTGACGTTTTCTTGTGCCAAACGTGAAGGCACGCAATCACAGCAAGTGATTGTCCAGCCACTGAGCTGCTATCAAATTTTCCCACCAAGTATTGGCGGCGCTGCTCATTACTTCCTGTGATGTCCATGAAGCAGGCTGTTTTACGGAAGCTGCAGTACATCTCAAAGATGCTCGCCCTTTTCTGAAAGTGTCTTTGTCCAAGTGAACACAGCAGTGTGCTACTCCACGTAATGTATGTAGCGCAGCTGTGAAGCTTTCAGTACAGATGCATGGTCAGCTTGGCAAGGACTGGGATGTCCACAGTGATTAGCGGGCACAATCAAGCTCACTGACAAGTGAGGGCAGAAAATGTTTTGCTGCCTTGCCTTGTCTGACGACCAAGACATATGAAACAAGGTGACAATACACGCCACCCATGAAGGTGGCAGTACAATTTCATTCCTTACAGCAGATTGAGTTCTTTCTCGAGCATTTTCCACTGTGTCATATTGTGGAAATTCACCGCCCCTCTACAAAGACAGCAACTGTGCGAGGTGGGACTGAGAGGGTCGCAGTTGATTCATTGAAGGTCGATGACTTCACTGTGTCATCAGTTCCAGCGGCCTGCACAGGTATATCACGGAATATCTCACAAGGAGCTGACATTCACTTGCAAATACTAGAAGCTGCACATTGGTCTTGTGCGCAAATCAAGCATGCAAGTGGCGGTGCTCAAGTCACCTGAATTGGATGAAGAACAAGTGTTATCCCTCTCAAAGGTGCAAGCTGGAGATTGAGCTCGTCTGGCCTTGCATTCCACACAGTTACAATACGTCTAAAGCTGTCACACAGGAAGAGAGACACTCGTCAAGGTCAGCACTAGCACATACACCTAGAATTTGACAAGTCTGTGAGCTCGTGCCTCTTGGCGCCTGTCAGGGACTACTTTGGTTCCAGGCAAGCTTGCACACGGTTGACATATAAAGCCTATGCCAAGTGTGCACCATATGTGGACTCTTACTTGCAATCAAGTTGAGTAAGGCCTGGCTTTCCTTCGTCGCCATCTTCAACACTCATAACAATCGCTCCAGGTATCCAAGAAGGGCCAGTATTGAGAAATCGTAAGCGTGCCTGTAATGAGGTCATTGTCAGAGACAGTGCAAATGGAGGTAGGCATGCCATCAAAGGCAGCTAAATTCAGAATCTTGTCAGCAGGTGCAGCAAGCTCTAGATCTACGAGTGCCTACAGTAGTCTGCAAGGCAAGCTAACCAACCTGAATGGCACTTGCACTGCGGAGTCGGAAGAGGGGCGAAGAGTAACGAATGGACAGTAGCTCCTTCACAATTGAAACAGACTTGAGGATCTGCTCCTTTGAGGGCTTCAGGGCTGCATCCTGGAGGAGCTTCCTCATGCTGCAGTCCATGGACAACGGCGAGTGTGAGAAGCCCACAATGACCAGTCCGCAATGACCAAGCTTCCTCATGCTGCAGCTCACCGTAAAAGCTACTCAACTTCTTCTAATTTAGCATTCCAGATGAGATTGACATCTTATTTGAGTGCAGAGTTGTGCTAGGCAGATAGTGCTCATACATTGGCCACTTGCTCTCATTTTTGCCCTTAGGAGGCAAGCCCACACCAAAGTTGTTTAATTCGTACGTGTAGTCGAGCCTACAAGTTGAAATGAGCTCAAACAATCAGAAGGAAGTAAGGAGTGGTATCAATAGGAACCTTGACAATGAGATACGACAGAAGACCAAGACTCATATTGATATAGTGTATGAGATGCCTGCATGCAATTGCTACAGTCATAGGCTACACCACACAGGATCAATTGCCGTATACAATACATTGCTTGGCAAAGCACTGCACGTACTTATTGAACCAATCTCCCGAATTGTAACTGTCCCTATCAAGCGATTTGGACCGCAGCATGTCATCTCCTGCATGTAAGAAGGCAACTCCCTGGACACGGAGAGCATTGTGTCATTCAATGCACCCTTGGGCCTACTTCACATTGTTGTTCGGCTAACACATTGTCCCAACAGATTCTTTCAGCAACAAAATAATAATACAACCTGTGAGAATGCTACAAGACTGGTCGCCATGTGGTTGATACGAATGCGCTGTTCGAGCGAAACTTCCAGTGCAGTCTGCAAAAGTTCCATGTATATGCAACAGCATGGGCTCAGCTTACAATCTCACATACAGTGCACCATCTCTACTATATCAATCACAGAAAAAGAAAAAATCGTGTTGACTGTGCAGGGAAGGCTGACCTTCATCAAGATGACATCAAAGAGCGACTCGTTGTCATGGGCGGACACATAGTTGACCTGTACACGATTGGACAAGAACCAACAGTTACTAAGGTTGCGACTGGGAGAATTGAGCAGAATAGAAGTCGATGCAAGTTCCTTCTGCTGTGTTTAAAGAGCTAAGCCATCTCTTATGATGTATCAGGGGAAATCTTGCGCAAGCAGCATATGTGCAACCTCTCCTTACCACTTCCTCGGGGCTAGCAGTGTATCCAACGGGGACGCCATCATGAGTGACCACCTCGCAACCCTTCACCTGCACTCAAAGACGCAAGTATCTGACCCTACTAAGCAATTGATGGGACTTGCATTCTTGCAAAGTCCTACTGCAACCACTGTACAGAGAGGAACTACAACATCATCCATTACTAACATGGACATCAGTGAACAAAGTGACACACTTACCTCCTTTCCTTCAAAGTTGGTCAACACATAATCACGAAGATTGCCAACAAGCCCGACCTGCATCAGGTACTGAAATTAGCACGCGCTTTTCATGTGCAGGCGCAGTGCCATGCAGAGACTTCTTCAGAGGTCAAATAGTGCAATCTAGCTGGTTGAAGAGTGGGAAAGATACAGGAGTGTGCTGCTTGAAAGGCCACACTTATGCAGTGTGTGCGAAGAGACCTACCCTGATCCAGTCACACTGTGAGGCCAGTGACCGTGCCATTTGAGCCTCATCCCCTTGGTCCAGCTCATTAGGCTGAGATATTGTTGAGGAAAGTGAATCAGCGACAAATCACTAAGAAGTGTTCACAAGCTTAATGTAGAGCCAATTGAGATCACCCTTCAATGCATGCAGAAAACTATACGATAGGATGCAAATAGAGCAGGTTAAGTTGGATCAAGTGGCTACGTTTATACCTGCAGGAGCAGCCCAGTCAGAAAGCCCTGCTGCTGAGGATCACCAAATGGTGATCCTCCCATGGCTGTATCGCGGATGCGGTCATTGAAGCTGCATCATCAGGACAAGTTGACAGTCACTAATGGAGCCCTCACAATTTCGCAGAAGATAGCAATCTAGCACACAATCAGCAGCAAGTACAGGACCCTGTAGCAGTCCTGCTAACCTGCCTATGCCAGTGCCAGCAAGGTTGAGTTGAGATGCATTCACTCCTCTAGCATTGTTTGCTATTTCCCCAAAGTCCCAGCCTTCTCCATACCTGCAAGATTGATTCACACAGATAGCATCACTGTTTGAGTACAGCAGTACAATTTCGTTACTCATTGCCGCCTGTCCATCTCTCACTGTGATCGTCAAAGCTCTCAATCTGCAACCAATCCCCTCCCCCCACCCCCCCCCTTTTCTACACTTGAATTGCTGGCAGAGTCAGCTCTGTTTCACCTGTGTGTTGATACTATGAAGGATCAAATACCTACAAGCATTGAGGGTCTATTCACGGGATAAAACCTATGCTTACAAGTACAGTGACGATCCATCAACGCCATCCTTCTCCTTTGTCAGACTCTGAAGCTCCTCCTTTGCACGTACCTGAGGGAATGTCACCACAAGATTCATGACATCAGGTCCCGAGCTCAGTCGCGTTATGCTGCTGCTTTAGTAGCAATGTGTCTATGTAGTGAGGCTGACCATAATGTATATTGTCCTACAATGAGGAGGTTAAGCCTCTGAAGTTGCTGATAACAAGCCTTGACGTATTCCAAGATGAGTTGCCTAAATGACCTTGAGAGCTCACAACGTTCACTGCAGAGCAATAGCATTACCAAGGTGCTCTTCATGAGGTGGCCCATCAAATCAAAGCGGAACCCGTCAACCTTTGAGAGTCAACAACACACAGCATTTGTAGATCAGATTCTGTGCATGAATTCTGCCTTTTAGCCACTTGAGTGCCTAAGCCACATGTGGCCACTTGAGCAGCAAAGTCGAATGCTGGTGCTGTAGGAGTGGATATAAAGCTTACAGGAAGCAATGAGCCTAGGGCTTGCCAATTGCCAATTACCTTGTATTGTCTTGCCCACATTTTCAAGTCGTCTATGACCAGGCGTTCCATCATGTAATGCTCACAAGCCGTGTTATTCATGCAGGTACTTGCCTCCACATATCCTTCCAAGTTCCTCCTAAGGTAGTACCCAGGCACCATCTGCAGGCTCACACGGGGAGTGAATCTTGCTGAAAGGAGGCCGTTATGGAGGCTGACCTTGTAGCTACAAAGAGATTTGTTGCTGACCTTGTCAAGATTGGAGTATGGATCTGACGGTCCACTTCCATGAATGTGATTGTACACAACATCTAGAACCACTCTCAGGTGCTGTCGATTCAGCGACTGAACAGCAAAGCCAAAAGAATCATAAACACACTGCAGAAACCTGTACTTTATCCCATGGCTCTGTGGGAAGGCAAAGCACAAACAGCATCAAGGTTCAGCATGCAAGTCCTGGCACAAACAGCTCCCTTGTGCGCACCTGCACCATTTTGCGAAACTCCAGGTTGCGAGCTGGGCCGTCAGGGTCAGACGCATAGCTACCTTCTGGAACTCCCCAATGCACAGGGTCATATCTGCAAAGGTGACATCATAAAGATGGGTCATTCGGCTGTTTCACTATGATGCAGGCTCAAAAGTAAGATTGGTGATGGGATGTCTAATATGTCATACCCCCAATTGAAGGCATCATCATCCTGCACGGCCACCACAGCAGCTTGCTGCTCCTCTGAATCTGGAGGCAAAGTGGCCAGATGAGCTTCATCTGCAGATTGACACACCAAAGAGACTGTGTCATTTTACACATCACAGTCTCACAGCACAAGCAACTCGATCACAGTCTCACAGCACAAGCAACTGCATGCTGCAAACGTCAAGTATGTGCTAAGGCAGGTGAATTGACCAACAGTTTTCCAGTTCTCCTTCCTCTCGTCCACCGTGGAGAAGTCAAATGAGGGGAGAAGGTGCACATGAGAGAGGCCAGCCTTAGCTAGGCCACTTAGATGCCTCATCCCAGCTGAATCCTGGAAAGCAACATGGCTTTCTTCAGTGAAGTCAGAGTTTCTCGATTGGACAATTTTGAGGAGCAAGGTCAAGCTTTCCAACAGAGCATCATTGTGAAAGGCAACACCTGTGAATCGAATGCAGAATAGGTACCGCGAAGCGCCGGCTCTAGGGTTGTGTCATAAGCACTGCAATGACACCACAAATGACAAAACTGCCCTTCATTCAGCTCATATTGTGGCTTCTGCATGCATGGTCTGTCTTCCAATCCAAGTACAGTGCCCCAAGCCAAGGACCACTGCAAGGACAACTGCAGCTAATGCATGAAGTCCTGAGGCCTGAGTTTGCTAAACCAAAAAGCAAATGTATGCTTCAGTGCAAAGTCCTCGGTCGAGTACAAATTTCAAAAGGCACCTCATCAAATTACTGCCATTGACATGTCAAAGGACAATGTACACAACCACCCAATGCACTGAGCAGTGCTGGAGAGTCATTCGATCACCTAAAGTCACGGATGTGGAGTTCGTATATGGAAATGTCATTGGGAACCGTAAAGGCAGGCTTGTTGTCGTGGAGATCGTCCCAGCCTTCTGGCTTCAAAGTTGCATCCTGGAGGTCAACAATCAGGGACTTGCCTCCATTGGCCGAGAGCCTGCCGACAGATCCATTTGTACATTTGTGAGGTGCAATGCATTCAGACCTGCATAGCATTAGCCAATGATAGCCATGGCAGCTGCGTAATACAGGCTCTGGGCTCGGTCACCCTGCTAAGCGAGGATTGAGCTGCTCACCCCCGAGAGTACGGGTCAGTGGACCGGCAAATCTCTATCTTGTTTGTCATGTTGTGAAAGACAGTGACCTCGTACAGGTAATACTTTCCCAGCCAAGACCTTGGCCCTTCAATAGACCAAACACCTCTGCTCTCCTTCATGTCGATGACGTCTTCCTCCTTATCAGCTCCAGCTCCCGAGTACAAGAGAACACGCACCGCCTGTGCCGGATGGATGTACCACGAAGTTAACAAGTTTGATGACAATCATGAAGCTCCTCAAGGCTGGTCAAGTATTTATGCGCATTTCAGCAGTGCTATGGGTGGCTGCATGGGCACTAGCATAGATTCCCGTCCAACCTGCGCTGTGGGTGCCCAGACGTTAAGACAGACGGCATTGTCGGTAATAGTAGCTCCAAGTGGTCCATCATAGGCGAAGAGATCGTCAAGCACTCCTGGCAGCTGTATTCCAGTTGCATCCAGCGGCTTCCCTTCCGCTGGAATGGTTCAGGAGTGCATGCAAGGAGGCCTACTCAGCGATGCAAGCACTAGGTAATCCATTCACACAGGTGAAACAGAGGAGGAGAAGCAGCAGTCACTTAAGCCAGTCAGCGACTCAACGTGCCAGACATAAGACTAAGATGTATTGTTAACTACTATGATATTGAGCTCGTGCTCAATTGTTGGTGGTTCTTATCATACTTGGAATGACATACCATCTGTGGCTGCAATTGCTAGCTGGCCCTTGAGCAGCATTGGCACGTCTGTGCCTGATGGCAACCGGAGCGCACTCAACTTGGCAATATGTGGAAACTTCTTGACCACCTAGAGAATACAGATGACAAGCAAGTGAAAAGGAAGCATAGAAGAGCCCAATCATTCACATGCAGCAATGGACAGTGCATCTGAGTTGTCACTAAAGATAGGCAATTGTGCGTGTACATTTGTATGTGTATTTGTATTGAGGAAAGGGTAGGCAAGTTGGACTAGCAAAAGGTAACCAGCACATTCATTGTGTAGTCCGCTTCAGTTTCAGAGTGATCAAGCAATCCTGCAATGTAGCATTCTCTCTGCTTGAGCTGACCTCAGATGGTAGACCTGCTGGATCATGTGTCAACGTTACACAAGTATCAGCTCCCTGAACTCCCTTGCCAGAAAGCTCCAGACTTGCTGTCTTGCTCATGCATAGCTCCACTTTAGCTGCTTCATCTGGTATGTCCCAAGCCAGAAGCTCCTCTGTAACCCAGAATGCCTTAGCAAGTGCAAGATTGCCCTGCTCAAAATAGACAACACAGTGATGGCTGAAGGCACGATGGCACATTGCACAACAAGTGACCAAGGTGTCAGGGTGCAGAGCTGCTAGATGACAATTATAAAAGGAAATTCATCCTTCGGGACCCGGGGGGTCCTGGTTAATGAAGTTTTTGCAAGACAAGTCTCCTACACACAGCAACTTAGCAATATGATCCGTACCTGAGGTAGGGCGGTCAAGTCTGGCTCCTCGATGAAGAGGGATGGCCTTTGGGAGACGACCCACACCTCATTTGCGCTGGATGTGCTCATTTGACCTCCTACATCCTGATAGTTCCAACACAGCAGATAAGTAAAATGTGATCTGCATGATTTCATTTTGAATTTAGTCAATCAGGTCTACTAGAAAGAGACTAAGAGGGACTGAAGCGCAGAGACTAATCATGTGCCTTTGTCACAACTCTACTCCATCCAGACTGCAGGGCAGATACCTTGGCATCCCCTTGATGAATAAGGAAATCGATGAGGTCACCTCCCTCAGCAACAGCAACGTCCCAGTAAGCACCATATGCATCCTCTCCATCTGGAGGTAGGGGCTCGGACCAGGCAGTCTTGATCTTGGAGTCGCCCCAGAGGTGTAGTCCCCAGCTTTCATACTGGCCATCTTTCCTGTCCTCTCATTAGAAAGCATAAGATTAGGTCAGAGGAAGTATCGTCCTCCTCTGCATTGGATAGCCTGTTATGCAGCTGGGTGATGGCAATGATACATGTGCGTTGCACCTATTCATCCTGATAGAGACTTTTGAGCTACACTTATTTCAGCTTCCAAGTGCACGAACATTTGCAAGTCCCAACAACCCTTGACTTTGACGAGCTGGCTGCTTGCAAGCAAAATTCTATTGAGATTGCAGCCCTTGAGTGCATTGTGCGAAGGACAGCATACGTCCCTGGTGAAACGCATTCATCCTCACCCCACATTTTGAATAAATATGCCGATGACATCAGCAGTCAGAGCTGTCTAGGTGTAGACAGAGGTGTGGACAGCCTTACGACGGGCTCGAGCTGGACACAGATTCTTATCATCTCAGCAAGTCAAGTGAGTGACGCTCACCTGTGATAGTGCAGCCGGCAGAGGCTTGAGTCTGAGCCTGCCGTCTCAACCTCCTGCGTCTGCAAGTTGACATGCACACTGGTGCTGCTACCGCTGGTGAAGACCCTGTGAGGCAGCCTTGTGCTGCTTGAGGGCATCTTATTTTGCCTGTAGCTGATTTCCTGTTCGAATCGCACTGGCAAAGTGAAGGAGCTGTTGGCGTGCACTGGAGCACGAGCTTTTGTCGAAGGATCAGCCACCCTCCTGAATGTGGTGGTGTTCCTTGTGTCCATGGAAACTTTCAGCGCGAGCTGCAAGCAGGAAACAGCGGAGCTGGAACTGAGCTTTCGGCTGTGAGTCCCACGGAAGCTATCAGAGCTGGAGAGCTCTTGACAGATGAGCTCGTGGTGAATCCTTCTGGCCAGCCCGAACAAGACGCTGTCTGAAGTGGTGCTCGAAGATTGCTCAGTGCTCGGCCTCAAAAGTGTTCTCCGAAGACAGGGGACAGATGTGTGCTCCAGCGCGGTGGCTCCGTGACGCATAGGCAGGTGGTCAGGGGGCGGGCATCAAGGAGCCGCCATCGGTGCGGCACGCAGATCTCACCCGAAGAGCCGCCATGATCGGCCGTCAGCGCCAAGTACGGGAGCTGAGCCTGAACGGAAGCTTGGACGCAGAGCGGGGCGCGCCGGCGACGGCGGGCGCCGGCGGCGCGGTCAGACTGAGCGCGCCGTGGCCGCCGGAGCTGCGAACTTCTTGGGGAGGGCCGGGGAGGCCCAGGGCTGATCGCCGAGCAGGGAGGAAGGGGCCGGGAGGCGAGCGGGCAGTAACAGCTTTGAGCGGCGGGCGGGGAGGGAGGGTCGGGCACCCGGGGCAGTTGTGCGGGTCCGGACACGTGGCAAGTGCTGGTGGGCGTGCTCGCAGAGCGCTCCACGTGGCGTCGGGCGGGGGGGGGCTCGGCTGCACCGGCCGCGGGCGCACGTGCGCGCCCGGCGACAGAGTTTCGCAGGCGACGCGGGCGACCGCAAGAGCGACGGGCGACCCCGCCACGACCGCCGATGCAAAAGTGGACATCGTTAGCCGTCCGATGAAGTCGCCTGGCGACCGCGACGTCCCCCTCCCTCCTCCCGCCCGACCGACGGGCCGGTGGAGGAGGGAGGGGGGGGCCCCGCCCTCCCTCCTGTTGAAAGGAGATGCCAAAACGTCAGATTCTTGCATGGTCACATTTGGCCTAGCGGTACCTAGCGGTCACACTGGCCTATCTGGGCCGGCCGCGACCCTTTTGTATCGACCGGCTGCGATCCCAATCTGAGATTGCACGCCATCCTGCCGCTGCAACGCGCCGCCGCCACCGCTGCCGCCGCTGTCGAGCGCTGAGGCTGGTCTCCCCGTCGCTCTTGTCGCACAGCCTTCCTCGCGATCCACATGGCCAGCCGAGGCCAAGATGTCGTCATTCAAGATGGTATCAGAGGAGGCCTCGAGGGCCTGCGACAGTTCGACTGTACAAATTGGCTCATCTGGAAGGACATGGTGGAGCTGGCCATGGACCACCTTGATTTGCTGGCCATCCTACGGGGAACAGAAACAGAGCCGCAGCCGCAGGACGACGATGCGGCTGCCTCGGAAGCGCTGGAGAAGTACAGGCGGAGGCAGACGCTCTGCCAGTACCTTCTCAAATGCAGCCTCAACCCCGCGCAGCTGAAGCTGGTGGTGGGGAAGAAGACGGCTGCAGAGACTTGGGATGTTATTTGCAAGGAGTACAGGAAGACTCCACAGACAAGCATCAGCATTCTTCTGAGAAGCTTCGCCAACATGACGATGGGACCCACAGAGTCGGTGACCTCGTATGCCCAAAGAATGCGTAGCAAGGCGCAGGAGTTGACTGACGCAGGGCAGGTCATCTTCCCAGATATGCTGCTGGCTCACCTGTTCCACAGTATTCCGGCCAGATTCCACCAGACAATGGAGACGCTTCAAACTTACAGACCACCTCTGTCCTTTGATGACTGCGTAGAGCGGCTGCAGGGTGTTGAGGACCTCCAGAGACAGTGGGACCGTAGAGAGTCCTTGGTAGAAGATAATGCTCTCTATGTGCGCAGCGAGCAGCAGCAGCAGCAGCCCTGGCAGCAGCAGCAGCAGCAGCAGCAGCAGCAGCAACAGCAGCATCAGCAGCAGCAGCAGCCCTGGCAGCAGCAGCAGCAGCAGCAGCAGCCCTGGCAGCAGCAGCAGCAGCAGCCCTGGCAGCAACAGCAGCAGCAGTGGCAGCAGCAGCCAAGTACACAGAGAGTCCAAAGAAGGCAGGACGTCTGTAACTACTGCGGCAAGCAAGGGCATTGGGCGAGGGACTGCGTACACAGCAGGAGAAGTAAAAACACACCTCCAGGGTCTCAGACGTACTGTGTGACCACACAGGTGACCATGGACAGGAGAGAGTCGCGGCGGTGGGTAATGGACAGTGGCGCAACCATGCATATTACTCACAATAAGGCGTGGGTGAGTGATCTCGTTGCAGCAGGAGGCCACATCCGTTTTGGCGATGGGTACACCCTCCCTGTACAAGGCAAGGGAAGTGTAGACCTTGTAATGCTGGTTGGGAACAAGAAGGTAGAGCGGCGGCTACAAGAGGTGCTCTTTGTGCCAGACATGGCTGTCAATCTCTTCTCGCTGAAGCGGGTGACAAGGCTAGGCAACATGGTGGAAGTTTTTGATGAAATTCTATTTGTCAACGACCGCATGACAGGCGAAATTGGGGCGATTGGTGTGGAAGAAGACGATCTGTGGATTCTTCAACGTGAGGACCTATCGCCTCCCGCCCAAGAGACGAGTTGGGCACAAGCGTTATCGCCTCCACCCCTGAGATGCGAGGGGACCACTGAGGTGACCACGTTCCACAAACCAAGGGATGGGTCTATGATTGGTTCTGCTGCGCCTAAGCCGAATCTCAGCCTTCTTGATTCTCAGATTCAACTTGTCGGGGAGCGCGTCCTTCAACATGAGGACCTATCGCCTCCCGCCCGAGAGACGAGTCGGGCACAAGCGCTATCGACTCTACCCCTGAGATGCGAGGGGACCCCCCAGGTGACCACGCTCCACAAATCCCGAAGGGGCATGCATCCGGTGAATGTATCTGCATTCACTGTTCGCGACACATCTCCAACAGTGGTAGAGGAGCACAGGGAGAATAGCCTGATGAGATGGCACAGGAGGCTGGGACATCTCCATGAACAAGGCCTGAAGCCGTTGAAAGGGAAGGGACTTGTGACAGGAATGAACTTTCAGGATGGCGAGAAACTGGGCGTCTGTAATGGGTGTCTGCTAGGGAAGCAACACCGCTTGCCTTTTCCCCAGTCTGACAATAGGGCTAAACACAAACTCCATGTCATCCACAGTGATGTGTGGGGGCCTGCGCCAGTGGAGGGGGTAAATGGGGAGAGGTACTTCGTCAGCTTCACCGACGACTTTACAAAGAAGGTGTGGGTGTACCTGCTGCACACCAAGGCGGCGGTCCTGGACGCATTTCAACGGTTCCGCCCAATGGTAGAACGAGAAGCAGAGAGCAGAGTTGGCGTGCTTCGAAGTGACAATGGCGGAGAGCACCTTTCGCGGCGCTTCATGCAAGAGTTGGAGGGCAGGGGTATTGTACATCAGCTAACAACGCCGTACACTCCCGAGCAAAATGGAGTTGCCGAGCGTCTCAACAGAACGCTCTTGGAGAAGGTGCGTACAATGTGTCTGACCATGGAGGTGCCAGAGTAGTGGTGGCCGTACGCTCTGGAGGCGGCAGTGTACATGCACAACCGCTGTACCACGACAGGTGTCGCTGGGGTGACGGCAGAGGAGGCTTGGTCGGGGGTGAAGCCGGACGTCAGTGAGATGAGAGAATTTGGCTGTGTTGCCTATGCCCACATCCCCGCGGAGCTGCGCAACAAGCTCGAGGCGAAGAGTGTCAAGTGTACCTTCCTTGGCTGGGGGCGTCAGCAAAAGGGGTATAAGCTTTGGAACCCTATCCTACAAAAGGTGATTGTCAGCCGAGATGTAATATCTGTTGAGCAGGAGAAGGGGAGACCTGCTCGAGTCAACGATCCAGACCAGCAGCAGATGTGGGTGGCTGGTTGGCCTGCAATTGTGCAGCCAATGTTCTCTAACGCGACGATGGGAGTTCAGCAGCCAGTCCAGCAGCAAGAGGTGATGGAGGTGCCAGCAACGGTGGGAGTTCAGGAGCCAGTCCAGCAGCAAGAGGTGATGGAGGTGCCAGTAACGGTGGGAGTTCAGCAGCCAGTCGGAGTTCAGCAGCCAGTCCAGCAGCAAGAAGTGATGGATGTGCCAGCCACGGTGGGAGTTCAGGAGCCAGTCCAGCAGCAAGAAGTGATAGAGGTGCCAGAGGACCAAGAAGTGGTGGACGAGGTGCAAGACACGGTAGGAGGAATGCAGAGTCCGGTGACGGAGCCTCAGCAGCCAGAACTCTTGGAAGAAGAGTCACAGACGATGGAAGGACCCAGGAGATCAGCTAGGATAGGTGGAAAGGCTGCAGTCTTTCCGGGTCTGTATGCAGCGGTAGACGAGCCTCAGGAGCCTCGCACGCTTGCGGAGGCAAGGGCAAGTTCTGAAGCGGCACAATGGGAGAAAGCTGCCATTGAGAAATGCTGTCTTTACGTCCATCTGGTGTATATGGTAGTCTTCCGCTGCTCCTATGGCCAACAGAGTTCTGATTGTTGCAAACTTGGCTACTGGGGCAAAAGTCTCGTCATAGTCCAGACCCGCTATCTGGCTGTACCCTTTCGCCACTAGTCTTGCCTTGTATTTTCAACATTCCCTTGCGCGTCACGCTTAACCTTCAGCACCCACTTACAGCCCACCACCTTTCTTCCCTTCGGTAACTGAATTAACTCCCATGTCTCATTTTTCTCTATCGACTGTATTTCATCACTAGCAGCCTTCTCCCATTGTGCCGCTTCAGAACTTGCCCTTGCCTCCGCAAGCGTGCGGGGCTCCTGAGGCTCGTCTACCGCTGCATACAGACTCTGAAAGACTGCAGCCTTTCCACCTATCCTAGCTGATCTCCTGGGTCCTTCCATCGTCTGTGACTCTTCTTCCAAGAGTTCTGGCTGCTGAGGCTCCGTCACCGGACTCTGCATTTCTCCTACCGTGTCTTGCACCTCGTCCACCACTTCTTGGTCCTCTGGCACCTCTATCACTTCTTGCTGCTGGACTGGCTCCTGAACTCCCACCGTGGCTGGCACGTCCATCACTTCTTGCTGCTGGACTGGCTGCTGAACTCCGACTGGCTGCTCAACTCCCACCGTTACTGGCACCTCCATCACCTCTTGCTGCTGGACTGGCTGGACTGGCTGCTGAACTCCACTGTTGCTGGCACCTCCATCACCTCTTGCTGCTGGACTGGCTGGACTGGCTGCTGAACTCCCATCGTCGCGTTAGAGAACATTGGCTGCACAATTGCAGGCCAACCAGCTACCCACATCTGCTGCTGGTCTGGATCGTTGACTCGAGCAGGTCTCCCCTTCTCCTGCTCAACAAATATTACATCTCGGCTGACAATCACCTTTTGTAGGATAGGGTTCCAAAGCTTATACCCCTTTTGCTGACGCCCCCAGCCAAGGAAGGTACACTTGACACTCTTCGCCTCGAGCTTGTTGCGCAGCTCCGCGGGGATGTGGGCATAGGCAACACAGCCAAATTCTCTCATCTCACTGACGTCCGGCTTCACCCCCGACCAAGCCTCCTCTGCCGTCACCCCAGCGACACCTGTTGTGGTACAGCGGTTGTGCATGTACACTGCCGCCTCCAGAGCGTACGGCCACCACTGCTCTGGCACCTCCATGGTCAGACACATTGTACGCACCTTCTCCAAGAGCGTTCTGTTGAGACGCTCGGCAACTCCATTTTGCTCGGGAGTGTACGGCGTTGTTAGCTGATGTACAATACCCCTGCTCTCCAACTCTTGCATGAAGCGCCGCGAAAGGTACTCTCCGCCATTGTCACTTCGAAGCACGCCAACTCTGCTCTCCGCTTCTCGCTCTACCATTGGGCGAAACCTTTGAAATGCGTCCAGGACCGCCGCCTTGGTGTGCAGCAGGTACACCCACACCTTCTTTGTAAAGTCGTCGGTGAAGCTGACGAAGTACCTCTCCCCATTTACCCCCTCCACTGGCGCAGGCCCCCACACATCACTGTGGATGACATGGAGTTTGTGTTTAGCCCTATTGTCAGACTGGGGAGGAGGCAAGCGGTGTTGCTTCCCTAGCAGACACCCATGACAGACGCCCAGTTTCTCGCCATCCTGAAAGTTCATTCCTGTCACAAGTCCCTTCCCTTTCAACTTCTTCAGGCCTTGTTCATGGAGATGTCCCAGCCTCCTGTGCCATCTCATCAGGCTATTCTCCCTGTGCTCCTCTACCACTGTTGGAGATGTGTCGCGAACAGTGAATGCAGATACATTCACTGCAGATGGACGTAAAGACAGCATTTCTCAATGGCAGCTTGCATGAAGAAGTGTACATGGAACAACCCGAGGGGTACAGATCGACAGCGTTTCCCAATCACGTATGCAAGCTGAAGAAGAGTTTGTATGGATTGAAACAAGCGCCGAGAGCTTGGAACACGCGACTCGATGCAGCATTGCAGGACTCGGGATTCAAGAGAAGCAACAACGATGAAAGCCTGTACATGCTACCCGGTGGTCAGGGGCAAGAGGTCATTGTGTCGGTGTATGTGGACGACCTTCTGCTGCTCAGCAAGTCCATGACAAGGCTGCAGGAGGTGAAGGAAATGCTGTCAAGAGAGTTTGAGATGAAGGATATGGGGGAGGTTGCTTACCTGTTGGGGTTTCAAGTGACCAGGGACAGGCAGCAGAGGAAGTTGTGGTTGGGGCAGCAGCAGTACCTCAAGGGAGTGCTCCAAAGATTCCACATGGAGGACTGCAGGCCGGTCTCTACGCCTCTGGAAGTATAGTTCAAATTCACCAAAGAAGACAACCCCCAGAGTCAGCGAGAGAAAAACCTCATGCAGGGAGTGCCGTACAGAGAAGCAGTAGGCTGCATCATGTATGCAGCCATGGGCACCAGGCCTGACTTGGCGCTGGCCGTCCCCAAGCTAGCTTAGCATCAGCAGAATCCTGGCCCAAAGCACTGGGAGGCAGTCAAACGCCTTCTGCGCTATGTCCAGCATTCATTGGACTGGTGCTTGGAGTACTCGGCGCAGGAGGCCGTCGTTCTTGCCTCCATCGTGGCCGCCAACAACCAGGCCCCTCTGTCACAGTCTCAGGCAACTGTTGATAAGGGCCTGCGCAGGTCGTCTTCGTTCTCTGGATCATGCTCTGCTGCGTCCCTGGAGGGTAGCAAATTGCATATCGAACAAACATTCAGCACGCATGCATTTGTGGATGCCGATCTTGCAGGAGAGGAGAAGTGTCGATCGACGTCGGGATACGTGTTCGTTCTGGCAGGAGGAGCCATCTCATGGATGTCAAAATTGCAACCAGTAGTAGCGACATCTACCTGCGAAGCGGAGTACACTGCCGCATTCAGCGCAGCCTGTGAAGCCGTGTGGGTGAGAAGACTGCTAGCAGAGCTTCTGCAAGCACAGGTCAATCCTACCACAATCTACACTGACAGCACTAGCAGTGTGGCGCTCATTCGCAATCCAGTCCATCATGCCCGCACAAAACACTTTGATATCAAATTGCACAAGGTGCGTGAGCTAGTAGATGATGGTGTGGTGCAGTTCAAGCTCTGCGCCGACCCAGAAATGGTAGCAAACTGCTTGACGAAGGCAGTGTCGCGTGACAAGCACATGTTCTGTGTCAGAGGCATGGGGCTAGTTCAGTCCTCAAATACCCAAAAGGGGTGAACACAGTGTATGTGAAGTGCCTGAGATGGAGGGTAAGAATCCCCCTCTCATGGCCATGTCTCTCTTGTGGGTTCGCATGTGTGTGGATGAGCTTGCATGCTTCAGTACTCACAACATCAGAGCTGCCTTAAGAGTAGTCATATCGCTGCAGAATCTGACATTTGGCAGGTGGGAGTGTTGAAAGGAGATGCCAAAACGTCAGATTCTTGCATGGACACATTTGGCCTAGCGGTACCTAGCGGTCACACTGGCCTATCTGGGCCGGCCGCGACCCTTCTGTATCGACCGGCTGGGATCCCAATCTGAGATTGCACGCCATCCTGCCGCTGCAACGCGCCGCCGCCACCGCTGCCGCCGCTGTCGAGCGCTGAGGCTGGTCTCCCCGTCGCTCTTGTCGCACAGCCTTCCTCGCGATCCACATGGCCAGCCGAGGCCAAGATGTCGTCATTCAAGACCTCCGGCCTCTGGGGCCTTCCGGGAGCGGGATGGGGGACCTAGGTTTCGGGCACGGATTTGATCACGGGTCGCCGCCGTCGCCGTCAGACGGCGCCGTGGGCGGGGCCCGACGGCCGCCCAGGGCGAGATCTTCCCCCGGCCGCCAGTGCGCGCGCCGCTGGGGAAGATCTCCAGCCCCCGCGGCTGCTCACATGGGCGATACTGCGCACCCAGTGCCCACTAACGTCGCTGTGTGCTTTTAGCCTTCGACTGGCCCCTTCGAGATTTTGT
The DNA here is from genome assembly GCA_009602725.1 of Spirogloea muscicola. Lineage (NCBI taxonomy): Eukaryota > Viridiplantae > Streptophyta > Zygnematophyceae > Spirogloeales > Spirogloeaceae > Spirogloea > Spirogloea muscicola. Next base: position 249,210 of record WELB01000106.1, read on the forward strand.
TCATATTACCGTCTGAGCTGACCAATCACGGCCTTCGCCCTCTGCCGGAACAGTCTTTCCCTCCCCTGGTCTCATCCCCCCGTCCCCGCCGCAGCCCGCTGCGCCGCACGTCCCGCCGCCNGCCCTGGCCGCCGGCGCCGCCTTCGGCGCTGGCGCCACCGGCGCCTCGTGCGGCGTATCCTGCAGCGGTCGCGGCGCCGCCGTCCGCTCTCCTCCGCCTGCCGTGGCTCGTCTGCCGAGCTTGGCGCCGGGCGCCAACGCCAAGCGCTGCTCCCCTGGCAACGACTCGCAGCACCTCCCAGCTGCTCCTCCCCGCGCTGCTGCAGCGAGGACACTGAGAAGTCCTGCCGGGGAAGAGAAAGCAGGACGAGGAGTCAGGGCAGTGACGGGGCTGGCAGTGGCAGGCACTGCGCCGCTCAATGGCTCTCCCACAGCTTCCTCGCCAGCGCCCCGGCACAGCACGGCATGTGCGGCGAGCGGCACCTGCAGACCGGAGGAGCGCCGAGCAGCCGGCTCAGGGCCATCCCTGTCCGCAGCTGCCAACGGCAGAGTGGCCGGATCTCACACTCGGTCCAGGGCCACCAGCAACGGAGCTGCTGTCAGTACGTCTCAGAGGGTCTTCGTAGACGATCACAGCAACTCAGGTGTGGCAGAATCCACCACCATTCAGCTGCATGTTGACCAGCCAATCCACTCAGTTGCCTGAGTTTGGCTTCCTACAAAGCCTGTCCTTGGCCTGCATGCTAGCTTGTGAGGCCCCAACACAAATCTGACACGGAATCAAGTAGCACCTCTGATGTCCATGTTCGAAAGTCCTGGTTCACAGTCACACAAAGTAGAGGGCCCTACTGGACCTTCACTACTCCTGAAGCGAAGTGGGAGTCGAAGAAAAGGGCGAGCAAAGGGCAAGCTGAGCAATTTTTTTCGACTTCAAGTTTGACGAAGCTTATTTGTGCATTCTGGTCGTGTGTCTGGTAATGTACAGCTTCACCCAGTGAGGGCGCTGTCAATGGTCGCTCAGGCAACATGGGTGATCCGTCTGCAGCTTCGGAGCCTGCCAGCAAGTACTGGGAAGGTACTCACGCAACTTCTCTCAAGAGGTCCTGACTCCATAACCTGCCAGCTCAAACAGATGAAGAGCATTGCAAATGCACTCGGCCAGCTAAGCCACAGCCCCTCGAGCTGCTGCTCATAGACTGGGTGAGACTCACTCATACGCAGTACCTGCTGCAGGGGCAGAACAATCAATGTCCAGAGGGCCCTTGGGAGCCACTGCAGCTTGGGAGGAGGGTGACTCAGGTGAGCACCTACTTGCATGAAGTAGTCAGAGCGAATTATATCTTTGTTGCTAGAGAGATTCTGTCCCGTTCTGTATCTTGATCTGTTTGTGCATTTACCAGCTGTCCTCTTCTATGGCGTCTTGCAAGACTGGCACCAAGTTGCCCTCTTCTGCATGTTACAGCTCTAGGTACTGGAGTGGTTGTTGGTGAGGAAGACTGGGAAGGAGAGGAGGATGCGAGTGAAGAGCCGCTGGGCTTCCATCCGCTGAAGGACATTGACTACGAGAGAATCGCAAGGAAGAACGTTAGGAGAGTTGCTGCTGCATTCGTCGCCAGCAGACGCTTTGCGAAGCGAGCTGGAGGTGCCATTGGTGACAGTCTGGCAGCTGCCAAATCAACCGCTCGGAAAGCCTGGGGCGGTCCAGAACTTGCGCCAGGTCAGTGACCTGTCATACTCAGCGGCCAAATATGTGAAGATTGGGAATATACACAATTGGCTAGGGAAGGTGGGAGGTGGACGCCCAAGTCAATCCCCAAGCCTCAGAGCTGTGCTACAGAAATAGTACAATCCTGACTGATTCAGCTTCCCGCTGACTGTTGATATATAATGCAAAGCCAGATTTGCAGTAGTCACCAGCATTGGCTCTGTTTCTTCAAGAGTAGCTATCCTTTCTTACGTCAGTATGTAAACTTGGCTTAATCTCTTATGCCAGTTTATTAACCTGGCTTCATCTCTGCATCTCAGTGCCACTGCATGAAATGACTCTGAGACTTGTGTTTGTCCATGAGCAATGAGAGTTGTGGCCTCACTGAATTGTGTACACTTTGGGCAATATACTCATCTAGGTGTTTGCAAATCTCAGGTTACTGAAACAAGCAACATCTAGCTAGGCCAGCTGGCAGCTTCTTGATGAGCAGGAGAGCAGAAAGTGGTCAGCATTTGCAGTAACAGTTGTTCAAGGTCTTGCTTATTTCTGCAGGTCCAGAAAGGGACGCTTTTGTCAAGGCTGTGGCAGACGCTGGGAAAAGATTGGACGAGGTCCACAGCAGGTTCTGCACACATCTCTTTCGCAAGCTCAGCTTGTGTACAGCATGTCAAAAACCTACACCTAAAGTCAGGTCCTACTCAGCATCGAAATGGGCAACCTTACTTAGCTACTAAAGGTTGCTAACCACTTGTCCTTTCTGGCTATTATGTGTGCAGTGGCACACAGGCTGCCACCACTACAGTAGAAGCGTGTGAAAGTGAAGCGGAGGGCGATGTTGAGGATGGAATCGATGACCCGTGGGATATAGTCAAGCGGTGGTGGAGCAACCCTGCATTTGTGCGATGTCGCGTGTCACTATCTATGGCCAACCTCACCATGGCAATCCCTACATTTGTGGGACGGGTTCTGCCACTTTTGCAGACTGTAAGTCCATGTCTGCTGGGACTCATGCAGCCTCCTTAGCTCTTTGAATTAGAGAGGACTTTTATAGTTGTCCACTTTGCTGAAGCAATTCAGCTAAGCAGTCCATGGATCTCCAGAGCAGCTATTTGCTTGCATAGATTCCTGATGATCGTCCATTCGTGCCAGCAGAGCTTTCAGTTTCCTTTGAAGGAGATCTCTCTTCCAATTCTTGCTCCGCTGCTCTTTGGTGGTGGCATCGTATTTAAGAGCGTCATATCGAATCTGGGATATGTCCTACCTAGGCTAGCGTAAGAAACAAGTCCACCTGCTCTTGTACAGACTACAGTAGATATGTGCAAGATAGCCGGCCATCTGTGTGCTTGACTTTCAAGCATCATCCTGATGCTTCCAGTGTGTAGCTGATGTTGGGACATGTTTATTGCACCTAGAAGTATGCTTTGGGTGCTTCCTTGATGATGCTATGGACAAGCAGTGACAGTGAGTTAGTAGACAACTGATGGTCCAATCGCCCATACTGCAGGATGGCAGCAGCTATATTGTGGCTGCTCTGGGGCATCAATAACGTGATGACAGAGGCGATCACGCATTTGCGCAATCATGGAGCTGTAGATCGCAATGTCTCCAGTTTCCTTATCCTGTGTCTTGAGTGAGCAACGCACTCCTCATCATGGCGACAGGCTCACAGAAATTGCAAAAGCAGCGACGTTGGACTTTCAAATATCAAAAATGATAATGATGATTTGTGATGGTTGTGAGGCTCTAAGGAGTCTGCCTGGTTCTGATTGAAAGGGGAGATTAGGCAGCAGGTTCCAATTATGCCCAGCTGGCTGGTCGCATGGACATTGCCAAGTCACTTAAGTTGCAGGATAGGACCACCACTGACATGCTAAATGGGCTGATGTGTGGCTGCTGTGGCAGGCTCACGTCAAGTGCTATCGCTGTGGTCACTGTATTGTCAAGGTAAGCATCATAGATGCCTGGACTAAGTGGTAGGTTGTTCTTATGATTCTGAGGAGTTGCATACACAAGAACAGCAAGGAGACGGGTGCAGGGTGCGCTGCAAATCTTTGAGCACTCTTGCCATGCAGGTTGCTGACATACTCTGCGGGTGCTGTTGTGCTCACTCTTGCAGTGTGGGTGTCAAAGTCGCATCACTTCTCCTGCCATCCCTGGTGATTGCAGCTCTGGCTGGCAAGGTATTGATGTTCTCGCCATCCCACAGCCAGTGTAGAATCATGGCTTGTCTTATGGCTTGTCTTATGGCTTTGTCTCATAGATGTGACTATCCAACATGTACATTGGCCTACCCTCTACCACTTTGAAGGACCTGAGAGTGTATCGTTGAAATGGCAGGGCTAAATCTCTTTAAGAAGCACTGCAGAAGTCGAAGTTTGCTAATGGTGGATTCTGACAAGCCTTGAATCGGAGTGCAGGACGTGTGGTACAACTACTTCGCCGGCTTTTTTCTCTTTGCAGCCCAACCTTTCCGGCCCGGGGACACTGTGGCCGTGCTCCTGGGCCAATCGCAGCTGGGGCCGCCATCCATGTCTCCCGCCAGCCATGTTCATTTGGGCACTGGGTGGTTCGAGGGCATGTGCGAGTCTGTGAGCCTGCGGTATACCGTCCTTCGCAACGGCCGGCACCGCCTCATGGTCCCCAACTCTGTCTTCGTGCGGCGCGAGTTTGTCCTCACAGGTGAATGCAGACTAGTATCTCAGTGCTCTATACACCTCTCGTAGTAGTATCATGGTGTGTAGGACGACTGGAGATGAGTTCTTTCTTTTCACAAAAAGCCACCTATGTGCTGACCTGAGCACTGCCTGCCTTGGCAGACACTTCGCCTATTGTTAAAGTGTATAGTCACAAGAGGAAGGCGCGTCAGGAGCACTCTAAAGGCCAGGGCGCCGTGTCACCTCTCTTCGAGGGGAGCTTGGACTTTCACAAGGCCAACCAGCGAGGCCATCAACGCACTCAGGACTGAGCTCAGGATTGTACAGTGCTCTTCTCCCTTGCCGGGCCCCCGCCTTTGCAGGCGCTCCTCCTCCTGCCTAAATGTCACTATAATTCTGCTCTTAGTCAGATTCACTACAAGTGTGTAGAGGCACCAGCAGGCAGTTGCGGGTATTACTATGTGGGTCAGGTGCTAGGACGAAATTAGGATGTAACTCTCGTAACGAGCAGTGCCAAATTGCCAGTTGTGGTCAACCAATGCTTTGAATCTGTGGCCTTGTGTACATGTCTGGTGCCTGTGCGCGCCAGTATTCTCAAAGTAGTCCGATCAAAAAAATAATTCAAGAAGTTTGACGGTCACGCCTACACTGCTTCCTGCTGCAATATCTTTCACATGTGTCAAAGTGACCTGCTGCCCGCATGCTGTGCAGCAGGCAAGCATGCAAGTGGGCTGTCGTCCTATCCATAATAACTGTTTAAGCATGGGCTTGAGCAAAAGTAAGGGGGCCCAGTGTTCAAGTAGGCGCTGCTGTCTAGGGGTGGGCTTCTCAGTAGTGGAGCTGGCCAATGAGGGCGAATAGGAAGTTGCTGATGGGGATGGGCTCCCAGCTGATGAGCACGTAGTAGTGCTTGGGGTGTGCAGCCATGTCATTGTAGAGGCCGACAGGGATTGTGCTGCGAGCCCGCATCATGTACTGGGGGTACGCCGATTGGGCCGACGTGGCAGTCCACGTGCCTGGCAGCGCGATGCGCACCTCCGACTTGACGTCCCCTCGGCGGTAGAACTGGACGATGGCGTGCGAGCGCAGCGGGCTGAACGCGCCGGTCTGCCTGATGAACGGGTACTGCTGCTTCCCCGAGATGGTGATGGTGTAGTACACGTTGCGGTTGGCGAAGACCGTCAGCAGCGCGCTGCCAGAGACGCCGGTGCCGCCAAGCAGGAAGAGCACGCCGCCGCCCACGTGCGTGGGCACGTCGGTCGCTGCCAGCGTCGCCCGCAGGTTCACCTGCGTTGGCTTCCGCTTCTTTTTGTGCATGCCCACGCCTCTTGGATGGTGCCCCTTGGCCGCAGCTGCATGCAGCACAAAGTGGCACATCAGCTGACAAGTACACATGAGGAAGGGAGGAGAGAAGCCGGGTGGTGTGGGGGGGCGCCGGGAGGTGGNTGACCTGAGACTGACCCGTCGTCTATGCAGGAGACCCTTTTGCTCGACCTGATGCGTGTTATTGGCTACCACAATGCGAGATTGGCTACCCCTATCCGCTCAGTGCAGCGCGTGCTGGACAACTCCGAGATGCGCAACACGCCGTTCCGTGCTGCACAGAAGCCTTTGACTCTGGAAGGAGCTGCAATTGGGGAGTCCCCACAGTCTGCTCCAGAGGTGGCTTCTGTAGTCGCCACGCCGCCTGCAGCCTCTACTCCACCAGAACTGACCTCACCGTCCACAACTGTTAAGGCGCCCCGCAACCCCACTGGCGGTGCTTCAGCCTCTCCTTCAGGCAGTGGCGCAACGACGGGCAATGGGGCAGTAGCACTTGGGCAAGCAGCACCCACAAGCGCAAGCAAGCCAAAGTCAAGCTCAGCAGGGGTGGATGCAGGAGAAAGGCAGGCTGCTTCGCCTAAGTGGCAGGCCAGTTCGCCAGAGTCAGCCACTGGCACATTGGCGGCTTCTATCATCCAGGGGGAGCCTGCTAAGGATCCCAGAGCGGCAGAGCAAGGCCCTGGCACATCTGTGGATCCTGCAGTAAGGATCGAGCTACTCAGAGTAGCTGCTGGTGCAACTTCGAGCAGTGCGTCCAGCCACAGCTCTGTGAAGGTGGTGGGCAGCACTTTGCCAGCCGAAGCTCACCGAGCACGGCACACTGCTGACAGGTTGCTGGGACTTGCAGGAGGCCTCCTTGACCACACTAGGATGGAGCAGGATGACCCTCCTGGAGAGATGGTGTTTGCAGCATCTGCAGTTGCAGTGGGGATGAGAGGCGGAGGTGGAGGAGAGGGAGGAGGAGGACAAGCAGGAGGCGTTGTGAGGGACGCAGGCAGAGCCGTTGAGGAGGGGACAGTACTGGAGAAGGATAGAGCAAACGCAGCAGGAGCCAAGGAAGAGCGGGAGCAGAAGCAGGTTCGAGAGGAGGATTGGAAGCAAGGAGCGCGTGAGCGCGAATGCGATGTGGACAAGAGATTAGAGCAGGAGCAAGAGCGGAATCAGCAGGATCAAGAAGGTGATCGGGAGCTGGTGTTGTCAGGGGCGTGGGGGGCCGTAACCAGCACCAGTGGTTTAGGAGGGGAGCGAGGTGGTGGAGGAGCTGCGCATGCTGTGCCAGGAGATGGGGCGCGGGAGCTGAGCAGGTGACACCGGCACAGTCAAATGTGACCTGTGAGCAGAGTGCTGGTGTGTGGGCAAATGACTGTGAATGACTGCTGAAATTGGAATTGTTGCTGTTACTGGCAAATGCGCATGGAGGGGGCAGGGTGGTTTAGGATACAGGTGCAGGGTTCAGAGGATGTGAGGGTCCTCGGTTGTACATCATAAGGCGAGCATCTGTGTCTGGGTACAGTGACTCGTGAGGTGCCAGGGTTGGCAGGAGACAGGAACCGCTCTCTGAACGTAAGGCGATGGCTATGAGAGGCCAGCCCAGAGAGTGGACAAGGAGAGGCGTGTTGGGTTGGGACAGAATGGGCAGGATGATAGATCGAGGAGACGGGGTTCTTCTGTTCAGGTGGCGGCTGAGGAAAAGCAGCTCTACCAAAGGGGGCGAGGGCTGAGGAGGCCGAGGCTGGATGCCGGCGCGCGTGCGCGTGCGCAGGAAAGAGAGAGACACACACAGACTGACAGACTGACTTACAGACAGATGACAAGCAGACAGACAGAGAGAGAGAGAAGAACGGCTCTTCCAGTACAGCGCCATGGCTGAAACTGGCCAGCCCAGAAAGGAGAATTGGACAAAGTCCGAAGGTGCCGGAAGGCACTCAACGACTCGAGTGGCCCTCAGGTGATCAGTGTCCCCCAGTGAGCAGCCGCAGGTCCGAGAAGCTAGTCTCCGGGTAGCAGGTCCCTGTCTAACGCCAGAAGCTGCAGGCACAGCGCGACCGGCATGCAGATGCGACGCGGGTGCCATGGGCCGCTGCCAGCAGCGGAAGGGGCGATGACCACCGACGCCTGCAGCGTGGAGGCGAGCGGGGCCGTGGCCCCCGCCGGCCGGGCTGCTGGCCAGTGAGAAAGTGGCCGCCACCCCACCCCCCGCTGGGCCACTCGGGCCGTCAGCAGCTCTCCGCGCCTTCGCGCCCGCCCTCCCTCCTGCCATTGCTGCTTCCTCAACCTCCTCTAGCAGCTCCACAAGCGGTACCGGTCGAGTCGACATGGCCCCCGTCAGCACGGCTCCCCCCGCTCTGTGGCACCTCCGGCCCTCCTAGTATAGGGCGTCTTTTCATGTAGCCACATTCTTTGCGCTGCATTCTTTGCACTTTCTGCATTTTCTGCCTGAACAATGAATTGGCTTGAATTGGCCTCGCTTTAATATCATGCGCACCGCGCGCCTTCTCTCTCTTTGGAAGAGCTCACGTCTTCTTGGGGCTGGCCTTGCCCCTGCGTGCTGGCCGTGCTCTAGCTGCAGCCTCTGGCTTTCGTCAAGGGGACTGCTTTGCAGATGTTCCATATGCCGCTATCCATGTCCTTCCAACGGTCTTAGGCTCAACACGCAGTGCACTTGCAGCTATGGCACTGGCAAGCCGTGCCATGGCTGCTGCTTCAGGGTCTCATTGTGCCTCTTTTCCGGCTGCAAGTCACTCCGACTTGCGACTGCTGACTCCGGGTTACTAAGCTCCACTCGCTGTAGTCTCTTGCATAGCTGTGTGGTTTTTAGCGCAGTTAGACCTTGTTCATTTTTCTGGGCTGGCCATTCACAGCCCCCGCCCCCTGTGGACTAGCTCAATTTCCTTTCAGGCTTTCCAGTGCTTTTCGGGCCCTCTGGACCTTGTCTTCGTTTCTCGGGCTGCTGTTTACTGGCCTCGCACCCTTTGAACGAGCCACTTCCGTTGGAAGAGCCAATTTCTTTCCGGCAGCTCTTCTTTGTGACTTGCGGCTGCCAAGTAGAGGTTAATAAATTATCTATCCTATATGATACTTGCTTAACTATATATTTCAGCGCTTTTCGGCCCCTTTGGACCTAGCCGGGCTGGCTTTTCACCGCCCTCGCCCCCTTCATAAGAGCTCACTTCTCTTTTTGGGGCTGGCCTTTCACACAGTATCTCTGACCTGCGGCTGCTGAACAGTAGATATTGAGCACCAGTGGCCACTTGAGACACTGTATGCTTTAGCGCTTTTCTGGCCCCTTTGAGCTTGGTAATTTCTCCTCTCTATTGTGGGCTGGCCAATCACAGCCATCGCCCTCTACTGGTAGTCTGTCTCTCTTTCACACGGAGTTGTTCATTCACAAGGCAGGTCCAACGCCGCTGGCAAGCTGGCCCAGGTTTCGCATGCGCCTGTCCACCCCCCTCCAGCGGTCCTTGGCCCACGCCTTGCATCTGCGCACCGTGGAGCCCTCGACCTGCCGCCGCCACTCCTCAAGCCCGAGGAGTCCACTTATGAACAATCAATCTTTACAGTGGCTTAACTTATAGTAGCTACACCCTGTGCAGCATAAATACCTAGATCACATCCATATGCCCTAGACCTATTGACAAGCAGTAGTTGGACTTTTTGCAAACACCAGTCACACTGTACAGTGTGCTTCTTTACAGCACGTGCTGACAAAATCAATGGTGTTGCAAGCTGCAAGAGCTCCCAGCCACCCTACTGTTCTGCGCAGCTTCAGCCACTTCAGCAACCGCCGCGTTGCAAGTCCCACATAATAGGAAAAATCCTGAACGCTACGATCAGTTGACTACTGCAATAGGATAGTGTAATAAATGGAAAGGCTATTCTTATGCCCCTTTCCTTGCACAGCACTGCACCAGAGTACTGGAGCACCCCAAAGAAGGAACTATCTATCGCAAACATGGGCACACGCATGTGCGCTTGCCAGGGCAAGGCCCAAGTGCGGTGCAAGAGGGCGCTCTTTTGAGCTGCCGCTATATCCACAGCTCTGGCAGCTCCTCGTATCTCCTGTACTCCTGGCACACCTCGTCCACAATCCTCTCTGTCTCATCGTCCTGGCCCTGTACAAAATTGTAGACCCTGTAGTTGAAGTTGAAGGCCTTCTCCAGCGTCTTGACAACACGCTTCACCCGCGGCAGCTCTGTCGGCTCTATTGTTCCCTCCAGCGTGACTGCCACCATTGCCTTAATTAGACGACTTTCCTGGCAGTGGCAACAGAAGGTCAAAATGTGAGCCAAAAGTACGTCACTGACATTCCATACCCGACAGAGCCGACCTCTGCAGGCAATTGAATACATTGTCAGCACTGACTAGTCCACGTGGCCTTTTACATAACAACTGCAAACCACCTAATGAGGTGCAGACAGAGGATGAGTCGCAATAACACCCAAGCCACCACCAGATAGGAAGTTCTTGTGAGGAAGCAGCAAGGACGGTGCCAGACCAAGTGCAGGCTGTGAGCAGAAGAGAGCATAAGCTACAGCAACAGGTGCCAGAAGCTTGATAATAACCTGTAAGCAAACATCCAGGAACTGGCCAGCATGGGACACAGCAGCCTCCTTGATTCGGGTGAGAATGCCAAAGTCAAACTCGATTTTCTGGGCCTGAAACCGCTTCTTGTCTTCGTCCTTGGACTTCTCGATTGCATTGAACTGCTTCTCCATCTGCACGTTAACAGGCACCAACCATCAAGCTGCGTGCTTGCATGGCAAATTTGCTGTACAACTGCGGACAGAGGCAGGATGGCAGTCAAAGGAGTGACTATGTCAGCGTCAAACCTTGTCAAAGTAGCGAGTGAGGCGCTCGAGCTCGCCGCTTGCCGGGTGCCGGAGCTCCTGAGTGGTGAGCAGCAGCTCCTGTCTCTGCCGCTCCTTGAGCTCCGTCGCCTTGGCCTTGAAGTCCTTGACGCAGGCCTCCAAGTCCTTGGCCATAGTCTCCAGGCGCAGGAACAGCGATGCTGCCTCGCGAATGGTGTCGAGCTTCTTGCTGGGGAAGGGAAACTTGGACAGGACCTGCGAGACAACCGCCAGACTGTCAGCCTCTCCTAACAGCAGCCTTTCCTCTCAGTGCATTCTATCAGTGATTTGACAGCAATAGTGAACATGGCGCCATGCTGGCCTTTTGCCAAAAGCGTGATATAGGTGGGATACTTTGGTGAAAGTGATTGGGCATGCACCTGATTCTCGTCCGTTAGCTTCTCCAGCATGACATCGACCTTATTTCGGAAGGCAACAAGCGAATTCATGTCAGAAGTCTGGAATGCTTCCACAAGGTCTTTGGCTTCCCATATTGCCGGCGCGTGCTGTACCACATCCTCCTCGACCTGCTTGTAAAATGCAGACCTGGCAAGTCAACACCCAACAGCGTAGGAGCAATGTTCAGCTTTTGGTAAGGTACTCCACTTTACATGACGTAAAAGCCTCTGCATGGTGAAAGCCTGTTAGTACATCCCAATTGGCAGTAGTCAACAGTAAGAGCACAGACGGAGGGCGACAATGCATACTTCTTGGTAATCTCCTCAAGGGCAGCGCCCATGCCCTCCGACGAGCCACCATTGTTGCGGGCACCGAGAACAGCGGCCTGCGCGGCCTCCCCGCCACCGGCGCTGCCCCTCATGCGCTGCAGGTTTGGGTCAGCGTGCGACTTGATGAGGCGGTACATCTGTCCCATCTTGGCGTTGCGCTTGAGCCGGCCCTCACGCTGCTCCTTGAGCAGCTGCGCGATCGACTTGCCCTTCATCCCAGGAGGAGGAGGTGGGGGAGGGCCCCCGCCAGGCCCCCTCTTGGCACCACCTGGCGGAGGTGGTGGAGGAGGGGGCGGGCCCCCTGCAGCTTTGGGCGGCGGCGGTGGCGGCGGCACCACCGCCGGCTTGGGTGCCGGCGGCGGCGGAACGAGCCGCTTGGGCGAGCTGATGCCCAGGCCGCCGGCCATTCCCCCGGCGCCCACGTCGATGGAGAGGTCCCGCCTGAGTGTGGAGGAGATGCCACCGGGCCCCGGGTTGGCGAGTGTGGGCCCCATGCTGGCCATGGAGCGCGGCTTCTCCGCGCCAGCATCGGCAGCAGCCGCCCCGACGCTTGCGCCTGGCGATGGAGCCGGTCCTGCGATGCCTGACCCGCCGAATCCTGGCCCCTGGCCTGGCCCAAGGCCAGGACCGAGCCCTGGCCCAAGGCCGGGCCCGTAGCCAGCGCCCAGGCCTTCTCCTCGTCCCGGTCCGAGGCTGGGGCCGTAGCTATGGCCGAAACCTTCACCAAGTCCGGCTCCAAATCCAGGGCTGTAGCCTGGGCCGAAGCCGCCGCTGCCGTTGCCGCCAGCGCCGCCGTCGCCATACGGTTTGGTGAAGGGCGTCCTGCCCAGGCTGGCAGAGAGGCCCCCAGTGCGGGGCGAGGAGAGGGAGAAGGCGGCGGAGGCGCCTGCCGCTGGGGCGAAGGTCTGCGGTCGGGCCTGGCGGACAGGCGAAGCGGAGAAGCCACGGCTGACAGAGGAGCCCTGCCGAGGGAGCGCGTCCAGCAGCGACGGCTGCAGGGACGGCGCCCCAGGCAGCGGCGAGAGCAGCGCCATCCGACCGCCCTCCTCCAGCAGGAATTCCAGCGGGGGCCAGAGCAACGGCGCAGCGCCGACGTTTGCATAGCGCACGCTGGGCCTGGCCTTCTTGGGCGACGGTGGCGCCGGCGCTGCCGTCTGCGCTGCCTGAGTGGGCCAGATGGACGTCGGCTGGATGGTATCCAGAGTGTCCGGCGATGACGGCCCGAGCACCGACCTGGCAAAGGGAGCAGAGCTCAACGGTGCCAGAGGGGGCTTGATGGGCACTGGCGCAGTCATCGGCCGGGAAATGGGCGCCAAGAAGGACCCGGCCACCTGGCGCGCGCGGGGCGAGAGTGGCCCTGGCACTGCCTCAGGCTCTGGGTCCTGCATGGCATCCACCTTCTTCGTCTTGTCCTCGAAGTGCATGCTGTTCAGCTTCCGCAGAATCTTATGGCCTGCGACGGGAACATGAAGGTACATGAAGTCAAGTAATGCACCACGTACAAGGTTGGCATCAGTGCTAACTTGCTCAGTGGCTGATCACTTGCTTGAGGCTGAATCGTCTGCGCTTGCTTCCTTCACAACAAGAAGGCGCTGAAGAACTCACTCAGCTCATCAAGCTCGTGTTCCTTGCTGCTGCTAAAGGCAGCATCGGAACTGCGCCGCTGGCGGCTGCGGCGCTGCTCGCGCTTGAGCTCCTCAGCAAGAGGTGACGGTAACCCTGCAAAGCTTGTGCGTGGGGAGCTGCTGCGCTTGGCCTCGCGAGCCCGCTGCTTCACCAATCGTCGCTCCGCCAGCTCTGGCACATAGCAAAGTGTTGGGGGTGACACAGGAACCACATTGTGTAAGGCTGGTCAGATACAGGATGGAGCTTGGCATTGTTGCCTCACAGCTGACCTGAATTTGCAACCAGCAGCAGCACCTGACCTTATAAGTAGTTCAAGGAGGAAGCACAAGATGCACGCCTTACCCTGCATCTTCCTTGCTGACGCTTTCTCGGCACCTTCATCCAGCGAGATCACGCTTTCATTGTCCTGCAAAGATGCAGGCCTTTGACTGACATGAGGCGAGTTCGCAGGCAAGATGGTGTGTTGAGCCAAAACAATGTGCAGTAGAGGCGAAACAAAAGTAACAGGAGCAAGCAAATGTCGTGCGTATCATGCGGAGCCACAGGTGCTTACGCTTGGATAGTCCGAATCAGAGTCGTCAAGGTCAACAAGTGGCGTCTGCAAAGGGACATCGTGAGATGTAGCACGATGAGCAGGGTTGTCCTTGCAATGTCATGCAGCATCATTGTCTTGAGCAGAACGACTGTCAACCAGGTTAGACTCATATCCGCACACATATAGACGAGATGTAACTGCTCACATCCGTGCACATCACCAAGCGCTGAACAAAGCAGGCAATGATGGCAAGAGTCGCATTGCTCAACGCAACTGACCCTGTGTGCGAAGCTCTCAATCCACGTGTTCTCCATGGAGCACAACGTATTGTACAGGTTCTCAAGTCTCTGCAGAGGTTGCAGAAGCACTCCAGAAACAGCATCAGAAACCAGGCAAGTGATATAATCAGCTGCTGAGCATGCCTGCAAGCAGCATGTCCATCTGTTCAGGTGTGACGGCATCTTTGGTAGCTGACCTGAAACATAGGCTTCTGCTCCGAGTTGGAGACAGGACGGAGCTTGAGATGCTGGTACGATGCAATTGGTGACAGGGCCTTGCCTTCCATTCTCGATTGCATCTCCTCAAATGTTGACGACCACAACTGCAGCAACCGAAACCACTTTCACACCTCAGGCATGACCAATGACATGCATCAGAGTGCGCGCCTTGCTGCTCATCAATGTCTACGTACTCTCTGTAGGGCTCTGCATACTACGTGGGCTCATGAACCCAATTCACTGGCTGTATCATCTGAGCAGACCACCATACTTGCACGCCGAGATGCTGCCGAGACTGACATGTCAGTCACCGCTCTTCGTCCCTCTTAGTGGACAAATGACAATCTTCCACAACACAGCTTGTTACAGGCAATGAGGATGCTGATCTTGCCTCCTCAAGACTGACATCCTTGCTCGCAGGTGGCAGCTTCAGCATCGCCCGCATGTCCTGGACTTTGCGGCGGGCCTCTGTGAGAACAACAATGGAACCGAGGCCGCCGAGGTTGCCCATGCGTGACGCCTCCAGTTGCTTGAGCCGCCCCTGGAGCTCCTCGTGCTGCTGCTGCAGCGGCAGCTTGCGGTCGACCATGGCGTTGGGTGCGTCCGGACCAAGCTTCTCCCACATCACGCCCTGCGACAGCTTGATGCTCTCCTCCAGCGCCGACTTGCGCCGCACCGTCTCCTCCAGCGCGCGGTCATACGTCTTGTCCACCGCATCGGCCACGGCAGCCCGTAGCTCTTTCAGCTGCGCAGTCTTGTCCTCGCCCACCTCCTGCACCCCGGAGAGATAGCAGTGGTGCCATGAGCACCCTAGCCATGTCAAATTCTCCATTGACAACTGAAGTCACTGGACTCCATGTCAGACGGCTCCCAGCTGCAGCCCTCAATAGCGGATGACGACACGAGAGAAAGGGCCGCAGGACGCTTGCACTAGCCATCCAAGGCTCCTCCTGCTACCAGGTAGCAGCTAAGCGCAGACTCTGCCTGACTGCTCGACGAGCCGCAGCTGGGGGGCTCCACAGAAGCCTGCTGCCAAACATACCGACCAGGTTTCGATGGCCTGATCGCGCTGCCATTGCAGGAAGCCGTGAGCAGAAACGCTGCCCTCGTCTCAGGCGCCACAAGGTGGGGCGGCCGGTGGCGGCGCCAACCACGACGAAGGCGACCAATGACCAAAGGACAGGAGGTAAGGTGCGGCGAGGGGGCCTTGGAGCTCACACTCCAGATCTCCTGGAGCTGCGCGAGGCGCTCGCCGCGCTGCGCCGAGAACTCGTCCGAGTTGGCGCTCTTCTGCGCGTTGAACAGCGTCTTGAGCTTCGGCACCTTGGGCCCGCACTGCGCCAGGCCCGCCTCGCACTTGCACCAGCACCCGCTCATGGCGCCGGGCCCCCCGCCGGGGGGCGGGCCCTGTGCCGTGCTCGGCGCCGCTGCCGGCGCGGATCGTGCCGAAGGTCCGCCGCCGCCGCCACCGACGAAGTAGATATAGCCGAAGGAGCGGAGCTNGGGCGGGAGGAAGGAGGCAGCCTCGTGGCCAGTGGGGAAAAAGAATCTGCCCGGGGCGCTGATTCGGAGGGGGGGTGGTGGCCGGCGCGTGACAGCTCGCGGCGAGGTGGCCGTTCGCTCCCACGGCGGCGCCCTTGGGGGACCCGGCGCCGCGCTCCATTCGAGCACGGAATTCATTTCGAGCCGGCCCCGGGACGGCGCCGCCCCGCCGGCCCGTGCCGGGGCGCGCCCCGCGCGGTCGCTTTTCGAGCACGGATCTCATCACCCCCCTCCACCCCCTCTCGGACTCGGGGGGCTCGGCGGCGACAATGGCGGCGCAACTGGGCGGAAACTTAGGTCCACCCTTGACGGACTCAAGGCGTCGCCCGCGGCTTCTCCTTGTATTGTTTGGTATCGTTCCAATGAGAGTTTGAAAGAGTTTGCGAGAGCCACTTTCTTATTAAGAGTAGCAGCTCTTCAGCGACAGCTTTGCCAGAAGGAAGAAGAGCCTGTAATAAGGGATGGAGGGCTTGTGTGGCCAAGTACGAAGGCAAGCACATGGACAAATGTACATCGCCTGCTGCTAAGCTAACCCGCTTAGTAACCACGAGTCAGCACATAGAGGTCGCTAACTGATGCCCGGATACCGGACGGCAATCGACAAGCTCTTGAGCTACCAGCTAAGGCTCGACCAGGCTTCTGATGCAACGCATGAGCCGAGCTCGCTGCGGACAAGCTGACACTCGACGACGCAAGAATGACAAGTAGGCTGCCGGCATGCCCATCTGAGCTGGAAGCATATCCTCACGTCGAGCATATCCCAGACTTGCAATATTCTCCAGTAGGGTATGGAAGCAAGGACCCATGCATCCAAAAGTTTCAATCGCGGCTGGTAGGAGGTGGTCACTGCGGGGGTAGTCAGAGTAGTGTAGGAGCTTTCTCTGCTCTGCACCTCCCACCGCGTGACCAGCAATATGAATCGATGCTGAACTCTTGTACGCTTCCGTCACAACCACGTCAACCAAGGCTCGTGGGCGTCCGCCAGGTTGTACACCCAAGGACTTTAGCAGGAAGGGGGCTGTGACTGTGAAAAACCAGCCCAACAACGAGACATGGACGAGGGTGAGGGCTGTGACACCAGCCTACAAAAGAGTGCACAAAGACCAGATTAGAAGCTGCTATGTAGCGACCACATGGCATTTGAACCGAAGCTGAAGTATATCATTTTCAGCCAGACTACTGTGGTGACTCCAATAGAAATTAAAATTGAAAGACCAAGAATTACAATAAACAGTCTTATTGCATGATGATAGAGACAGAATCTGGCAGTTGCATATAAGTTAAACTCGAGCGGATAGTGATATTATGAGTTGCTTCATATCAAGGGACCGTCGTGCAGAGATCTGCAGCAGATGCAAGACGAGAGGCCATTGGGCCCGGGGTTGCTGGAAGACCAGCAACACAAGCACCAGGCGCTCTCCGCGCTCGACCAGTACCACGCCCAGTAGCCGGACCACTGATCGTAGACAGTGGAGCCTCAGCCCACATGACAAGGAAGAGGGATTGGCTGCAGGGATTACATGCCGACCAAGGGGCAGACAGTCACCTTTAGCAACAGGAAGCCTCTGCAGGTGGGATTGGTGATGCTGCATTATATCGTCCAAGGAAAGGAGACCAAGATCATCCTCGCCAAGGTGCTACACGTGCCTGGCATCACCACCAGCCTACTTTCTGTAGGCAGATGACTGAAAGGGGAACTGACATCAGCTTCAGGAAGGGCCGACGCTGGATCAGTTTCAAGGACAACGTGCTGGGTGTGGCAAGATTACAGCGCCAGCAGTTCAAGCTGCACAGCAAGCCCCAGGTGGTGGAGGTGAAGGGGGAGGCTGCATTTGTGGCAGCCGGAGGTGAGAAGAGCAAGCGCATGCTCTTGCACCAGCAACTTTGCTACTTTGGAGTGGAGCTGATGTCAACTCCCCTTTCAGTCTTCTGCCTGGCAGAAAGCAGGCTGGTGGAGATGCCAGGTACGTGTAGCACCTTTCCCTGGACAAAATGTTGCAGCACCACCAATCCCACGCCGGCCACCTGCAGAGTCTTCCTGTTGCTAATGGTGACTGTCTGCCCCTTGGTCGGCGTGTATTCCTGCAGCTACTCCCTCATCCCTGTCATGTGGGCTGAGGCTCCACTGTCTACGATCCAGTAGTCTGGCTGCTGGGCGTGGTGCTGGTCGAGCGCGGAGAGCGCCTGGTGCTCATGTTGCTGGTCTTCCTCTTTGAAGCTCCAGCAATCCCTGCTCAAATGGCCTTGCATCTGTTGCAGATACCTAAACGACGGTCCCTCCTGGGCCTCCTGTCAGCGTTCAGCCTCCTAGGTGATTGCTGTCGCCTATGATCAGCACTGCTGACCATCGCTGCCGCCACGGGGAGTCCTGCTGATCTGAATGACGTGCTTCTGCTGTGCCTCCTCCTGCAAGAACCTCTGCAGTACGGCGAGTGTCCCTCCCACACAGCCCAGGGCGCTCACCACATGCGCCATCTCTGCAGCATCAAAAGGAGCAGGGCATGCGTCCCCTCCTCTTCCTCCATCTTGACGTCGACCGTACAGCTCCCCCATATTGCCTTCTATCATCGAGGTGTGGTCGGCGGTCGGCCTGGCGATATTGCGCCATATCTCCCACAGTTGCATGCAGAGGTAAGCCTTGTCGATGGTACTCATTGACGAGTAAACGTTGTTGAGTCTCCCGCAAGCCTGAGCAGCAGTGCGGGTACCCATGACATGTCTAATCTGACTGAGCGCCAGGCACCCAATGATGAATGTTAGAGCATCCGCACTCAGCTTGGCAATCACTGCCGCCTCCTCTGCCACCGTCTTCGGGACAGCAGCTGCCGCCATCCTGGTGGCAGCCCTGGAAGCCGCCTCCTGCGCCGCCTTCTTCTGGCAGCAGCTGCCGCCTTCTTGGTGGCAGACCTGGAGGCCCCATCAGCAGCCGATGCTGCTGGTGCAGTTGATGCAGTCTCCTCCTCGTCGTCCTCGAGGGGCGCTGCCGGGGGGGAAGTGTCCTTGCCATGCTGCGCAGCCTCGTCAGGCTGACTCACCACCTCCTAATATCCGAGGGACTTCAGGCGGCGCTCCATCACGAACCTCCACATCAGGGAGTCCTTGCCGTCGAATAACGCGTGCCGAGACGATCGCCTCGCTGCCTCCTCTGATACATGTTGCGACTGGCTAGCATCCACTACTACCAACTGCGGAAGCCTGAAGGGTCGGTAAGGCTGATTGAGAGCGTCTAGGCAGCAGCTGGGAGCGGCGGGGAGCAGCATGGAGTCGACCTAGTCGACTCGATCGCCGGGTTCTTCCACACCCAGGCTCTGCCTCTCCTACCCCACGCTGCTCCCCGCCGCTCCCAGCTGCTGCCTAGATGCTCTCACTTAGCCTCGGCTTTACCGAACCCTTCACGCTTTCGCAGTTAGCAGTAATGGATGCTAGCCAGCCACAACATGGTATCAGAGGAGGCAGCGAGGCGATCCTCCGGCACGCGTTCTCCAAGGGACGGCAAGGACTATTCAATATGGAGGTTCGTGATGGAGCACCATTTGAAGTCCATCAGCTATTCGGAGGTGGTGAGTCAGCCTGAGGAGGCTGAGCAGCATGGCAGGACACATTCCCCGGCGGCAGTGCCTCTCGAAAACAACGAGGAGGAGACTGCATCAACTGCACCAGCAGCATCGGCTGCTGCTGGGGCCTCCAGGTCTGCCACCAAGAAGGCGGCAGCTGCTGCCAGAAGGAAGGCAGCACCTTCATCCTTTTCACTGGGCTGGCCTCTCACAGCCACCAACTCTCCTGGAAGCGTCTTTGCTTCGGCAGCGCAGTAGGCGGCTTCCAGGACTGCCACCAGGATGGCGGCAGCTGCGGTCACGAAGAAGGCGGCAGCGGAGGTAGCAGTGAAAGCCAAACGTTGTGCGGATGCTCTAACGTTTATCATTGGGTGCCTGGCGCCCAGTCAGCTTAGACATGTCATGGGTACCCGCACTGCAACTCAGGCTTGGGGGAGTCTCCACACCGTTCACTCTCGTCAATGAATACCTCTGACAAGGCTTACCTCGCATGCCACTGTGGGGATACGGCGCGACCCCGCCAGGCCGATCGCCGATCACATCTCGATAATAGAAGGAATTTTGGGGGAGCTGCGCGCGGCCGATGTCAAGATGGAGGAAGAGGAGGGGACGCATGCCCTGCTTCTCTGTCTGCCGCCATCAGCGCATCTGCATCTGTGCCGCCGCGATGAGGGTGGTCTGCTGGGCCCGTGGACAAGGGCAAACGTCCAATAGAAGAAGAAGGGCTCGCCCATTGAGGATGTAGAAAGCCGCGCCGGCCATGGCGAGGCGACGGCGGCGGCGACAGCGGCGGCGGCGACAGCGGCGGCGGCGACTGGGGAGCGACCGGACTCGGGGCTGGCCTAAGGTGTTGAGAAGAGCTCGAGAAAGTGTTCGCCCATTGAGGATAGGGGCTGGAGAAGCCAGCCCAGAAAAGAATGAACAAAGTACGAGAAGGGGGCCAGGGGAAAAGCGCTAAGAAAAACAAGCACACAAAGAAGCAAAGCAGCTACGAATCACTCAGTAACCCCTGCTAAGCAGCCTCAGGTCAGAGAAACTTGGCTCCTGGAAGCGGGTCCCCTGGCCAGAACCAGCGAATGGAGGACTTCGACAACGATCTTCTGCATAGTAGAGGTGCCCTCGGTAGGCTTCCCTTGTCATTGCCCACTGGTCGGTCTTTGTTGATCAGAAGCGGTCTTGTTGGACGCTTCGTCACAAAAGTGAGAAAGAAGTTCTAACAGTTCTGACGCAACTCACACCAAAGCAAGCACGACTAAGCCTGAAAGGAGCAAATACCTAGCCAGGTCAGCTGCCTGAGTCAGAGATAGTAGTACTCTTTGATCTATATGATGAAGCCTCGCCACGACGTTGCACAACACCTTGCCCATGCCTTACCCACCCTCCCACCAGCAGGTGCACTGCCCTTGTGCTGCCATCTCGCCTGTAATCGCACATACTTTCTTTCGTGCTGGGGGACTCACTAGTAGTATTGCCACTTTCAGAGGAGCTCCTTCTGCAGGCTCCTCCATAACCTTTCTTCGTGAGTCCCCGTTAGGTTGGGGCTCTGCCACCAGGGCCAGTGCTTAAGAGGAGCCACTTTCCTCTCGGATACTAAAGCGATTGAGACTACCATCTTGCTGACCTGTCGCGATCGCACAGATGAAGATTGTGGCACAGCACTGCCATGCAATATGCCCACAGGCTGGACAGCCATGACCACCTCCCACAGGCGTCAATGGACCTATCGCAGTCCTCAGATAGACCCACTACTTGGCTCACGTACTCTGTATTCATGTGTGCTCCTGAGCTGCATCGATGCTACAGGCAGAACATTCTTTCTCCTTTTCATTGCATGTTGTACTGGCAACTCAGTCCTGCACCAGAGCGTCCTAACAAGTTGCTGTCTGAAGATAGATCTCAGCTTGACTTGCCCAGCACACTGGCCACCTCAACTGCTGATCTTACTCCCTGCTAGTACGAGAGCTCATGTCAATCATGGGAGACAAGTCAGCTTCTTGCCAAAGCACGTTGATGTGCGACGCTTGGCCTTGCTGCCCCACGAGCGGCACATATACCTATTGGACATCACAGAGAGTGGATGGACTTGACTCTGTCCAGTGCATCACGGACTTTCACACTTGGCTCATCGTACAGCATGGCTGGATTGTCAGAGCGGGACGAGCGGCTGGCTTCGCCCAGCAGCGCCCGAAAGCTGTCATCAACGCTGTTGGAGAGCGACCTGAGATTATAACCGCCTTCCAGGAAGAAGACGCACCGACCACCACACAGTTGCACTGCCAGCTCTTGGATGCTCCGTGTCAGCTGGTAGTACGTCTGCGTTGTAAATTGTAAGCCCGCCAAGGGATCCTCATAATGTGCATCATACCTATTAACAGCACACCAATGTTTTCAAGATGCAATTACCTTGCCCATATTGAGGGACAACATAAGTCCTGGCAGACTTGAAACTTATGCTTCTACTTGACATTACTTGTCACTCAGTGGAAGAAGGTCGTCGTGGTGTGCACACCCGGCTGAGATGAGAATGACGTCTGGTTTGAAGCGCACAGCCACGGGTGCAATAACCTCGTCCATGATGGCCTGCATGGCCTCCTGACCCGAGCCTCCAGGCAATGGAAGGTTGAGGGTGCTGCCTTCTCCAGGGCCGCTGCCCGTCTGCTCCAATTTCCCAGTTCCAGGATAGCTCCCAAGCTGACACCGTAGCTTACAACGTGGGACTCAGCTTCCAGTGGGCCCTTCCCAAGAACTTGACAACTCTCTATGATGTGTGGTGGCCCTTAGTAGCTACATCGTCTTAGCTGCTTGCAACATCTTGTGAATGAGAACACCCGCCTGTTCCTGAGCCTCTATGCTGACCTGGTGTGTGGAGAGAAAGAAAATGTCGGGGTCGGTGTAAAAGGCGTCGTGGGTGCCATTGCCATGGTGGACGTCAAAGTCGACGATGAGCACCCGACGCAGGCCATGCTTCCGCTGTGCATGCCGTGCGGCTACGCCCACATGGTCTACCAGGCAAAAACCCATGGGCCCTGCAGGCACTGCGTGGTGCCCTGGCGGCCGCACAAGTGCGAACCCGGCTGCAGACGGTGCTGCCCTGCCACTGCTGTGCCGCTCGGACGTGGACGCCACCTGCACAAAGGCATCCCAACCAGCTCTTGTAGTCCTGAATACAGCTTGAAAGCTATTGCACCTAGCCCTGAGCATGTCAAGGCTGCACTGTGAAGTCCAACCTCGGTCTAAGCCCCGGATCATCGAGCTTTTCACGGAGCATCTGATACAAGTATGAAGCTTGCCATGTACAAATCTTCCACCTCTGCAAGAAGCTCACCACCGCATCCACAACGGCTAGGCCCGCCCCTGCAGCTCGCATGACCTCTGCATACGTCTGCGATCGCAATTGCAGCACCATAGCGTGATGGTGCATGCCTTAGCCACCAATTCATCCATTCCATTGAGCCAAGAAGAATGAGAACATGGTGCAAAAAGCGTCAACAGAGCTGGCCGGAGCATCACAGTGTCAAAGCGAAGAACTCACAGCAGCTGTTGCGAACGTTGGGCCAGAGGATTCCAAATACACCAGGCCCTCATCAGCGGCCACTTCCATTGCCTGTGTCACCCATTGGAGCCTTCACTCAGTACTTGGTCAGACCAATTCGTTGCATCCTCTTGCGCCCCTAAGAGACACAGACGCCGCAAATGGCAGCAGTGCTTGACACCAGGAGACATATGTGTACACAGCTTCACGATAATCAGACGCTATTTAAGACTGGCAACAGGCCTGACTACCTCACAAGCCATGCAGGCAAGCAGTAAGGAGAAGCTTGCGCACCTTCTCCAAAGCATGGAGGTACCTCAGCTCGTGCATCTCCGCCACAGCCGAGCGCGGCGCGGCCTCAAAGTCTGTCAGTTCGACAATCTCCCCTGGCCTCGCCTGCCTCATGGACAAGCCAAAACGTCCAGACTTATGGTGATTACCATTTGGGCCGAGCACACTCGAGCTTGCAGATCGTGCATGCCTGAGGGTGGTGCCTCCCAGGTGGCATACCAGGTGATCCAGGTCGGCTTTTCGAAGAGCAGCCAGAATTGCAGGCACGCGCTCATTGCTCTCGGGATGGCCCTCCTGCAAAACCGGCCTGCCAGCGGCAGCGTGCTCTCAGCACTTTGTTGGCATCCAGCACCAGTTACTGTGTCATCCTCAAGTGATTGTCTGAGCATTTGACCACGAAACCCAACCCCAAAATGCAAGTACAGTCAACTCCTGCTTAACCCCATATTGCACATTGACATTGTCCCTGGGGTGCCTCTGTCACATGACAATCCTGTCGTTGCAGCAGAAGTGCTCCACCAGGGCCTTCATTGCTCCAAATTGCCAAATGATCACGGTTTACCTCGTACATCTCTTAATTGGTGCGAAGAGAAATTTTGCATTGTTTCTCTTAGGCGCGTAAAAGACCTGGTGGTGGCCCAGCGAGGGCGCCGAGGCATAGATGATGCGCGCACTACGTGCTGAAAGTTGTTGTGCTCCGGGCCGGCTCCGCTGCTCGTCCAGCGCCGCAGCTGCGCCACTCTGGCGCCGGAAGTTGTGGTGGGGCTGCCTTGGCCCACTGCGAGGCTGCGCCTCTACCAGGCCAGAGCCACTGAGACGCTCGCCCCATCTGGCGCTCCCGTCCGAAGCGCTGCCACTGACGGCAGGCGCCACTGAGGAGAAGCGGCGCCCGCGTCTCCAGGCGGGTCCCGCGCTGGCTCTGACGATGCCGGCGGCGGCGCCGGGGGAGACCATCTGCGCGGCGCCACTCATGGCTGGCCGCGCATTTGCCCGCTTCCAACTGATCATGAAGTCGGCTCTTTATATATCAGCAGCCTCGCACTAACCCGCTGACATAGAAGAAGTGGCACTCCCAATGGGGGCAAGGGCTGCGAAAAGCCAGCCCAAAAAGAATTCACAAAGGTTCAGAGGGGCCTAAGAGCGGTGAGCAGCTACAAAGGGGCCTGAGGATGCAATGGTAA
>WELB01000106.1:274330-286577 GCA_009602725.1 Spirogloea muscicola
GCTGGTCGCGCCCTTGCAGCAGCCTCTGGCTTGCGCAGCGGGGTTGCTCTTCCTCCCCTCAGCTCATCTGACTTCCTACTGCTGACACGGGGGTATTGAGGGCGCCCTGTCTGCCTAGCCTTTGGCTCCGTCATGAACACCTGTATGCATCTGGCTGGCATTTCACAGCCGATTCTTTCATATCAGCAGCCGCTTTCTCTATCGCTACCGTGTAGCCCGCCTCCTGAAAGATCCCGCTGACATAGTACAAACACCGTCTGTGTGTACCTGGCTGGCTTTCACAGCCGCTGCTTTTAACGTCAGCAGCCGCATTCTACTTCCACTGCGGGTCCTCCGAGCCACCGAGCCGAGCCGAGTAACTGTCTTGTATTCTAACGAGGCCGGAGGTCATTCGTTTCTTTCGTTTCTTTTGTTTCTCCACGTCCACCTCCGGCCGAGCTGCAAACACGCACCTCTGTCCGCCACGCACTCTCGTCTCTGCTCCCGCCACCCCTCGTCCCGTGCCCGTGCCTCAGCCCGAGCCTTGCCCATCACGCCTCGCTTGCGCACGCTAGTCGGAGCGCCAGTGTGCTCGTCAGCTCCCACAGGTCTGAGACAGCTGCGGATGCGAGCGCTGCTGCGACCGCTGTAGCAGTTCTCCATTCGGCTGGGAGGAGGCAGGGCGAGGACGAGGCGAGCGCCACAGGATGCTCGCAGGCGGCCCGCGACCGAGCGGCGAGGTCGCAGAGCGCCTCCGGCGTGCCCAAGAGGAGCTCTGTGGGGACGGCAGCGAGGCGACGCAGTCGGGGGCCTTTGTTGTGGTCGGGGATCCGATTGGCGTCGATGAGGAGGCAGGCTTCCTGCGGTGCGGGCCCCTCTGTGTCCCATGGCTCAAAGCCCAAATCCGCACCTCGTCACCTCGCTCAAACCCCAAAAGCATGAATCCTGAACACTCCATTGCACAGATGTGACTATCCCTTGTGAACCTTAGTGATACCCATAGAATCAGAGCCCCTGGCTCCGCTCACCAATGCAGCAGCTCAGTGGGCCTCTGGCCTTCTGGTGGCAGAGGCCATGGCACGATTGCGGTCGGGCCACGGCTCTCAGCCACCCTCTGCGGGGTTGTGGAGCGCGTCAACAAGCTCGTCTCTGTCAAGCCGCTCAAAGCGAGGTGAACCGTTTGGTCCCCAAGTTTCACTGCCTTTCCTCGAGTACCGTCTCTGTGCTCCTGACTGCAACTCCTGCACAGACCCCAGTACTTCTATGGAATGGCAAGGCTCCTTGACAAAACTGGCAACCATTGGCGAGCACCCCACACGAAGCTCCACTGTGCTGCCACTATAGCTGACACGCAGAGGGCTGTTCTTAAGTAAGGTGCTCACATTTGCCTACAAAGTGCTGCGCAGGTACGTAGCTGAGACTGGTGACGTTGTCATTGGACGGGTCACTGAGGTGAGGCCTTGTCCATCATGCAGCAGCAGCTCCCCTAAATTGATCCTGTATCCTGCCCTGGCGCTATTGGCTGACGGAAATTTTGGATTTTCACCATTGCTCTTCAATGCTGCTCACTGTTGGAACCAAAGTGTGAGATTAATCGTCAATTTGTGGATGGAGTAGTAAGTCTGCTTACGACTCTCTTGATCTTCTCAGAGTCTGCCTCGAAGCAAAACCTGATCCTGACATTCATTGCGGGTCAGCCAGGTCGCTCAGAAGAGATGGAAGGTCGATGTTAATTCGCGGCAGGACGCGCAGCTGATGCTATCGGCCGTCAACTTGCCTGGGGGCGTCCAGGCGAGCCACCCTTACTCCTGGTTCTAGTATTAAATTCCCTTAAATTAGAAGTGGAAGTTGAGATACTAGACCATATCTGCAGAAGGACCGATGGCATATTCGTGTGGCACCTGCGCGGCAAATGCTGCTCTGCAGCGGCGGCGCACGGCAGTGGACGAGCTAAATATGAGGACACTGTACTGCGAGGGCGACCTCATCAGTGTGAGTTTCCGCAGTTTACCCGCCGCTTGCAAGTCTGCATGCGACCTCTGGCCATCTACTTTCCAGCACTTTGAAGCTGATTTGCCTGTTGGGCTGCCGGTTCACGGAGGCCCTTGCTTGGCACTGCGGCCTTGCGATGTTGCCATGCCATCTATAGGCCGAAGTGCAGAGCTCCCAGCACGACGGATCCATGTCCCTCCACACCCGCAGCCTCAAGTACGGAAAGGTATGCTGCATTATGCTTCTTCACCTTGCCACTTCCGAATTGAGCATGTGAGCGCCACTTGCAATTGTGCCTCACCACAGCCAGCCAATTGCATTGAATCGCTTTCCAAGCCAGTGGACCCCATCTTTCTGCTGCCTCTTTGCAGCTGCTGCGGGGCCAGCTCGTGCAGGTGGCACCATATCTGGTGAAGCGGCTGCGGCAGCACTTCCATGTGCTCACTGCGTTCCAGGTAGATCTCATCCTCGGCTGCAACGGGTTTGTTTTCGTGTCTGCACCGAAGCCATCGGGGCAGGACGATATGGAGATGGTGGATGCTGATGCATCTGCCGAGGAATCAGAACTACTTGCGGCACCAAACGCCGGCTCTGACATTGTTGAGCTTGAGGTACGGGAGCGCATCTGCCGCATCGCAAATGCCATCAGGGCCCTGGCAGGGCTGGGACTGCCAATTGAGCCAGACACAATACTCAGCACTGCAACCCTCGCTGAAGAGGGGCACGTTCCCCTCAGCGACATGCTTCTGCCAGAGTTCTTGGCCTTAGTCGCCGAGCTAGAGCCTCAAAGGCGACTTGCCGCCACTAAGAAATCTGCAAAAAGCAGAAAACCTTGAAGAATTAACCGAGCTTTGCAAGTCATGTGATGATGGACAAGGCTATTGCAGAACTTGCATAAGTTGCAACTGTTGTGCGCTCCTAGGAGCTCCTTGGCAGCTGGGCGGATATACTAAGTGGTAGCCACTCCTTTTGCAGCGCATGTTACGTGGCCTTCCTACAGCCTTTCCTTTGGGCTGGCCTTTCACAGACACCGCCCTTAAACAGCAGCACTCCTACCCAGTATCACGTGGCACGCAGTTGGTTAGGGCCTGCAAATGCAGAACAGCAGAAGCTGTAACCCAAGATTTCTAGACCTGTCCCAGAATGACCATGTCGTCTTCCTCGACTAGCACCCCTCAGCCTAAGCCAGCAGTTGAGCAGATTGAACAGACAGATAGGACTAGTAGCAGTCTGATGAAGCCAGAACTGTCGCTCAGAGTGACAAGAAGCTATGAAGATCTTCTGGCCTGAACGGTGGACGACTACTGGACTGAGGGACGCTGCAAATACGACCTTACATGTTGGCAACAGGCTTCAACAGGCTTACGAAGTTGCTTATGTGCACCATTGGGGCACTTCATTGCTGCAGCTTCTGATTATCTCGCTCTCAGTCCGAATAACAATCAGCTGCTGACCAGAAGTTACTGGCTTCCAAGTGGCTTCCAAGTGGCAATCTTTCTAAGATGAGCCCCACTTGCTAGTGCTGCTCGCCCGAAGTATTGCCAATGTTGCTAGCCTCTTTCAGCCGTTGTAGAATGGTTAAAGCGCACATGCTGTTCGCTTGAACCGAATGCGAGTACAATTCTGCCCACTGAGGTGGATGCGCCCTTGCTATCCGTGTACTTTCAATGAGCAAGATGAAGAAATTGTTGCTCGTTGCAAGAAGGCAGAATTCATGTGCCCGCAAAGTACGTGCATTGCTGCAACATTGTGGGTCGGGAAATGAGACCTTCTGCAAAGTAGTCATTGATGGCCTCATACAGTGGCGGGCGTCCAGGCAAGGTGCACAACCTCTGGGCCGTCGATTTGGTAGAGCTGTTTGCCAAGCCCTAGAGGCCTCCCGCCAACAAGACCTTGCTTCAGTCATGTACCTCAGGTCAGCGTCCAGTACATTCAATGCCCTTTAATCTCTCTCATTAACCGAATGAAGCACTGCCTTCTGAAAGGAGCCCTTACTCGCTTAAAGGACATCATGAATTGCATTGGCATAAGTGTTTCGCAAGTTCAGCGCGACCTTGTCATGCTCACATGCCGGAACTCATCACCCTGCTGGCTTGCCATTAGCATCAGAAGGCTCTGGCGTCACTGCTGCTGGCAGCTGGTCTGAAGCAAGGTGGAAACTGGAGCGCTTTCCCCAGTCACGGAGACAGCGCAGCGGTGGATGCAAACTCAGAGCAGCCTGTACAACCTTCCATGGCTTGCGGCGTGACATGAAGGGGGGAGGTAAATGCTCATCACCAGCGCTGGCAATTGTAGCCCTGCCACTGCCGGCAGCGATTGCAGAAGGGCCTTTGTGTGGGTGATGCTGCAACCATGTGTTGGCTGCAGTAAGCGTGGACGTGATCAAAGGCAAGTGGGTCCAAATTATGACAAAATGCAGCCAACATCTCAGAGGGCCCTGTGTCACCTTCCAATGCACGTTGTAAAATTGATCGACGAGGCACCTGCACAAAAGGCCAAGCAAAATCTCAGACTTGGTTGATGCCAAACGGGACTCTGCAGGCTCATACCGGGTGGAGAATCTATCAGAAAATTCGTCAACAGCCCCCAAGTGCTCATATTCTATGGGTGTGTGATTGTCTGTCATGCCTCAAGAGGCTCTCAGTACGAGGAATGTGAGTCCAATCATGGCACTGGGACTGCACTACAACCACAGCATGACAAGGCAGTGGAAGAAATACAATGACTATGAGAGTCTGTTACAGGCTTGCTTGCCCAAGCATCACTACTGATGCATGGAGAATGCTGCAGTGATCAACATCTCACGTGTGACGACTAAGAAGTAAGCGTTTACCTCCCACTATGATCAAGCAGCTCCGAAAGACACCACATCACATTCTACCAAGACAAGACCTGCATACTGGAAGTACATACACAACGCTAACTCTATATCTCACCACAGGCCTGCACATGATGAGTCACAGAGTCGCAGTTTCAGTTAGGCACACTCTCATCCTGCCTTCAGCAATTGCTACCTGCGTGTCCTCTCAAGAAAGAGCAAGCAACACTTATATTCCCTCTGCTAGTCAAAAACAGAGAAGTACACTTGGGCAGTACTCCCATGTGCCACCAGAGGGCCTGCCACTGTCGCATCAGCGTATAAGCTCACGGCAAAGCAAATGCATGCCGAGTGCCTTAGATATGATGCTTGTTCAAGACCAAAGTCCGCTCAGATTTCAGAAGTTTTTGGTTTCACAGGCTGGAAGCCTCCAAAGTCTAACATGTAATTGATTAGTAGGTCCTCACAGCGGACTCCCTCCCTTCCTCAGCTTGAGAACTAATGCTCAAGGTCACCCGTAATTGACAATGTTCATGTGCAATCTGTTTACCTGGCACATGCTTAGTGCTGGCATGCTTTTCCTGAAGGGCAGCTTCAAGTCAGTCCATCACTCCTGCACGACGTTTCAGGAGTGAGCTTCAGGATCGCCAAAACTCCTGATTACAAAGCCAGGCATGAACGGGCACCCTGCGACAGGCACGGGTGTAGGCTGACGGGTCATCAGCGACTTAAATAGAGGTAATCAGAGGCAGGGCCTCATCTTGTTGCAGTAGTTCTATCATCACGTGACCCAAGCCCGAGGCTGCCAACCTCTTCAGTCTAACACAGCGGCCGAAATGCAAGATGCAGACATGCCTAAGAAGCTCCTACTGAGTTTGCAGCTTGCGCAGGAGAGCTGCAGTGTCGCCATGTGGGGAAGGACCTGCGAGCCTTGGCTCTGCGGAGGGAGGGTGTGAAGGCGGTCAGAGCAGGTGCGGCCCCGCAGATCGCTGTCGCACCAAGCTCATACTAGGCTGGCACAGCCCTGAGCCAAGTCCAGCTAGCAATCAGTTCAATGTGGTGCCAAAGCGGTCCTCCATTGGAAAAGCACAGCTAGCTACTCGTCACAGGGGGCTGTGAGGGTAGTGGAGTGAGGAGCGAGGCCGAGGTTGTGGCGAGTCAGACCCGATGGAATGGATATTGCCTCGACAAGGTGTTGCGTTCAAGGCGCGCGAGCGCACCGCGTCACACATCTAATTGGGGTCATCCCTCTCGCCTCACCAAGGCCTCTCTCCCATTACTGAACCCCTTGCGTGTCCCGCAAAGCGCGCCCCTCGACTCTATGACTGCGCGAGACGGCCGGAGAGCCGGGCGACGGCGGGACCGCCGCTTCTCCCACGGCGGGCACGACGGCTCACTGGGCCATGCGGCGGCTCGGATGCGCTTGGCGCCGCCCCGGCATCGACTACGCACTCGGCAGCAGCGGCGGCGGCGGCGGCGGCGGCGGCGGCGGTGGCGGTGGCCATGGTGGCGTGAGCGGCGGTGGCTGCGGCGGCGGCGGGGCGACAATGGCGGCGGCGGCGTCTACAGCGGCGGCGGCCGCCGTTCCGGAGCTCCTCGGCCTTCGGAGAACCCCAAACCCTCGACCCTTTCCAAACCCGCAACCTCGCGCCGTCAGCTAGGTGCCACAGCGAACGGCGAGGTGAGACGTCAAGGCGGTGCATTTGTCGTCGCCCGCCGGTGGTTCGAGCCCTCGCGGCCGCCCAGCGGTCCTCCCTCTCTGCGCTGAGCCATCTGGAAAGGGGGGGCCTGTTACGTTGTTCCGTATCTTGTGAGCTTTTTCATCATCTTCCGGCCTTTTTAGGCCTTCTTAACCTCGGTAGGCTGGCCTCTCAAAGTTACTGCCTTGCATTGAAAGAGCTGTTTCTTACTTCTCCTTCGCTGCTGGGAAGTGAAGTCCCCATTCAGCCGGCTTCTGCACTGCTACCTTAGCCCCCCTCAGCATGGGGCTTCACCTTATGTAGCCCCAATTATTGCACTAGCTTTAGCTTGTCCATTCTTTTGGGCTGGCCACTCACAGCCACCAGTCAACTCCGAAGCGCTGTTCTCTTTAGCCTGAACAGCGTATTGGCGAGTTTGACCTTTCTTGCAAGTCGTATGCACATAGCGCCGTCTCCTTCTCTGCTCCCCCCTTTGCACCCTCGCTGAGACTCGAGCAAGGAAGCCTGAGTCCTCTGAGTCTTACACTTACTTTGGCCCCACCGAGGAAGGCCCACTGGTGACCACGTTGCACCTGCTGCTATGGTAGCCGAATAGTGTCCCAGCTCCTGCTCAAGCGCAACTCGATATGCACATATCAGTGGGCAATGAGAGGTCAGATCTGGCACCACTTCCCCTTCTCAAGTACTCCAGTCCCTTGGGCTCTGGTTCTCGGTGATCTTAGCAGCTTGCCTACCATCCCGGCCCATTCATTCCCCTGCGTCAGCCACCATCGGTCATGAGATCTGGGCCATGGTGGAGCTGCTCCCAATGGGGAAGCGGTCCTGCAATTGTGGCGTCTCCAGTCTCTTGGGGTCCCACCTCGAGCATGGGCATGGGACTGTGTATGACGTGACAAACATTCACAAGGAGCAGGGTCATCAACGAAGCCGTGGCCAGTCTCATCCAAAGAGACCCCCAGAGCCCAAGTCCGCTTGCCGCTGGCGTTGCTCCAGGAGGGGATCTGGGCTCTTGTGAATCCTCCTCGACCGCCTGTCAGTCGCCACCGACGAAAATCACCGAATATCAGGAGACTGAAGGCACTGCCATGCCCGTAGCCAAGTAGCCAACCACTGGCCTGTCAGAGGGCCACGCCTCGAGAGCCCTCATCCACCTCTTCGCTGGCTAGCTGCTTTGCCAGTATAGAAGTTAGTGACATCCTCCTATTCTTACCTGTCATGCTGATTACGTGCAGGAAAAGTGGGCATCAGCTCCTTTGCTTTCGGCAGCGGCACCTCGCGGAACCACTCGTGCTTCAGCGCAGCCTCAGCCATGATCCTCTGCAGGAGGATGAGCAACAGTGCATGCCTGCATATCTCAGCTTCATTGCCAGGCCCAAGTGGCAAACAGAAGGTTACGCTTGACACACGCATGCTGGGCTCGGTTCAGAGAAAAAGCACAGAAGTATTGCCAACAAAACACCACGATGCAGAGCGGGAACAGAGCAGACTGCAGACCTTCTTGGGGTCGTAGGTAAGGAGCTTGTTGAGCAGGTCAAACCCAGCCTCCGACAGCGTCGGCCGGCTGCCAAATGTGTTGAGCGGGAAGCGCTCCCGGAGCTTGTTGTAGCTGCAAAGGATCCAGACCATCAAAAACAATCTGACAAGCATGCTAGTCACCTGTTCTGTGCTCGCTGGAAATTTGGACGAGGTATGCTCCATGCAACATTTGCAGAAGCCAGAAAGCGTAGATGCAGATTATCTGATCATGCAGAGGGAAGTCAGGCACTCACGGCTGGCGCACAAAGTTGACCTTCTTCAGCAGGCTGGGAAACTCAGGCCAAATCTTCTCATTTGGCGTCCCCAGCTCCCTGAAAATCTGCAGCTAGTTGTGCATGTCAGGCGTCGTGCCACACAATCATGCTTCTGAGCTGCTTCAGCATGGCTGGCAGTGCAATATAACTGTGTTTGCGAACTTCATACTGCTGATACGCAGACAATTACTAATATGCTGCACTTCTGCTGAGAGGGAGGTGCCAGCTTCTCTATCCGAGGAGGAATAGAGACAATACAAGAGTGGACAGAGATGCTGCTGCAGGCAATGCTCACGAACCTTGTCGAGC
Source organism: Spirogloea muscicola (assembly GCA_009602725.1). Classification (NCBI taxonomy): domain Eukaryota; kingdom Viridiplantae; phylum Streptophyta; class Zygnematophyceae; order Spirogloeales; family Spirogloeaceae; genus Spirogloea; species Spirogloea muscicola. The sequence goes on from WELB01000106.1 coordinate 282,919, forward strand.
TGGTCAATTTCTGACTTGCCAGGGAAGAGTGGCTCCTTTCCCAGCAACTCGGCCATGATGCACCCAAGGGACCACATGTCGATTGCAGTGGAGTAGGTCTTGACGCCAAGCAGCAGCTCTGGGGCGCTGTGGCATGCCAAGCAACCCATCATACAGAGAATGTGAAGTCTGCAGGTCAACGACTTTCCTTCTCCCTGTAATGCGAGACAAGTAGCAGCTGGCCAGAGCCAGCACACCCGTAGAGCCCAAAGCATGAATGACTGAGCCCGGTAAAGACATGCAAACCTTGACCCGGATCCATCAATCCTGGAGCTGGCAAGGAGCAAGAGAGGGGACAGGATGCACACCGGTACCACAGGGTGACAACCATGTGTGTGTAGGCCTTGAGCGGGCTGCCATACTGTCGTGCGAGCCCGAAGTCGCAAATCTTCAGCTCCCCCTTGTTATTAAGCAGGAGGTTGGATGTCTTCAAATCCCTGCCATTTGCAAATAGCGTGTACAACTGTACCAAATCAGACTAGCAATCGCTGCCTCACCTGCTCCTACTTACAATCCGATTCTTGGAGCTGCCACAGTATTGTGCGGCTCAGAAGTTGGAAGCAGACAGTCAACCTGCCAGCTCAATGGCCATCAAATGCATTTGCAACGGGCCAGAGAGGCGTGAAGCACGGAATTTGCAGCTGCGTTGCCGCGCCCTGAACCCCAGTGACACGTGAGCGTTGGAGATCAGAGCTCTGGCTTCAAACCTACACCTTGAGCTCAACTCGTCAGGAGCTTGGTGCAGCTCACCGGTGGAGGACCCAGTTCTGGTGGAGGTAGTGGGTGCCCTCAAAGAGCTGCAGCATGAGGCACTTGACCTCGGACTGCGAGAAGGGCTGCTTCATGGTCTCCATGAGCGACTTGAGGTCGTGGTCCATGTACTCCATGACCATGAAGATGGCGTCCAGGTTGGAGCCCACCACGACCTCGCGCACATCCACAATTGAGGCGTGCGGGCCATCATGCGCAAAGGACAGCAGGATGTTGATCTCGCGCAGGCTCGTCATGGGGAAGCCCTCGCGCTCCTTGTCCATCTTCACGCGCTTCAGCGCCACCACCTCGCCACTGCGCTTGTCGCGTGCGCGGTACACAACGCCGTACGTCCCCTCGTCGATACAGTTCAGGCGCTCAAAGTCCTCCACAGGCCGGCACCCCTGCAGCATGTCGATCACGCGGCGTCGCACTGCGCCGGCCTCCCTGCCGCCGTCTTCCTGACTGGCAGCGGAGGCTGCTGCGCCGCCGCCGTCGTTGTCCGAGCTGCTCTCAGGGCGCTGCAGCTCCTCCTCTGATCCGCCCCCGACACCGCCACCGTCACTCAGCTCCTGCAGCTCACGCTGATTGAGTTCGCGCTCATAGTCTTCGCCGCCGTCATCCCCAGCTGGCTCGCCGCTGCCCACGCCGCCGCCGCTGCTCCCTGCGCTGCTGCGCCGACCATTCTCCAGCTTCTCCTCGGCAACAGCTGCGCCACTGCCCGCCCTCGCCAGGCCCAGGCCACGGAGCCCGCTGCTGCTGCCGCGCCGCCGTAGCACCTCTGCAGATGCCGCCGCCGCCGCCGCCGCCGCCGCCCCTCCACTACCGCCGAGCTCATTGTCCTCGTCCTCGTCCATCGCCGCGCTGGCCCACCTCGAGCGGCTGATGTTGGGCAACGCCGGCTCTTGCTCCTCCTCCTCATCGTCGTTGACGTCCTCGTCCTCCTCATCCCCACCCTCCTCCCTCCTCTCTGGCTCCCGCGCTAGCGGCCCGTCGCTGTCCTCCTCCTCCTTGTATGCGAACACGCCTCGCGATCCTGCTTTCTCATAGTCCAGCGGCAAATCCTCATGCACAGGTTTTACGTCCCTCAGCTCGTCGGGCTTGGCTTCCACGTTGCGATGCTTCTGCGGTACATCTCCGGCTGCTGCGGCGGGCATTGCCTGTGCCCTCGCGTGGTCAGGCGAGGGCTCATGGTGCTGGCCTGGCGGCGGCGAGGGCTTGGGGGGCGTGCGCACAGGCCGGGGCGGCCGTGCTGCCGTCAGGGAGGCGTGCGACCTGCTCGCTGCCGCCAGCGGCGGAAGCGGCGGCGGCGGCGGCGGAAGGCCTGCTTGCAAAAGCGGCGAACATGGGTACGGCGGGGGCGGCAGTTCTGGCGGCGGCGGCAGCGGCAGCTGTGCCGGCGAAGCTAGGCTCCTGGAAGTGGGTCCCGTGGCGTGGCCAGAGCCAGAGGCAGCAGCGAGGGCTCTGCCGGCACGCAGGTGCAGCGCGCGGAGAACGCGCGTCCAAGTAAAGAGCAGTAGCTGTGAGAGGCCAGCCCAAAGATTGGGAAGGTCCGAAAGGGCCAAATGGCGCAAGAAGCAAGATTAGAAGACCACTCGTGCAGATTGTACGAGGAGGCGAGTGACGTCACACGCGAGCGCACCACATGTTTCGTACTTACGACAGTGCTAGAGATACGACAATCTGCAGATGCAATCAGGCCGCGGTTACCCACACCGGGAGCTCGGAGCATCAACAGTTCGGGAGACTGAAGGTCTGCTATGTGTGGCAGAATCTGCAGGCTGTCGAATTACGGGTGGCCGGGAAGCTGCCCCGCGGAAGCTTCCAGGCAACCACCAGTCGCCCCCCGCAGCTGGCAGTCGCCATGGCTGTCAATCGCTGCTCCGCCGCCGCCGCCGTCCGATTGTCTGTCGCCGCCGCCGCCGCCGCCGCCGCGCCCCTCCTCCCGCCCTCGCCGCTCGTCCGGGCCCGCCGCAGCGCGCTCTTCCCCGGCGCCGCGTGCTTCCTGGCCCCAGCCGCCTCAGCGGCGAAACCCCGGCGCAGCGCCGCCGAGAGGATGGTGTTCGGCCTTGGCGCCCGCGCGTCATCCTCAGCAGTCGCCGAGAAGAAGGTCCACGAGTTTACTGTCAAGGTCAGCCGCGCGCAATCTCAATCCGAACTACTGATCTCCGAGAGCCAAATCGGGGCCAATGATGCGCGTTTGTTGGAAAATGAGGAACAACTGAAAGCCAATTGCTTGTGAATCTGCCGAAGCCAGCGGTTACTTATTCTGTACATTGATCTTAGAGACTGTGTTGGCCTGATTGGAACACAGAAGGTGCGATCGACTTCGCCTTAAGCCAGCTAGCATGTCCTTGTTATTAGATGTGCATAAGCTGATTTGTCATCTGAGCGTGCAGAACATTGACGACAAGGAAGTGACTCTTGGTGACTACAAGGGCAAGGTGTTGCTCATTGTCAATGTCGCATCAGCCTGGTATGATATGCACATGAGGCCCCTGAGATGCAGCGTAAACCTAAATCATAAGAGAGAATTGTCAGGGCCTCTGGCAAGAAAGAGGCCCCTTGCAATTGACCACCTTGTGTGTGATACGAGTAGGCTGCGTGATTTTAAAATGAATGCGTTCGATTAGTCAAGGAACAAAGCACGACGACATCTGCAGTAATAGCTAAAGCTCGAGCTTACAGTACCTGACTTGGAGGATTCGACGTCGTTGATCAATGAGCAAGTTTGAGCTTATCGCTGACACACTTTCTAAGCACATGTTTGTAGTGGATTGACTAAGAGCAACTACACGGAATTGACTGAGCTCTACAACAAATATAAAGGCAAAGGTCTGGGCTGTTCAAGCATCTGTTGTGCTCTGGCG
>WELB01000106.1:286641-304151 GCA_009602725.1 Spirogloea muscicola
GGCGGCGGCGGAGGCTGCGATGGCGGCGGGGCCGCGCACAGACTGGTCGCGCGCGGAGGTGCAGGCCGTCTTCGACGCGCCGCTCATGGACCTGCTCTACCACGGCGTGAGGCCCCTCGCCGCCGCCGCCGCCGCCGCCGCCGCCGCCGCCGCCGTCGCGCCAGCCAGCGCCGACAGCCCGCATCCGAAAACCCTCAAAGCGCCGCCTCAAGTCTTGGAACCCCTTCTCTTGGAACGAGGCTGGACCTCTTATTGCTGGTCTTCTGTGACGTCTGGCCAACGTCCCTCACGCTCGCACTGCCGTCGCCGCCGCCGTCCGCAATGCAGGCGCAGGTCCACCGGCGGTTTCACCCGGGGCGCCATGTCCAGCGCTGCACGCTGCTGAGCGTCAAGACCGGCGGCTGCTCCGAGGACTGCGCCTACTGCCCCCAGTCCTCGCGCCACGCCACCGACGTCCGCGCTCAGCGCATGCTGGGCCCCGACGCCGTCCTCAGCGCCGCCCGCAAGGTGCATTGCCACGGCTCGCCGACGCGGCTGCGCCCAACAGCTCCGAGCCACTGCCGCGCTTTCACCGCCACTTGGGTCACTGTCGATCACCGTACTCGAGCCATCGCCGAGGGGTCCAGCTCCGAGCTGTAGCCTCTGACCAGGCTCTGGGCAAGGTGCAACGGTCGCTGTCGAGGCCCAGTAGCTGAAGCCATGGCCCGCCGTCACGTTGCCGCGCAGGCCAAGGAGGCTGGCAGCACGCGCTTCTGCATGGGTGCGGCGTGGCGTGACACCGTCGGACGCAACGCCAACTTCACCCAGATCCTCGGCTACGTGAAGGCTATCAGGTTGAGACCACTCGGGCATCGAGCTGGTGCAGCATCGGGCTGTTTCCGTGGCAGCGCTGGCGGCGCCTGACCTGGACACTGTGGCGGTCGTTGCAACCGTTGGCCCGACACAGGGGCATGGGCATGGAAGTGTGCTGCACGCTGGGCATGCTGGCCGCGGAGCAGGCGGCTGCGCTGCGCGATGCTGGGCTCACGGCGTACAACCACAACCTGGACACGTCGCGCGAGTTCTACCCGTCGGTGATCACGACGCGGTCGTACGACGAGCGCCTGGCCACGCTCGCGCTCGTCCGCGAGGCCGGCATCTCTGTCTGCTCCGGTGCGACGCCCACTTAAAGTACTTCTGTAGTGTGAACCTGGCTTGCATTGAAGATGGTCATCGTGCTGTACTGCCGCTGAGGCGGCCGCCAACACAAGGTGTGGCGTGCAGGCGGAATCATTGGGATGGGCGAAGCGGCGGAGGACCGCGTTGGGCTGTTGCACACGCTCGCGACGCTGCCGCAGCACCCCGAGAGCGTGCCGATCAACGCGCTGCTTGCGGTCAAGGGCACGCCGCTGCAGGACCAGAAGGCAAGCCCCATCGCACGTCTGGCTCCTCCATCTATAATTTCTGGTCTTGCCTTTGACTGGGTTGCCTTGACTTGCTTCGCCCTCCCTCCTCATCCCCGGCCCTCGGGGCTCTGCTCTGCTTGCTCCACTGACACAGCCGGTGGAGATATGGGAGATGGTTCGCATGGTTGCAACGGCTCGCCTGGTGATGCCTGAGTCCATGGTGCGCCTGAGCGCGGGCCGAGTGCGCTTCTCGGCGGCCGAGCAGGCGCTGTGCTTCATGGCAGGCGCGAACTCGGTGTTCATCGGCGAGCGGCTGCTCACGACGCCTAATAATGACGAGGCAGCTGACGACCGCATGTTTGCGGCCCTGGGCCTCATCCCCAAGCCCCCAAATTTTGCACAGGGCTCTCGCCCAACGCTGGATCCAGTGCCGGCGGCCAACACGGACAAGGATTATGCACAGCCCGCGATGGCGGCAGCCTGACCCTGACTGTAGCAAGCAGTGTAACCGGCACATTGCCTTCATTTAGTCACTGTGTTATCACAATGGGGAGTTGGTGTCACAAGCTGTTTACTTTGTCATCATGCAAAGTACTTAGTGTACAGAATCAATAGTACAATTGCACCTTGCGTAAGGTTCCCGCAGCCTGCCGAGCTGCCAGCACATGATTCTCGTTTCTTGGCAATGACTACTGCCATCTTAATGTGGCTTCGCTTGGTGGCTCGTTGCGTCCTCAAGTCATGCGTCATTTTGTTTGCAGAGCGCTTATGCCTAGAGCTAGAAACGCCTATACATGCCCCTGCTTGCACATGCCCCTGCTTGCACAGGCGAAGCTTGCAGTACCTTCACTCTCATTAGGATGTGACTTACATTGACAGATCATTGCACTAGCATAAGCATTCCATCCAAAGGTAAGCTGGACAATGCGCAGTAGCATATCTTGCATTGTGCTGCCAAGTTGCACCGCCTGCTGCAGCTCCAGCAGGCAGCCGCATCAGGATATTTACATTTATGGCCACCTCATAGCAGAGCTGCCAATGCTTAATCATTGGAGGAGAAAAGTGCACGGTGACGGCTGTATCTTCAAGCCATTGCAAATCCTCGGTTGTGTAACAGTAGCCCCACACAGGCATCAGGTCAATGCAGACTTTATCGTCATCGTTGATGCTGTCAGTGCCAGCAGTCAGCTCTCAATGCCAATGACGCCTGATGGGCAGGAACCATCATCTACGTTAGCCAGCGGGTCGAAGAAGGGCGAGTCAGGGTCGATGCACCCTGGCACCAGATCGAGCTCGCAGCTGGCACCCTGCGCCCCCCGGCATTGCGCCCACAAATAAGTAGTCAGCTCCTGCACAACGCTTCTGACTGCAGTGCCCCTTAAGCAGTGCCTTCGCAGGCACACAATCGACATGGATCTCAACAAGCAGCAGGCAGCAAGATCTAGCAGCAGAAGCGCACCCCCTCATGGATCAGCCCTGCGGGCATGAGGCAGCGGTCCTGAATGTAGTGCGAATCAGGGTAGATGGCGGTTTCGCAAGCATCCTCCTGCGCCATTTCCTTTGCCAGACCCTGGGAAGAGCAGGCAAGCAAGGCATGGAGGTGGTGACTGTCAGCTGACAAAGCCAAGCATTTTTAGATGTTGAGACCCACAATAAGAGCGTCAGCCAGCTCTTGTGCTATCCCTACTGACCACCTTCTCAAGTCTGACCACCTTGACAGCCTCAATTCAGAATAAGCTGATGCACACAGTCATAGAATTCTGAACAGACTGCTAGTCAAGATTGTACATCGATTGTGCACAAAGAAAAGACTGATGCAACAGGATTGTTAGACAGCAAGCCGGTGGGGTTGGTGAGTCTGCCTGGTTGAAGAAGCGGCTGGGCTGGTTGCGCCACTTTGCAGGGATCTCAAAGGCAAGTAGGTAGGGGCCATCCCACTCCTTGCCATCTGTGAATGAGAAGTCCAGATGCACCGCTGCAAGGCCGACATTCAGACAGGGCTTGCTAATGATTCATTTGACGGGACTGACAACTTGAGGGGGCCAGAACCAGAAATTCACAAGCCCAGGAGCATAATGGGCGTCAACCCGACATAGTGCGGGCAAGCCTAGGCAACCATATCCCCCACCATGGACAGGCACATTGATGCGGATGGTGAAGAAGGGCGCGCATTTGGGGCCGCGATCCTTGCGCGTCATTGTGCGCGGCTCGCCACCACACATGATTGGGTTGTTGAAGCCGCCTGCATATTTGCACATGGGTACAAGAGTCACAGGTGCTGAACTTGCAGCAACAATGGCCACTGCTAGGCAGCAGTCTTGCTTAGTCAGAAATTGGCTGAGCTAAACAATTCTAAGGACAGGCGTAGACATGCAGCAGCTTTACAACGCCCTCACCGTTGAAGCCGATGCCGAACTCGTCGTTGGGCTGCAGCTGGCTGGCGGCGGGGTTGAAGTAGATGGTCACCTGCTCGCCCTGCCGAGAGCAGCGGTGGGAAGCACGGCCATGCAGGCGTGAGATGGCTGTCAACCTCGGAAGCAATGAGTAACAGCACAAGGGCTCAGTCGCGCCACAAGATGGAGCCACGCAGGAAACGAGGCTCACGGAGGCGGGCGGGCGGCCGGTGTTGGTCTCCCAGTACACCGGCGAGGCGCCCATCTCGAACTTGGCCCATGTCGGCAACTTGTACGAGCTGCACCATGGAGGATAGGAGGGCATGAGGGCCCACACTGTATGAGTCTGACAGCGGCCTCCCAGCGGCATTACGCTAGAGTGGTGGCCATGGTTCGCGTGCCAGGCAGAGCGGCAGAGCTTGGCGCAGGAGGGAGCCGAGCAGCCTTGGCGATTGCGGCGGCCGAGGTAGAAGCGTAGTCCCACCTGGCGGCGAGCTTGTCTAGAGTGGCGGTGGCCTCCACGAGGACCGCCGGCCGCCGGCGGGGCCGGCGTGCAGCCGCCGCGGCGCCGGGCGNGTGTGCGGCCGCGGCGGCGGCGGCGGCGGCGGCGGCGGCGACGGCGGCGGCGGAGGTGGCGGCGGCCATGGCGGGCTGCGGGGATGGCCTTCTGGAAGCGCTGGGACGTCCGCCAGGCAGTCTCAGCAACGCAAGTGTCTTCCCCCCATATGGCTTTCTGCCGTCTTCTCGTACTTTGTGTATTCTTTTTGGGCTGGCTTTTCCAGCCCCTATCCTCAATGGGCGCGCCCTTTCTTCTTCTGCCGTATTATGTAGCCCCGTTTAGTTGGCCCTGGACTCTGCCTGAACAATGAATGTATCGGCTTGAATTGGCCTCCATTTCATTTCATGCGCCCCGCTGCGCCTTCTCTCTCTTTTGCCGTCCACTTGCGGAGCGCCCACTGGCAGGAGTCATGGAGAACAGTTTCGTGCGTTAATGCGCCTTCCGGCCCTTGTCGACCTTGTACATTCCTCTGGGCTGGCCTCGCACAGCCGTTGCCTTACGTTGTGAAGTGCTGTTCTCTGTATCCTTCCAAATCCTCAACGCCCAGACCCCTACCTTCCATCGCTCCTTTCGCCATCTGCCTTCCTGCGCCCGGCTTTCCCGCTGTGCTGCAGCCCATCTGGTCGCGCCACCTTCGAGCGAGTGCCTCTCCTGCACCCGTGGGCCTTCGGCAGAGGAAGCCGAGACGAGAGGCGCCGGAGAGGCTGCTCCTTCCGAGTGAAGCGCTCGCCCTCCCCGAGTGGCAAGCGGCTGCAGGGGGCCAGCCCAGAGCTGGTGATTAAAGTTCGCGAAGCAGGGGCATCACGTGGGGAGAGGCTTAGTCAGAGCGAGAGCGTCCTGCCATCCCAAGGCTCGGTGACCCCCAGTTGGCAGCTGAAGGCCTGCCTGGCTGGCAGCAGGGGTAAGTCGTCGAGTACGCAGAGTTGCAAAAAGGCTTGCCTCTGTGAGAGCCCAGTCCCATGCACCATCTGAGAGCCCAGTATCCTGCACCATCTCTGCACGCACTTACCTTTCCTGCACGAGCGGTGTCCAACATCAGCAGCGCTTCTTTACCCCTGCAGCCACGGAGCCATCTGGAGGAGCTCCCACATTTATCTGCGGCCACCTACCTCTTCTCACACCCTTGCTTAGTTGCCGTTGTTTTTCTTCGAGAGCTGACGCAGAGCAGCTGATGCTTGTGGTCAAACGCAGGCTGTGACTGGACTGTCTGCCACCCAAGTGCTTACTGACTGCAGACGATGCCTACCTCTCTCTCGTCCAGCTCGTTTGTCCCTTTCCAAGACAGCCTCTCGGTCTCTCAGCAAGTCAGGTGGTGGGCGAAGCCACCGTCTGCTGGCCTCAATGACGCCGTCTACTGGCCCTCAACGGCCCTTGAATTCTAGGTGACACGCTTAAATAACTCGAAGTATCAGACCTCTCGCAGATGCCGGTTGTGATTCGTCCAAGGGTGTGTTCTTGGGCATGGTTGGTTGGCCTGGACTGGTCAAACTGGACGGTCAGCACTAGAATGACACCCCCTCCAACAGAGGAGATCTCTCGCACAACGGCTGGCCACTCATGGCTGCTTGTCCAAACGACCATGGATTATAGCGAGAGAACAATGAGTGTATATAATAGCAGTTGGCGTCGGCAAAACTAGATGGCAAACTCGGCCACCTGGGGGAACCCGTCCGAGGTTTTGCTCTGGCTGTAGCGCGGCTCTTCCCATCGCGTGCAGCGCAAGGTGGGCGAGGCGAGAACATACCCCGCGCCCGGATCGCGGTCAGCGGAGCTGTTGTACGCCCCGTGCTGCGCAGCAAAGCTATCGTAGATGCCCGCCGAAAGGACCTCATTGTAGCCAGCCGTAAGCGGCGCAAGATTAAGGTCAGCACCAACAACCAGCAACACGCTGGTCTTTGCAGGATGTGGGCCTGCCGCTGGAGCAGATGCCGGGGCGGCTGAAGGCGCCAAAGACATTGCCGAGGAGGAGACATTGACAATCTGCTGAATCTCAGCAGCTGCGGCGCCAGCCTGGTCGCTGAGGTCGGATGCCAGGTCACCAAAGTGCATATTGACCAGCTGCACAGCCTCGCCACCGATAATGATTGTAGCATGCTGCATCAAGTGGCAGAGAGGGCACACAGGGATCAGGAATCTCTTTGGCTTTACATCCACAGTAGGTCCCACGTACTAATTAGCGTAGCTTGACATATTACCCTGCAAAGTTGCAGATCTTGGCAGGCGCCATCCACATATGTACCTGGAAGCAGGCATTCTCGCCGTGGCGGGACGGGAGAATGTGGGAGGAACTAGCTGCAATGGGGAAGGCAGACAGGATGGCGCAGCCCCAGGTGTCAGCGGACGCAGTTGGCGTGTACAGGCTGTGAGCCCAGCCCAGCCACGTGGCGAGGAAGTCCACGAGGTCCAGGTTGCCGTGTGCAATACGCATGAGGTCTGACTCCTGCAAAGTGACAAGGTGCGGGCGCTGCTCCCATAGCACGCGTGCCACAGCGTCAAAATTGTCGACACCGGCGCGGCTAAGCCCCTGCTGCACATTGAGGTTGAGAACCCGCAGAGTGCCGCCAGCGCGGAGGTCGATGTGTGGTGCCCCTCGAGGTGCGTAAACCAGCCGCAGCAGCATGCTGAGGCCCAGCAGCGTCAGCACCACCGCCGCCAGCATCGCAACTGCCTGCACTGCAAAAGCAATGACCAGTGGGCCAACGTCTATGGCTGCTGGCAAGCATCAACCACCGGCAGACTCAACCTTCTGCAACTTCAAAGACGATCTACTTGCCGGTAATGATCAACTTGATCTATTTGGCAAATCCTATCTTGCTGAGCCACTGAGATGCACAGCAGTACTTAAGGAGGATGCTCAAGCATTGTAAGCCGTCTGTGCGCAAGAAGACGCACTTCATGGCACCTCCTGTCATGTGTCTCGCATGTGGGCAAAGGCAGAAGCGCACCCTGCGGTCCGGCACGCCGCTGCCCCAGGTGAGGCGGCCAGCCCGCCAGGCGCCGAGGCGGGCCCCGAACTCATGTCGCTCCTTCTCGGTCACCTGGGGTCCCCGTACAAGACCCGCACCAACGCCAACCAGCGCCACAGCGAGCAGCCAGCCGGCAGAGCCACGCAGGGCTCTGGCGCCAGGCACGTGCTGGTATGCAACCAGTGTAGTGCTCCAAGCAATGAGCAGGACGTACACCGCCGCTGCAACGCCCAGACCCAGTCCAGGGTACACGCCAAAATTGTTGCGGGCCATGACTGCCCACAGCGACGGGATTGCCAAGGCAAGGAGGGAGCCCCCCACAATGCCAAGTCCACCGTTGTTGCCGCCGTGGAGGCTCGCCGCAGCGCCGTCGGCGAGCCAGTACGACCCAAGCGCCGCCACGAGCCACGCGAGGACGCCATGCGTGCGGCTGGGCAAAAGCTTGCGTGCGACTTCAGCTGAAACAGCGAGTCCAACGAGCAGCGAGACGATGGAGAGTGCGCCCCACCAGGGTGAGGCGCCGAGGTGCCGCGCGACAGCGGACGGCGCAGCCATCAGCCAGTGGCTGACAAAGAGCAGCGAGCCAAGGCCCGTCGCCATCTGCGCTGATCGCACACACCCAGTCCGGGTCCACTTGAGGCCCCGCTCCCGGTACGGCCCCAGCTCCAGCTCGGAGTCATAAGCGTCGGCTCCCCCGCTGCCGCCGCTGCAGTCACCAACTGCCGCCGCGGACCAGGGAACCTCCTCGCCCTCGCCCCACCGCTTGTTGCTCAGCCCAGCATCCTCCAATCCACGGCCACTGCTGCCGCTGCTCGACTTGCATGCCCCGACGGCCATCAGCCGGACAAGCATTGGCTCCTCCTGGCCATCCTCCTGGCCATGAACCACTTTCTCATGGTTGCTACCACCAGCAGCCATTGCCACGTCCTCGACATTGGTGGAGTCGGGAGCTTCTGACAGCAGCTTCACGCCCGTCACCAGCGCCGCAAAGCGCGAGTTAGAGGCCGCCGAGTGCACCCGCGAGAAGAACCCGCGGGGGCTGCCTCCCCACGGCGGCAGCAGCTCGTCAGACGGTGGCAGCAGCGGCAGCAGGGCTTTCGCCGCCGCTGCTGGCTCCTCCGCCTGCGGCACGTCCTCCACGAGCACGACTACCTGGCCCCTTCTGCAGTTGGCAGGACGCTGCTGCGCAGTCTCCGAGCTGCCTTCGGCTTCATGCGGCGGCCTGCCTTTGCCATTTGCCAGGAACGATATTTCAGTGCTCAACCTGCTCGCTCTCCTCCCTGGCTCCTCCAGTCCATCTGCAGGCACAGCCACTGCCCCCATCGTGCTGGGGCCAGGTGAGCTCTGCGGCAGCAGCCCTGGCCCTGATTGCCTCTCGCCGTGGCCACCAACGTCATCGCATTTAGCATCATCCGCCAGCCATTGTCTGTGGCCGACTGCCGCTGTATCGATCGAGGAGGATCTGACTTCGTCGGCCTCCTCTTCCTCATCATCGTTGTCGCTGGCCATGTCCTCCATTTCCCGGGCCTCGGCGTCACTTCCTTGCACCCGCTGCCATATGCTGCCATCGGCGGCTTCCACGCCGCCCTCCCAGTCCGCGAGGTCTTCATACAGCATAAGCGCAACAGCTCCAGCGCCCGGTAGGAGGCCTACCAGCACCAGCACCCACACTCGCACCACGAGCGGGTTGTGGCCAGCATACGCGAACTGCAGGACCTGCAGCGAGTTGAAAGCAGCACAGACGAATCGGCTGAGCCAATGAGGCTCGCAAGTGGAGCGTGGCGACCGAAGCTGGCAATATATCAAGCGTGTGCCATCAACGACAGTGCCATACTCGTTCGTTAGTCCCGAGAGCTTGGTCAGAGTGCCATGCAGATACGCAGGCGCTCGAGAAGCACCAGCGTGCCACAGTCCCAGCAAGGTGAGCCGCACCCAAGGCGAGCTGCGCTTGGTGCGAGGGCACTCGACGCCAGCCGCACTCGATGTGAGCCCGCACTCGACGCGAGCCGCACTTGTAGCACGGCGCGGCGCCAATGCAGCTCTCACGACGGCCTCGTGGAGCCGACCAGCATCCATGTCTGAGAAGGCGCCGCAGAGCTGCAAGCCGACCTGGAGGAGGAGGAGGCCGGCGGCGAGGCCGAAGGCGGCGCGGCGGCGGCGTGGCGGGCGCGACGCCCAGAGCGCCTCGCCGGCGAGCGTGGCGAGCAGCGCGAGGNGCCGGTGGTGGCCGCGCTCTTCCGGCCCGCGAGCCGGCGGCGGCAGCGGCGCGGCTGGGCGCCGGAGAGCCACCGCGTGGAGTTCGGGACGTGCGTGGACGCCGCCGGGGCCCTCCTCGACGAGGTCCGCCCCGAGGCTCGCTCGCGCCGCATTGGTGGTCCTGGATCACTGCCCGTGTCCATCCGTGCAGCTCAGGCATAGGTTTTAGGTATAGGGTATAGGGTTGAGAGTTAGGGTGTTAGGAAAGGGTTTGGGAACCCTAGGGTTCAGGCCTAGGGGGTTAGGGGTTTATGATTAGGGTATAGGGGTTGAGGGTTTTAGGTGACAGGCCTCAGCCGGTCATGGCTGCACCGTTGTTGCCGATATCGCAATGAGAGCGCATCCGCCTGCTGGCAGGTGCTGGTCGTCCCCATGCTGGCGCCGCGGTCGTACACGCGCGAGGACGTCGTCGAGCTCCAGTGCCACGGCGGCGCAGTGTGCGTGCGCCGCATACTGCAGGCGTGCCTCGATGCCGGAGCCCGCCTGGCTCAGCCAGGTCCGTTGGCCCCCTTTACCCTTTGCTTACCGCCACGCTGCACCTTGTGTGCTTGCTAATGACCAGGGCTTAGGACCTGGGAAGTAGTGGTGGTGGTCAAGGAGGTAGCACGGAGACGTATATCTGTGATGGTAAGATTCAATGTTTAATGTGTTGGTTCGTTGTCAAATTATCGTGGTTTGTGGACTCAAAGCTGAAGCAGCGCTGCACTGGCGCATCCCCTGGCTGTGCTCTGCAGGGGAATTCACTCTGCGGGCGTTCCTCAATGGGCGGTTGGACCTAGCGCAGGCCGAGGGCGTTGCACAGCTCGTGGCTGCGCAGACCTTTGAGGCAGCGGACTCGGCACTCGCCAGCATCCAGGTGGTGCTTGGCAACCAATGCCTAGAGGTCACAATGTAGGATCTACTTTCAACAGATTACAGTTACTGCTTAACGTCCAAGATTTGGGATGTGAGGCTGTAGATGAGTGTCACAACAGCGCCAGCAGCCAATCCACTTCTTGTCGAGCCTTTGGTGATCCGCTGCCGCCAGGGAGGACTATCGGCGGCGCTGTGCTCGATGCGCGAGGAGTGCATCAACCTGCTGGTCGAGGTGGAGGCGCGCCTCGACTTTGACGACGAGCTGCCCCCTCTGGACCCCAGCCAGCTGGCGGGCCGCGTCGCTGCACTGCGGCACCGTATCGCAGCGGCGCTGTCCACCGCTTCGCGGGGCCGCCTCCTCCACAACGGCCTGCAGGCAACGCCCGATACTCTTGCATGACTGTCAGCTTCTTCTTGTGTACACCATCATAAAAGCACAGCTTGTGTCTTCAGCGAGAACCCAGTACCACAATCTGCCATCGGTGCACTGCTTTCTGTTCAGCTGTCTACGTAAGAGTTGGTAGATGTGTACACAAGATAGCCGGATGTCTAGTGAAGTCATCACTGGAGTCAAGTACCGAGTGCCGCAATACTTCAGGTTCGTATAGGCACTAATCTGACTTGCCTGTGAAAGCTCTCCCACCCAGGTGGTGTAGCTCGCATGCAGACAAGCAGAGGTTGCTTGACCGCATCTTACCAAGCGGCATCAGCACTGCTCAGCCCTCAACCCCTGGCGTTCACGATCTGTTGTGTGTCATAAGAAGTAGACTAAGTGACATAAGTGGCTGGCAGCCTTTTCACGTTCCGTGACGGTGTTGTTGGCAGGTGGCCATTATCGGGCGGCCAAATGTGGGCAAGTCAAGCCTGCTGAATGCCTGGAGCCAAGTAGGTGAGGCCTGCCTTGCTTGGGGCTCATCTTCTAGTCAAAAGGCTCCAGCTTCCAATTGTTTAGGCCCTCGGCAAGACTCGCGAGCAGGAAAACACGCACAGTCCTGGCTTGTATTCAGCAGTCTGCAGCAGTTAGACACAATTGTCTCCTGCAGATTTTGACTTTCGCTTTCTGCATAATATGGAGAGCATTGGTAGGACGTCTATTAAGTCTTGCCTTGGCAAACAACCATCAATTATGCTGCTCAAGTGCAGAGAGCTTCGTGAGATCTTCAAACTGTAGGAACTAATGGTCCATGTTTAAGGTCCGGGCTTTAGGGCTAGACTCTCTTTGCCCCCTTGCATAGATACGTGTGCTCCTGACGGCTTGCTGCCTCCTTCACAGAGTGAGCGTGCGATCGTGACGGACGTCGCTGGCACGACCCGAGACGTGGTAGAGGCCAGAGTCGTGATCGGTGGCGTGCCCGCGCGTCTGCTCGACACGGCGGGCATCCGAACAACGTCCGACCAGGTTGAGCGCATGGGTGAGGTTACAATGACTGAGTCCAGTATTGGGAGACAAATAGAATGCAGCAACTAGTATCAGACGCTTGAGTGGACATACGTGATCAGTCCCAATATGTATTCCTCCTGATAATGACATCACTCGTTCAATTACAGAAAATCTGAGGTGAGGGGTTATGGGTTGTGAGCCAATTTTCCTGCTCCTAAGTCCTCTCACGTGTGCGCTTTCTGTGGCTGTTGTTGATGGCTTACCTGCGGCCAGGAGTGGAGCGGTCCGAGGCGGTGGCGCTTGGGTCAGACGTTGTCGTGGTGGTGGTGAGTGCCACTGACGGCTGGGTCGAGGAGGATGGTGACATCGTTCGACGCATCCTGGGGTCGCCTCCAACCTCGGTGGAGGACCACGGAGGGTGGCGTGCCAGCCGTGGCACTCAGACTTCGCTGGCGACGCTCGCCGGCCCGATGGCCATCACCGAGATACAGGTCTCGCTCCACTGCACATACTATGCCATCACATTCTTGAATTTTGATCTGCGGTGCCTGACCTGCGCGGTATATGAGACTTATCTGTCTAAATTGTTGTCACCAGGCCGCATACATTTGTCTTCAGAAGCTTCACTGAGTTGGACTACCGAAGTTTGATCTGAGAGAGCTGATCCTGAGGAAGTTTGACTGCTGACTGAGTATCTTGACATCCACCTAGATATGCTTATGCTTATGCTGGAACTTGCTCTGTCAACAGTCCCTAAGTTGAGTGTCCTCGGCTGTATTTTAGGATGAGATGTATGTTGCGCCAGCGGTGGCACGGGGACCCGCAATCCTGGTCGTCAACAAGACAGATGCGGCACCGGCGGCAGGCGCACTGCCGCCTGCAGAGCTTGTGGGCCGCTTCGACCGCGTCGTTGCTACGTCGGCACACAACCGCAAAGGCTTTGCGGAGCTAGAGGCTGCAGTGCTGGCGCTCGTCGGTGCTAGGAGTATGGCCGCTGAAGGCCAGCAGTGGGTCGTCAATCAGGTGGGCTGGTCATTCATGGATAGAATGACAGTAAATATTAGAAAATTAGGGTGATCTGTTGCTATAAGTGTTCAATACGGTCCAGTACTCAAGCCTTACAACTTGCAGCTAGCATGCGGCCTCATGTGGCTGCAGGCAGCTTGTGCTTGCTTGCGAGAGCCCTCAGTAGCCCTTCAACTTTGGAACAGAATTGACATTGTCCAATTCGAGCTGATGAGCATTTGACCCAAAGTATAGACAATCCAAAAGCCGTGCAATTAGACTGCCTCACGAAGTGATCCACTTGCATGCCCTTTCTCATTGTTGTAGTCACAATAAGCCCATGGATTGGGCGACATGGTTGAGCCACTCGTCAAGGTAGGTCAGTATTGCTGACGTCGATTTTGGCTGGGCTGCACATTGATATGCAGATGCTGACAGGTTGATGTCATTGTTCTCCTCTTTCCAACAGCGGCAAGCAGAGCAGCTGACGCGGGCCAACGAGGCACTGGAACGATTGGCGGGTAGCATCGACGAGAACCTGCCAGTGGACTTCTGGACTGTGGACCTGCGAGACGCGGCGCTGGCCCTGGGTAGCGCCGCCGGAGGTACAGACAGCGTGCCGGAGGAGGTGCTGTCAGCCATCTTCTCACGCTTCTGCATTGGCAAGTAAGGCTGCTACCTGCGAGACGTTGTAGTTGACCTCTAGAGCTCTGGGGTTCAGGTAATGTCAGCTTCTTGGTAATTGGCTATGCTTAGAGTTGGCTGACCTTGGCGTCCTTTACAAGGCCCAAGCTTTGCATGCTCGTCCGTGACGTCCAGCCCTGCTTAAGGCCTCTGCAAAGTCAGAACCTGAAGCGATCAGAACGTGAAACAGTGTGCCACATCTGTGCTCAGCACCGTTGTGTATATGAGAGGTGTTGCTCTCCATCTCAAAGCACTTGCCCTTGCTCATGCCCTCTGATTAGCTCAGGCTACTAGGGGTGTGGTATTGACGTGCTGATTAGTACGACATCTTTCCCACAGTGATAGCCGCGTGCTTCCTGCATGACAAATTAGCCCAAGAATCCCTGCTAGGTGCCACGTCTCAGCGTGTACGGCGTCACGTTTCAACTCGTATAGAAGTGCTTCCTTAGCCTGACCCTCTCCTGGCAAGTCAGTGGACCTGAGTTTATATTCAACAGCTTCACACCAAGCCATGAATCATGTTTGTCTACATGTGGTCGAAAGTGCTCGTGCTGGCCTTCCATAGAAAATAAGAATCTCATTTCGAGCATGAGGGAGTACCTTGATTACACTTGCACAACATAGCCATATCTCTTTGCTGGAGACCCAGGAGCAAGGTCATCTACCTCAATTCTTCAGTTCTTCACTATCACTGCCTATCACTGCCTCTCACTGCCTCGCACATGAGCCGCTCAAAAGCAGGTTATCGCAATACAACCCGGTTGGCTGTAGACTTATGATCCTCACCACCCTGGCAAGTAAGGGTTAGCCAGCCCAATGCATGCCTCGGTGCAGCTGCAGCAAAACTTTGCCCGCATTGCTTGTCGCTACTGCTTCCATCGCGCCATTGCAAGTGCATCCGCACCGCAACTCTCAGCCAGAAATTTCATCAGCATACAGGCCAGTGCCATTTCCCAGTTTTCCGAAGGCGCAGCGAAGGCCTACACGTCTTCAAGGTGCTAGAGATACAAATTACGTAGCTGCCATTTGGGGCTTTGAGTGTACAATTGGAAGGACTCCAGGAGGTCACAGCGGCAGCTAAGGCCAGCAGCAGAGGAGCTAACCAGTCCCACAGCAGCTGAGCCTCTAGCCGGTGAGCCAGGAAAGCGTCAGACCATCCGTACGCGATGAAAAGTTGACCAGAGGTGGCGGCGGCGGCAACGCCGCCGCCGATGTCATCGCGAGTGCGGGGGCCGGGGTCGGTAGCCATGACCGTCCTCGCTGACGATGAAGCTGTCGCCTCTGCGCGGCGGCGGCAGCGGCGCCGTCCAAGGATCGCTGCGATTGTTGAGGCGGCCGCCTAAGGCAGCCACTGCTGGCGAGGGCGTGGCCATGCCCCTGCCTTCGAACATGACGGACCAATCCGCGGGCACTGGCGGCAGCGCCGAGCGCCGCGGTGGCAGCGCCGGCGGCTTGGCCGCTGGACTGCCACCGCCGCCCCCGCCATTGCCGAGCCGTCGATCTGTGAGCTGTACGCCATACGAGTCACCGCCCTGGCTGCTGTTGCTAGGCACCGGGACATTTGGCGAGGCCACAGACTCGCGCAGAACGTCGGGTGTGCGCCGCGCCGAGCCCCGCAGCAGCGGCAGCTGCCGCCATGGGCGCCAGTCGTCTGATGACGAGGACGGCGGGCCGGCCCCCCGCACACCACCACCGTCACCACCGCCACCACCACCACCACCATCGGCGAGCTTCACAGCTGCCAGGGGCCGCTCTCCGCGCAGCTGCCGGCTGTATTCGGACGACGAATAGCCACCAAAGTAGTAACCGCCAAAACTTTCGCTGTTGGGCGGCGGCGTTTCAGCGACGCCGCTGCCATCGCGGCTTGCCGGGGCGGCGTGCCATGGTGGCGGCGGCCGCCCATCCAGGCCTTCGAGAATGCGGACCACCTGACGGCGCACAGGCGACAGAATGAGCTGGAGAAGGCGGGGAGGAGGGGCGAAGGTGAGGACGGAAGGAGGGAGGAGGGAATGAGGAGATGTGGAGCTAAGAGCTGAGAGGCAGACATGCGGAGGAGATTAGGAAGGGAGAGAGAGGAATGTGGAGGGGGAGAGGAGGGAAGGCGGGACCTGGCTCATTGTCGGCCGCTCCTTGCCGTTCTCGCGCACGCACATGCCTGACGCGACCATGAGGCGGTGCACGATGCTGTCATCGGGCGGGCCCTCGAAGCTGCGGTCCACCAGCGCGTCCACGTCGTCCCAGTTGAGCAGCGGCCTCGCCTGCCGGCACGCGGCAGCGAGAGCAGCATCAGCAGCGCAAAGGTGAAGAGGCACGGGAGCGGCGGACGACAGCCAGATAGACAGTAGAACAGATAGAGAGAAGGTTGGAGGGCCCCACAGCGCCATGCCACTTACCCACTCGGCGACGTTCTGCGAGCCAAAGGGCTGGCTGTGGTCAATGGGCTTGCGGCCCGTCAGTAAGCCCAGCAGCACGATGCCGAACGAGTACACGTCGCTGGCCGACGTCAACTTGCCGGTCGTCGCGTACTCGGGGTCCAGGTACCTGCTGGGGGCAAACGCCAGCAGCACTCCTGCTCAAACTCTGCCTGCGCTGGGACCCATTACCAGCCAACATGGTGGGAGGAAGGAAAGAGGGAGGAGGGAGAAGGGGAGGGTGAGGGAGGAGGCGGTGGTACCCGAGGGTGCCCATGACGCGCGTCGTGACATGCGTGAATCTATCGTCGGCAATCCTCGCCAGGCCAAAGTCTGCCACCTGGGGGGCGCATGCGGGCGACGCCGGAAGCCGCCATCAGTCGGCTTCGGAGGTCAGAGAGGCCCAAACAGGGCGAGCGAAGGATGGAGGCCCACCTTGGCGTCAAACTTGTCGTCGAGCAGGATGTTGGACGCCTTGATGTCACGGTGGATGATGCGCGGGTAGCCTGGTAGCACGGCCACAGCATGTACTGACATCAGCAACCCTTAGCCTGTAGGACGGGGCAGGTGGGAGGAGGGGGGTCGGAAGAGGGAGGAGAGAGAGGAGCGGCTCACAGTCCTCGTGAAGATAAGCGAGGCCGCGCGCGGCGGTAATGGCGATGTTCAGCCGCGTCCACCAGCCCAGCGGCGGCTTCCCACCCCGCCCTGCCACCCAGTCGTTGCCCCCTGTCAGGCCAACTGGTCACTCTCTCTCTCCTGCCTCCCTCCTCTCCTCCCCTCCATCTGCTCATCTGCACCTCAGCACAGAGCCCTCTTGCTCCCTCTTCTCTGGTCAGAGCTGCATCCAGTGCTACACTTCATGACTTCGTCCCCCCTCCCTCTTCCATCAGCTCTCACCATGGAGATGCTCGTCGATGGTGCCGTTGGGCACAAATTCGTAGACGAGCATGCGGTGGGCGCCCGTCACGCACGAGCCCAGCAGCGAGACCAGGTTGCGGTGGTGCACGCGGCTGATCGTCTGCACTTCGGACCGGAACTCGCGCTCGCCCTGCCCGCCACCCACCATCAGCTGCGAGCAAGGAAGGGGCGTGGCGGCAGGTCAGCTGCTCGAACGAGCATACGAGGAAGAAAGACGACCTGAGAAGGGCAACCAAGTTACTAACGATGGAGAAAGTCCTCACGACAGAGAAAGGAGAGTGGTGACAGAGATGACCACCAACTGGTGTGGAGGGAGGACGAGGAGGAGGGAGGAGGGACCAAAGATGGAGGGAGATGACCGATCTTAGAGAAGAAGCAGGAAGAAGCTGGGGATAGAGAGAGAGAGAAGATGTAGCTTGACAGTGGAGGAGGGAGGCAGGCGAGGGAAGCACCTGCTTGACGGCGACGTGGTCGCCAGTGGGGAGGACGCCGCCGTAGACGCGGCCAAAGCCGCCCTGGCCGAGCAGGTTGGCGTCGGCAAACCCGTCAGTCGCCACCTCGAGCTCCTCGTACGAGAAAGCTGCACCCGGTAGCAGGAAGGCCTCTGCGACGCTGCCGGCGGCGGGGTGCACGGGCGCGCCGTCGCGCCACAGGGAGCCGCTGGAGCCGCCGCCGCCGCCGGAGCCCTGCCGCGTCG
>WELB01000106.1:307043-343255 GCA_009602725.1 Spirogloea muscicola
GCCGCCGCCGCGGGCCCATCGCCGCGACCCATCGCCACAGCCGGGCGGCGGCGGGTCTGACTCGGGGGCCGGCGAGGTCCGCCAGGAAGCCCTGCGAGCTGCTGGACGTGCGCGCGGTGCTGCGCGACGGCGTGCAGGCGGTGCGGCGCTTCTCGGGTGGCGGCACCGTGGTGGTGGACGGCGGCACGGCGCTGGTGACGCTGGTGGCGCGCGCCGGCGACGTGCCGGGCCTGCCCGCGGCGCCGCGGCCCGTCATGGCCTGGACCGAGGTCCTGTACCGCCCCGTCTTCGCCGCCGCGCCCGGCTTCGCGCTGCGGGAGCACGGTACCCCAAAACCCTAATCCCCTCAACCCTCAAACCCTAAACCTAAACCCGACCTAACCGTGACCTCAAACTCTGAATAAGACCTAAACCCCTAAATATCAAGCTCAAAACCTCAAACCCCAAACGCAAGTCCTGGTGGACGCCGACCCGACCTCATCAGTCCTCGTGTACCCCGATCAGTTCCGGCAACCCAAATCAGCCGTGACCACAAGCACCCTCAACTCACTCTGGCAACTGTGGTGGGACTGAATTCGCTTAGTCCTACCTAGAATTTCTATGAAATCCCTGAAAGAGTACAGAAGCCCCCTGATAGTGAGCCCAGCACTGGGGCCACCGGCGGCCGCAGTGGTGGAGCCCTTGCTCACTGCCCAAACCCTAAAATATCAATGCTTCACCTAAACCCTCCACCACACACCCTAAATCCCAAAGCCATTGACTCGTTCCGCTTCATCCAGGCGCCATGAGCTTCACACTGCCCACCCTTGAAAGTCAGTTACTCCGAGTTTTGGTATCCGACGAGCCCTCGCCGGGGCGCCAAGGCTGGCGACTGTGAGCTCTCATAGAGCGTCCACGGCCTGAGTGACGGACCACCTCAGCGAGCCAGTCGCTTAGAGCAACAGAGCAGAGTCGTTGAAGCCGTGGATGCCAGAAGTCCATGCCCGAGCCCAATCAAAGGATCTCAGCATTGAAAACATTACAGATTTAAGCCTGACCACAAATCATCCAATTTAAAAACGCCTTACTCCACAACCCAGTCTCCATGCCCTGATTCTGGGGCATCTCGCACCTAGGCAGCGGGCGCACCGGTGCCAGATGCGCTTGGGCCTTGCCATCGTCAAGCCATTCAGCCTCTGAGCTCCCCAACTCGATGGCAGTCTTCACTCAAACGACTCAAAATCGGAGACGTGGGCTTCTTGAGAGCTCTGGCACTCGGCACGTGCTTAAAATTGCAGCTCTGTGACGACAGCTTCCTCGTCGCCTCGATGACACTGCCCCGCAGACTACGTATTTAGCGGGCGCAAGTTTGGCGGCAACGCGCAGTCCATCACCAAGGACCGCTGGCTGCACCACACGTCCTTTCTGTGGGACTATGACCCCGTGCGCATGGCATACCTCACAGTCCCCAACAAGGCCCCCACCTACCGCCAGGTTTTCGTCCTGCCAACCAACCCCATGTTGCCAGGCCGCCGCAGCCATGAGCCTTGTGTATTTTCTGCATCTGAACCCCTGACCTCGACTTCTGTACGCTTCATAGTCCTCTTAGAATGGAGTCAAGAGTGGCCCTTCATGAAGATTACATTTAGCTCTTTTCTGCAGCTCAAGCCTATCAGTGTCGAGATTGTGTGCTTTAGTTGCTAGTAGCAGATCTTGAGCTTTACATCGCTTTGGGGGATGTCTTTCTGGGACCTTGAGGTTACTTGCTGCATGCAAATTATGGGAGGCTATCGCTGGTCGAGCCTTTCAAGTCCTCAGCTCTATGAGACAAGAGTGTGAGGGCATAGATAGGACAACTATGGAGCTTTGCTTGGTTGTGGCAGGGCCGGTCGCACCTCGAATTCATCACGTCCATGAAGGAGCACTTCTCATCGCCGGAGGATTTCTTCTCAAGGGTCATCGGGTCGCTGGAGGACCACTTTGAGTTGCAAGCAGCCTCCTTGGCAGAGGCCGAGGAGATCGTTCGGCGCAAGCATGCTCGGTCTACAAGGGTCCTCGACCTGAGAGACTCTCTGCATGGCACTCAGCAAACATCTTAAATAACTAACCAATTATCATGGTGTGGAGGCCTCTTCTTTGCTATGAATCGGTCAACCTTGTCGAAGCTCTCGGACTCGACTCGTGTAGGAGCCTGTGCACCACTGCGTCCTATGCTGGTCATGATAGCGAGGATCAAGAGCTGCCTAAGTGTTGAGTGGCACAAGAGGTATAACGACACTACTGAAGAATGTGATGACAAGCAAGCAAGTTATGAGGCAAACGTGACAAGACGGGAGAAGCACAGTGGTGCGCATCAAAGTAGAATGTCGAATTTGGTAGATTGATCATTTACTTCCGGACAACCTGGCCGCCCGTGGCTCCCAGGTCTCTCTCGGCTGCTTGGTCAACCGTTGCCACCTAATCTCATCCTGCGCTATGCCTCGTCTGATTCTCGCCAAGATCACCTCTGAAGTACCTGTCCACTGCATTTCATGGTCGACTACGACCTTGCAATAGCATCGGTCCCCCTTTCTAAATCAAGCACAACCATTGCATTCCCTTCTAAAGTGAAAGGCACTGCTTGAAAGACTCTTCAAAAGTCTGACCTACATTATCTAGTAGTATCTAGTAGTAGCAGTCAGGATCTACTTTGTTGACAAGGTGGCAAAAGAAAAGGGGAGGAGCAAGTATCCCGAAGCCCGGCACCAATAGCCATCTCGACATGCAGATGGTTGCTGGCAGCTAGGGCTCAGTCACCTTCACAAGCTCCACTTCAACGAGGATGGGTTTACCCAAGACGTTGCGCAGTCTCCGCGCCGCTGCGCTTGAGCTCGGTGGCGGCTGGATACTGCTGTCCACCCAGCCCAATTCAGGCCGCACAAGGATCCGCCGCTTTCCGCCAACTCGCATCCCGGCCATGCCCACCTCCATAGCCCTTGGAGTCTGTCTCAACATCTTGCAAGGTCAGAATCATTGGGCAGTCACCACTTCAAGCGCAGAGCGACCAATTCTTCCTTAGGACTTTGCTTTGCAGCAGTCATACACATGATCCACTTACAATGCAGCCGCATGGCCATGTCATCAAACTGTTGTATTTCACCACAATTGCGACGCTAATTGACGCATGGGCCACTGTCTTGCTTGGGTACACTTCTCATTCTCGGCCTAATTTTCCAGTAAGAAACCTCAACCCGTTGGCATTGTCATCCTGGGACTTGGGACTTGCCTGGCCAGCACCATATTGAAAGTTGAAGGTCTCACCAACATCCTCCTTCCCTTCATTGCCGTATCCTACAGAGTCCAAGTAGAAGCTGGCGGCAAACAAGACAACACTCGTCCATATCATAGTCGTGTTCACCTCATACAGACTTTGACTTGCTCGGAAAGATGTTATGTTTGATAAGCATCGTCATTATGTCGCCGTTGAAAATGCCGACTTGTTGATGTCTGTCAGGCAAGAGGAGCTAGTGGAGGTGAGACACTCGAAGGCTGACCCGTTGAGACGGTAGATGGTGTAGTACACCCGAACAAGATCCCCTGGTTGCACCAATTCGCCAGCGCCAACTGCCAACTCTCGGTACCTGCCAGCATTCATTTGGGCTAATTACGTCAAAATCCTTGACATTCACTTACCTTATCTTTCAACTTAACCCAAATGGATTGAATGACTGCTATATGACTGTTGATCCCAGCGCTAGTAGTGGAAGGTACTGGACACTAGCTGTGTAAGCACCGTCCAAAGCAGTAGGCAATGCTAGCGGAGGCTCACTTTACGCCTGATGGAAGCGAGACCAGTGGGCCTTGGGCTCGCTCCTTCTCGTCTCTCCGTCGCTCGCCCACTTCCCGAGCTTCGTCCAGGTTTGTCAACGCTCTGGACATTCGCCAGAACCAATACTTACGGGGCGGATGGACCAGCATTACGATCATGCCAGGGTCCTTTATAGGGTTAACGCCTTACAATTCAAGGGATAATGCTAGAGATAATGCTAGGGAAGGTGAATGCTCAGCACATACAGTGCGTATGCTCGACATTACACTGCGAGAGTCTATGAAGTGCATGCTGAGCTGCTCAAGCCCAAAGGCTAGCGCCGCAGTCTATCTCAACGACGACGAGAACGACGAGAACGCCGTGCAGAGGGGGCCGTGCAAAGCTTGGAGGTCAAGGGCAGGTAGACTCCAGTTTACAGGCTCAGCTTGGGGCAGCCCAAGCTCGCAGCCTCCACGACAGCAACGAGAAGCGGCCAAGCAATGGCTTGTCTTCTGGAGACGCCCCCAACGCCCAATGCCAGAGGCGAATGCAGGTGAGCAGATATGGGAGCACCCGTGAGCTGCATCATGTCTGACTGATAGGACGAGAGAGTAAGAGAGAATGACACTTCCAGTAGGAGGGCGATGGCTTGGCCAGCCCAGAAAGAATATTTTAAACAGATTTGCATGAGTCAGATAAGCTTTGAAGCACACAGCGACTCAAGTGGCCATTGGGTGCACTGAGTAAGAGAGTGGTACAAAGCACGGAGTGCAAAATTGGCATCTTGCAGGCCATCTCATCAGATCGTTTCTCAAACTAACTCAGTTTGCTTCTCGAGCTCCATCTCCAGCTCATCAATAAACGAGGAATGACATACCTACTTACAGGAGACTAACAGTGATTTCAGTGCTTGATCAATTACATAATCAAATGGTTGCACAACACAGGCAAATGGATAAAGGACACTGAGGAAACCTGGACGGAAGATGGACCTTCTGGGCGCTGGCTTATGCTGCTTATTAAGTCCGGCTGGCGGCTAAACTAGGGGTTACTGAGCGGCCATCCTTAGCAATCCTTGTTCACCTGCGTGCTATCCACTTTCCATCTTTTCTGGGATTTGTCATTCTTTTGTGGGCGGGCTGGCCCCTCGCAGCCCTCCCCTTCTATTATTGAAGAGCTACTTTGTAATTTCTGCAAACGCTTGACTTCAGGCTTGTTGGGTCTACTTTACTGGTCCCACACCATGAAGTTGCCCTCTCGGCTCGACATTCACTATACTGTGCACACCAGATATCTTCTGTGTAAATGCATGACTGTAATGCATGCATCTTCTAATCCAAAGCTGTATTTGCCGAAGAATGCATGGCAAGGATCCTTACTGGCTCCTGTACACAACACTTGTGAGCAGGTTCCCCTTGATTTGTTGGAGCACATTGCTGAAACTGATGTTGAGGTGTGCTGACTGATATAAGGCTGTCTACTGTGTACAAAATCTTATTTGTATCACTGACTTCATTGCACTCCCTATATCTAAGTAGGTATTCCCATGTTTTAACTAAATCGCTTACAACATGCACACACTGCAACAACCTCCGAGCATAGCAGAAACAAAATACCTGAAAAAAGGCCTGTAGTGACAAACTCTGCTTCTGTTCTGTTCCAGTGATGAAATGTGCGATGTTCTAAAGCTGGTGAGCAGATAGCAGAGGGTCTTTGAAAATCAGCCTACTGTTAGAAATGTGACTTAGTTGACGCATTATCAATGTGATGTCAAGAAGCTGAGGTTAACAGCAGAGGCTGTTATGACCTTCTGATGAGATGCTGGCTTGGTTGTTGCAATCAATGTCCTCTGCTAGTGCCACCTGGTTACAGTACGTCTGTGGCAGGTTATCAAGGCTAGCCAACCACATCTCTGCCCCTTGAAAGGCAGTTCCAGTATCTCTTGTGAAAGGGAGTCATGACATTGTTGAATCAGCAAGTGCCAGTACGAAGTAGAGGCACTGGGATGTGCTTGTGCCCAAATGCATCACTTTGCACATATACTCCACAATAAATTGATGATCGCATGCCCTGGGTACGACCGGAGCTTCTACATTCGTCATACAAGCTACGCCAGCAAAGACTCTCCCATGGCAATGACAGCAACCTTCGATGGTTTAACGATAAGAGGACTTACTAAAAGAATGAATTGAATACAACAAAACCCGCAAGACAAGATGCACCTAGGACTGGAACCACCAATGATACCTAGAATTGTCCCACCAAGAATGTGCTTGGTGACCTCGTCAACAACACTACTTCAACAATCTGCAAAAGCAGCAAACAGGAGCTACTCTGCTTGATAGAGAGATGGCCTTATTCTACAACTGGTTCCTTCTCCTTGGGAGAGCCACATTCTTTCTCCTTGGGTTGGAGAACTGAGCACCAAGGTTGTCGTGCAAAATCACAATACAAGGATGTGTCCCTTCTCCAACTTGCATACGAGGGGTTGCCAGCTGCACACCTTCCAGACCAACACCATCCATATACTTGTCCACAGCAGTTTCGCGGCTTCTGGGCGATTCAGGTGAAGGTGAAGCTCACATGCCAATGATTGCCGTCACCAAAGCCGGGAGGATCAAAAGCCAAAGTGGCAATGAACGCCCCGTCATATGTCAACCAGGTTCTTGCCTCCCTGACAACCATCGCACCATCCAGCAAAATCGCAAAAGCCGTACGACGGCCGGCTATGGGGTTCCGTGAAAATGACTACCTGGCCCTTCCCCAGCCATCACTTGCACGACGCTGTGCAGACCCTGACCCTGGTGGAGGGGGTGGGGGCCTTGCCACAAATTCCTCGGTGTCCACAGCGCCTGATGCAGCGCCAAGAAAGCGCCTCTGGCTGTCGCCATAAGGCCGTGAACCGGGGCTCTCCGTGTGGCCTGAGCCGGGGCTGTATTGCTGCCCGCCTGAGCTCCGCTGGCCAAAGGAAGAGCTCCTTGCGTCTGCTTGGAGAGAAGGCTGGCCTAGCGAAACCGCACTGCTTGGCGGCAACGAGCCATGGCTGTTTTGCTGGCCAGAGAGATCCATGTGAGTTGCAGTGTCAAGACTGCTGACAGGCACCTGCGGCTATCAAGGACACAAATCCTCGATCAGACAAAAGTCCCACGATACTTACAAAGGAGCACAGCTGCTTGCACGGGTGCTGATGATGGCAAGCGAGAGAAAGATCCCTGATTATGCAACTTAGGCAGCCTAGGCAGAGTGACATACTGATGTTTCACGTGCGTCGTACTGCTGCCGCATCTCGGCACTGTACTGAGCACTGTCGTATGCGTCATTGCCGCCAAAAGGGACATTATCATATGCTGTGCTGTAGCCCGGCCGGTTGGGGCCCTTGCCCATCTCGTTGATGTCTTGCTCCCCTTGCAGCAATCTCACCACCTGACCAAGCAAAATAGCCATCAGCTTGGCCCACGGTTAACGCAAGAGCATGCACTACTATCCAGACTGGGGCAACTGAGCAGGACTTAACAAGAAATGCAATTGTTATCAGACTGTCGACCCAATCAATTGTCTTGTGAAAGTGACAGGCCAAATGGACACAAGCCTTGGCCAGCGCTCAAAGCCATAGCATCAGACACTTAGGGGACTTCTGAGCAGATACTGCTGTATCTGCTCAGAAAGTGCAACGCGTGAAAGCTGCTGGGCTGGCTACCTGGCTCATGCGGGGCCGAATAGCTGCGGAATAACGCACGCACTGTGCTGCTGTGGAGATCATTCGGTCCATCTCCTCATCATTATACAGGCCTTGCAGTTGCGGATCAACCAAACGCTCTACATCATCTCTTGCCAGGAATGGCCTTGCCTGAAAGGACACAGAAGGCAAACTTCTATCAATCTGGATGTGGTCAAACAAGTCAGCAAGAGCTCATTGCACATGATCCGATCGTGCCAGATCATCTTGTCTGCAGAGTCAAGATGTCACTCATTTCCGCCAATTAAGTTGCAGGCTCAAGTAGGTCCACCACTGAAAGACATAATAGATATTGGCCATCTACATTAGCTAGCAACTTTAGTCAGCAAACAACGGGTGATAACATACCCATTCAACCAGGCTTTCTTGCCCAGGAGCACCATTAGGGTCCACAGGCCGCTTGCCCGTGATGAGTTCAAGAAGAACCACTCCAAAGGAATACACGTCTGACTTATCTGTGAGCTTGCCACTCATGGCATACTCTGGGGCAAGATACCTGTCATATCGGCCATGGCAAAGTGTATTACAGTCCTTTGTTAGGTCAAAGTGTTGTGAGCTCTTTGGAATAAAGAACTATAACAATGTGGGGAGGAACATTTGCCAAGGACTCTTACCCAAAGGTGCCCATTACTCTGGTGCTGACATGGGAGAAAGTGTCCTCCGCCAGTTTGGCGAGGCCAAAGTCAGCTACCTGAAGGACATGGTGTAAGGCTTTCAGTCCAGCAGGTGTAGCTCCTTCATACGATGTAAGAAGATGTCCTGGACTAGAAAGTGCAGAAGGGCTGCTCCACCAAGCAGACCAGAATAACATGATCTTTAAAGGTCAGAAAAAGAAAATCTAACCTGAGCTTCATCCGTCTTGTCTAAAAGAATATTGGACGACTTGATATCTCTGTGTATGATGCGCGGGTGGCCTGTCAGGACAATAACAAGTAAAGAAAGCTGATTAGCCAGACCTTTAGTTTTGCAAACTTCTCCCGGGTGAGATTTTGCAACAGCACAGACATGAAGACTATTATCAGAGCAGCCCCACCACATGAAATGGATGTCCAGGTTCAGATGCATACAAACAAAGGGCACAACGACAACGAAAGAGACTGACAGTCTTCATGCAGATATGCCAAGCCTTTGGCAGCCCCAACAGCTGCCTTCATTCGCATGTCCCAGCTCATTGGTCCCTGTAAGCGACCTGCGTACATTTACATGTCAAACCTCTGAGCTTAGGCCAAGCCAGCCTACGCTACGATGTAACAGGCTAACCTCTCTGAGACGAACCCTGCGTGGTAAATGACAAGGAGATATAGAACATGACTTGCTAATAGCTCAGTAAGATATGATTTGACCGCCTGACATGAGGGTTTTAAGAGATGCACCATGCAGATTGTACTCAATCGTGCCATTTGGTACGTAGTCATACACAAGGAGGCGCTGTTCATTGGCAATGCAGTATCCAAGTAATGTGACCAGATGTCTGTGGTGCACCCTGCTGATGATCTCAACCTCTGCTCGAAATTCACGCTCACCCTGGCCTCCACCTAAGGTCAGCTGCTTCACAGCTATAAGCTTGCCATCCTGCCAAATGCCAGCGTATGTTTAGTAGCTAGACAGGCACAGCTGGAGCTCATGACAGGTCAGATTTGTCAACAACAAACAGTGACCTGTGTTGAATATATTGCGGGTACTGCAAAGAATCGACGAGGTGTCACAGAAACAGTCTTGTCTTATGAATCATGTCCGACTTGAGCGGACAGCTTGCATCAGTCGTGAAGCTTGTGTCAGGCAACAGACAAGCAAACATCTGCTCAACTATGCGAGACGATGCATAGTCCTGGGAGTGCCCACGTAGATGAGAAAGTAGAAGCTCACTTTCAGCACGCCTTTGTAGACACGGCCAAAGCCACCTTGTCCGAGCAGATTCTCCTCTGCAAATCCATTGGTTGCCTCCTCAAGCTCCTCGTAACTGAAGTACGATCTGGAGTTGCCGAGGCTAGAGCCCCTCGACCCGGCAGATGGAGCAGGTGGCACCCTGGTGCGTGGAGAACCGGTGCCCGTCCCTGTCACGGGCGGGGACACCTTCTTGCTGGAAGGCATAGCAGCATAATAGCTGGCAGGTGAGCGCGGGCTGTCTGCGGCGTTGCTTGCAGTGAATGCTGCAATTGCCAACCAGAAGCAGGTGATGATGGATAAGTGCCAAATCATGGGCTGCAACTAAGCTAGCCAAATTGACCATGATAACAGCATTGGCTCATGCAAAAATCTCAATGTCTGCCTTGATAAGCATGGCATCTATCTTATACGGGCTACTTGTGACACCTCCAATCAAGATGAGAGGTTCACAAACTGACTGGTTGGCAAGCACGTGAAGTAAAGGCAATGGTTGTCTGCTGTATCAGTATTTATCACCTCCTGCCCCCTTGAGTGGAGAAGTCAATTTCTGCTGGCCATCCTTGGGCCCCTTCTTCTTCCTCTTGAAGCAGCAGAGCAGGAGCACCACTAGCAGTACAAGCCCTGGCACAAGAGGACGTTTGAGAATTACTGCTAGAGCATGCAATTACTGCTGAGACTTGGAGCCAGGCTCCGTCTAGTGATGCATCAGCAGCTGATAGAGTATCACCACAGAGTATTAGGTAATCTATAGCAGCTGCTTCACCAGCCCATCGCAATCTGGCGGTATTCTGTTGCTTGTCAGCATACCTGCAAGCGCACCACCGGCAGCAATGCCAATGACAGCTCCAGTGCCAATACCACCTCCCCCAGACTTACTCACACCCCCACCGCTTGAGCTCCCAGGTGGTGGAGGGTACAGGACAGACGGGGGGGGAGGAGATGCCACGAAGGGGGGAGATGCAATAGCCCCAGGCGGAGGTGGACGGCTAGCAGCAGTTGGTGGGGGAGGAGAGGTTGTGACGCCAGGCGGCGGGGGAGGGCTTGACAGGAATCCGTCAGAGACTGGTGGGGGGCTGGGCGTCCTTGTCCCAGGAGGCGGTAGGGAGGGCGGCGCTTTTGTAGAAGGTGGAGGCGGCGTGGGGGCTTGTGCAAGAGGGGGAGATGGCAGGACTACGGGAGGGGTTCCAGCTGAGGGAGCCACGGCCGGCGGAGGAGCGCCAGCCGGGGCCTCCGGAGGAGGTGGCGGCGAAGCAGCCTGAGCAGGAGCAGGCGCCGCGGCCAGCGGCGGCGGCGGACTCGGGGCCAGTGCCACGGGCGGCGGAGGACTGGGCAGAGCTGCCGGTGGTGGCGTGGAATCCGTTGGCGGTGAGGGGGCCGGCGCCTGGGCAAGTGGCGGGGAAGCCGGAGGGGGGAAAGTGTCGCTTGCCGGTGGCGATGGCGCCGGCTGAGCGCCCCCGCCACCGACGGAGGGTGCAACGGCCGACAAGGTCGGGGGCAGCGCCACAGTGGGCCCTTGTGCCAGCATCCTGGTGGTGCGGCGGCCCATCCTGGCAACTGCCTGGTCGGCCTGACGGTGCTGTTGACGACCACAGCAGGCCCCCAGACCACCGCCGCCAAGCCTACCGGCGCCTCCAAGCCTGATGGAACTTCTTCAGAGGAAAAAGTAATATCAATCAATTACGTCTCTTGATACTTTTCATCTCCTGTGACTGTTCATCGACGCAGCGCTCCTGTGCTGTGACGGTTGTCTCTCGACTGCAGTGTCCGC
Organism: Spirogloea muscicola; assembly: GCA_009602725.1. NCBI lineage: Eukaryota > Viridiplantae > Streptophyta > Zygnematophyceae > Spirogloeales > Spirogloeaceae > Spirogloea > Spirogloea muscicola. The sequence continues at coordinate 318,201 of WELB01000106.1, forward strand.
AAGATCCTCAAAGGCAGGCTCGGTTTGCAGAGATGGAAGCGGCCGGCCACAGGCGGATGAGATCAAAGGTCCGGTCTTGCGGCAGACGCCAGCCGCCACCAGCGCTGAGACGTCCCTCCTGGCAAGTCGCTGCGGCGGCGGCTTGAAGCCGGCGAGGAGAGGGAGCAGCGAGATATGGCCGCCTTTGCGTCCGTCACCGCACCGCTTCACACCTTCCGCCTCCCCCTCCCGCCTCCGCCGCCGCCGCCGCGCCGCAGAGCCCGCGGCCGCCGCGTGCTTCAGCGGCAGCGACGGCGGCGGCGGCGGCGACGGCGGCGGCGGTGCGTGTAACGAAGCCCTTTTGACAAGAGCGGGTTGGGGGAGGCGGGACCCGGGCCCTGGCCAGCTGGTGGCCCCACACTTGGCGACGCGCCACATTTGGCGGGTGCTTGGCTCGGCGGGCCGCCGGCCCGGCAAGCCGGAGTCGCCGCGGAATCTGGAGGCGCCGCCAGATCTGGCGGCGCCGCCGATGGACACTCCCGCTGCCGCCTGGCAGTTGCCGCCTTCCCCGGCAGCTCTGGGCCAGCTCGGTCAGCCTGCCGCGTTACCGATTGAGAGGTGGCATGCCTTGATGAAACCACCCGCAGCACGGCCCAAGAGCGGCCTCCGGGCGACTAAAATGGCCCCGCATTAAACGACCAATCGAGCATTCGAAGACGGATCCGATTTGTCCTCGCCCCCTCGAGCTCGGCCAGGCGGGGGTGACCGTTGACGGGGCTGACCGGCGAGCGTGCCATGCGACGCATTGCGACCCGCGCGACGCGCTCGGCGACAAGATGAAACGCCACGTAAGCTCGGACAGCTTGGCTCGGCGGGTGCGGCCCCCCGCTGCGCGCCGGCCATGTGGGTCAGCAAGGGTCCTACTCCTACGGTCGTTGCGACGACCCTCCTCGGATTGGGGGTTGCCGTTCGCCCGTCGCAACCTCTCGTCGTCTTCGTTCAGATTGAAGCAAGCGCGGCCAGATCAACCGGGAGAGGCCAGCCCGAAGGAGTGGACAAGGTCTGAAGGAGCCGGAGTGCTAAGGACTGAGACAGCAGCAAGCGGACTCTCAGTAACCTCTGGTCAGTCAGATTACTTTCCAAGGAAGAAGCTCGTCCAAGCTAAGGTATTGGCTGTGGAAGAAGGGGCTACGGCTGTGAATGAAAATGTGAATGGCCATCTCAGAATGAACAAGGTCCAAAGGGCCGAATGATGCCAAAAGTACACAGCTATGCAAGGGACTACAGCGAATGGGAGCTTAGTAACCCCTAGTCAGCAGCCGTAACGACTCTTGGATACTGAGCGAGTCAGCTTAGCAAAGCACTTATAGTGCATCTGTCAATGTGTTTGCCTTTGTACTGAGTGATGAAGGGCCTGAGTGGTCAAGTACACTCTCCATTACGTCGCGCCCCTCCTGCTTTTCCCGACTTGCAGCTACATATTGGAGGAAATACTGACCAGTTTTGTTGGCTGGCTTGTCACTGCCCTCGTCCACTTTTGGACGAGCTGCTTACTTTCACTGAGCAGGCACATTTGTGGTCTCCACGCAATCCTGGCTCCTTAGGACCTTGCCTGTGGGCTGGCTTCTTACAGCCCTCGCCCCCTTTGGAAGAGCTGCTGCTTCTTCTTGGCCAAGGCTTCGGCTGGCAGAAGTTCCTCTCTCCATCGGCAATTCTAGGAACCAGAGGTTGCTGATTGTCTATGCGCAGAGCCGCAGACAATCATTCTCCTTTTTGCTTCCGATCTGCTTTGCGTTGTCGGGTTGGACGAGAAACAGAATTGAACATCCATTCTTCTTTTGCAAATGCACAGTAACTCTTAGTGTACTCATGCTCACGAGCCTGCTGTCTTGGACTCTTGCTAAGCTGATAAGAGGGCTTCAATGTTACAGGATAGCTTGCAAATGAAGATCTCTTCATTGTTGTGCACAAGGTAGCTGCGTTTGCTCTGGTGGGCAGTAGAGCTCACTGCTTTCTTAAGAACAGGTTTCTCTTGGCAAGGGCCTGGGTATAGTCTGGGTGCTGTTTGTCCGCTGTTCCTGGAGATTAAACAAATAGGGCCTGGTGCTTGCCATTGGCAAGGATACACAGCTGGTTGTAGGATGCCATATCTGCAACATACATGGAGGTCGATGGCTATCAGTACCAGGACATAGGACGTCCTTGTTTGCAAAGAATGCAGCCTTTTGGACAAGACGTCTGTGAAGCAGCTAGCAGGCTCACCGAAGGAATCACCAAAGCTGGTCACAGCCTCCTCGCGGAGCACGTTGTCGCCCTCCACAAGGCCAATGATCTCAGCATAGGAGCTCGGATAAGCGAGGCCCGACGACGAGCGGATGGTGATCTGGGCGCCGTCCGGGGCCTGACCCTGCACCGTGCCGTCTCCTGGCTGCCTGAGCACCTGCAATAGCCAGCCATCTCGTAGGCGGTCAGCAGGCTGTTCGGTGCTCAAGTCAGCCGGCACCAGGTGCAGCGGCAGCAGATTGGGAGATGCTACGCAAAAGCAAGCGGCGCCACGACGATGGTGACAGCCAGAGAAGGCAGGCTGCAAGGTGGGGCCTGTTGTCACCTTGATAACAGTGCGCACGCGCCGCCCAGCATGGCGCTGCATCAGGTCAGCGTTCACCATTGGCGCCGGCGCCGACATGTCCATGGCGTCCGCAGCGTACGACTGTTCAGCCGCTATGGGCGCAGCTGCGGGTGCTGCCAAGGCGGGCCGCCCCAGGCAGCCTGGACTCTGGCGGCAGCTTGGCACGAGCTGCGTGAGCCTGAAGGTCGGATGGGTCCCTCAAGAGCGCCTCTTCGGCAAGGGCCTAAGCCGGCCGCCTGCGCAGCCTAAGCCGGCCGCCTGCGCACGGTTCCACGCCCTCAACGCCGCCAGCTCCGCCGCCGCCGCTGCCGCCACCAGCTCCGTTGCCGAGCCTGCCGACTGGAGCGTCGGCGAGGGAGCGGGGCCTCGACGTCGAAGCTTTTGAGCGGCTCCGGGTGGCGCGAAAGGGAGCCATTGCCTGCCTCTGGAAAAGGCGTTTCTTAGAGGACTTCTAGACGGAAAGAAGAAAGTGCTCGTCCACAGAGAAGAGGAGCTGGCAAAGCCAGCCCTAAAAAGCATGGACAATGTCCAAAAGCCAAAGGCCGGATGGCGCAAAAAGCAGGATACCATTCATTCTGCAAGAAGGGAGAGCCAGAGCGGAATCGCTACAATAGAAGAAGTGGCTCTGCCAATGGGGGCAACACGCAAGCGCAAGGGCAAGGGCAAGAGCTGTAAGAAGCAAGCCCAAAAGTAGAGGCAAGCAGATCCACAGGTGTGAACCACCGGTAGGCTCACGGTAACTATGGGGTAGCACGTCGGGAGGGGCTTCCCCCCTTTGCTCTGGCGGGTTTGATGCGCGACGCCGGGTACCGTGCGGTCGTGGAAGTGAACAACATCATGCCTATCACCACGGATGCCCAGGGACGTCATCATCGCCGCACACTTGACATTGTGGGCGTGCAACCTGGTGGAGGACCAAGGGCTTTGGTCGATATTGTGGTTACGGAGGCCTATAAAGGTCCAGCATCGACACACATCGCTGGCCACGCAGTGGGCAGTGCTGAACAAAGAAAGTTGCAGCACTACTCCGATTACCCCCGATGTGATCAGCTCTTGCCAGCGGCAATCGACATCTTTGGCTGCTTAGGTCCTCGTTTCCTTACTCTCCTTCAAAACATAGCCAATCTAGGTTACACACGACATGCAGATGTGTTCCCGGCTGAGATGGGCTTGCCAGCTGCTTATCTGTCATTGTTGCGACGACGAGTTTCGTTCTGTTTGCAGCGTGCTCAGGCTAATGCTTTGCACCAGAAAGCTGGGCGAGCTCTAGTTGGTGGCAGAAGGGCTTCGTATCTGCCATCTAGTATCCAGGCATTGGTTAGCGACCTTCACGTTTTGACCCGTATTTACTGAGCGGGTCAATCTACTGTAGCTTATGTAGGTCTTAAGATGTGCTTGCCTTTGTACTTGGCCATTTGGCCTTCGTTTGTTTCAAATACACGATATTCCTTTCACTGATATTCCTTTCACAGGAAGCGCTGTTCTATTGGAAGAGCTTTGTTTGGGCCTTCCTCGTAGATACTTGTCCAGTCCTTCGAGTTGGCCCACCTCAGGCCGTGGAAGAGCACAGAACAGCTGATCCAGATTACGGCAAGGGCTGTGATAGGCCAGCCCAAGAAGAATGAACACGGTCCCAAGGGCACGTACTCTTCATATATCCACCGCTTGAGTGTGAACGGAATACCAGCTCCCATTGCATCTAAGTAGCAGACTGCCAGCGGCAACGAGAGTAGAGTGCGGTGTGGCCTCGAGTTGGAGGCAGTGGCTGTAGCTGTGGCGGTGGCGGTGGCTCTGATCACAGACGGCGTGGTATGAAGGCAGCTCGGCCACCGTCGCCGGATGCGACGGCCCCCACTGCTGGGCGCCGGCGGTGGGCCCTGCTAGCGGAGGCGGTGCGACACCGGTCGTCGGAGAATGGCGCCACCGCAGTGGATGGACTCTCGCGGCTGCCGCCCAGAAAAGCTGGCGGCGGCTTCGGCCTCATTCCCTGGCGGCCACTGGCAGAAGCTGCCGGTGTCGAGGCGGAGGAGCTGGTGGACGTAGAGTACCTGCTGCCAGGGGTTGACCGTTTGCTGCGCCTACGGTGAAGACCCACAGTCGAGCTGCCGCTGCCGTGGCAACCCTGGCTTTGGTCTGAGCCTTGGCGCTGGCCTTGCTAGCTTGATGGTGGAGGCTGTCGTCTCTGCTGTCACTGCAAATTTCTGTTTCAAAGTCCTTATAAATGTAACTGGATATGTACCGAGAGCACAGGATTATGAGATCAAGCAAGTCTTACACATTCTCTGGCAGGCAGCGGCGGCCGGGCAGCGGCAGTGCCACGCTCTTGGGCGACCTTGCAGCCGCCAATGCACACAGCATTGATGCCACTGGTCGCATTGGTGACTCCAGCTTGCGCATCCCGAGCCCTTCTATTGCCCTGCTGAGGCTACGGTCAGCTGCTGCTGTGTACTCGGCTGGCCGCCACTGTTGAACCTCAACTTGATCTACCAATGCAGGCCTGTGGCCGGCTGAAGAGGCGCTGGCATACGTCTGCGCCAAGCATCCCACTGTGTTCGCGTGAGTTTGTCATGCTTAATCATGCCACCACGGCGCTAAAGAGCTTAGGTCACCTACCTGCATGCTCTCACCAGGCAGCGGCTGTGGCTCACAGCCGCCGCCCTGCTGTCGCCACAGCGGCAAGAGGGTGCTTGAGCTTGGCGCAGGATATGGCCTAGCTGGCATGGCTATAGCAGCCTGCTCCTCTGCTGCAGAAGTTGTGCTTACCGATGGCAACCCTGCCGTTGTTGAAGGTAAGCTGCCACTTGTCGCAGCTGTCGCTGCTACCATATCCAGCCTAGACTTCTTACTGTAGGTTTTCAAGCGCTGCCTCTTCGCAGCACAGCTATGATTCAAGCCCAATGATCAACCCCAATGTGTTGGCATTGCTGCTACTCGCTGCCGTTTGTCTAAGCTGTGCCATGTTGGACAGCCGTCGACCAGCACTGGAGCACAATGTGCGGGCAAATAAGCATGTATTCAACAGCACGGCCATAGTTGCACGGCTGCTGGACTGGCGGCAGCAGCCTGAGGCAGGCCACGCGGCAGGTGGAGGAGCTTGCAGCCGTGACGCTGCAGGCTACGATGTCATCCTGGCCGCTGACTGGTATGGCCAGAGATGCGGCATGAGCGCCAACTTGATGGTTCTCACTCTTGCCTTGGCAGGCTTCTGAATTGTCTACATAGGTGGCGCTTGCATCCACAACTGAGGAAGCCAGTTTCACGTGAATGCGCAGTACTTTCTTCCGCGAGTTCCATGCCGATCTCGCTAGGTGCATTGGCGGGCTCCTGCGGCGGCCCGAGGGTGGTGTGAGGAGCCGCGATGAGGAGGTGGCCGGCAAGGATCCGTGGCCACCGGGCAATGGCGGCACCAATAGAGGAGGCGGCTTGGCACTGCTGGCCGCGCCCTCTCGGGGCGGGTCGTTGGCGGCGTTTGCGGTGGTGGGCGAAGGCCAAGGCTTGTCAGCGGCTGTCATTGAGCAGTACGATGACGCTCTCTGGGCGGCTCACGAGGAGCTGACTGCAGCCGCTCGCACTGCCAGCGGCAGCGGCGGCGCCACTCGATGGCCGCACTATGACCGCGATCAGTGCTATCCACTCCTCCTCTGCCTACGCCACGCCGGTTGACAGTGCGGCCAGGCGAGCTCCTGATGCTCGTCCTTGCGTCTCCGTGGTCACTATGATGTTCGATCGATGCCAGCCGACTTCAAATATGACAAGCACACACCAGAGCTCCGTCAACAGCAGCAGCTATCGGCCAGTAAGCCACGCACTTTGGGCCGCAAGGGCAGCATCCACCTTGCCACTCCACCTGTCGACAAAAGGTCGGGACCAGCGAGCAGAACATGCTGCACTACCAGGAGGATGGGCGTCCACCACTCATGAGCCCGTGGACGCTTCAGGGGATCCCTTGTTGGTTGTTGGAAGTTGGAAGCTGATGGAGATGGGACGCTTCCGCCCTGAGTGAAGTGTATAGACGGCTCAACATTGGTCTTCAGGGTCGCCTTCAACATACTCACTGGAGGCAATCTATCACTTGAAGGACGACTGCCAGCAGAGTAAAGAGGGGAATACGAAAACTGTCCCAATAGAGAGAGACTTTCTTCCGGCGATGGGGGCGATTATGGTGATTGGCCAGCCCAGGAAACGAATGAACAAAGCTCGAAGGGGCCAGAAAAGTGTCAAAGCACACGGCGACGCAATCTGGCCACTGGGTGTTCAATGCCCCCAGTTGAGCAGCTGCAGGCCCGGTAACAGCCAAACGTAGTGTAGTCATCTAAGAGCAGCAGGTGATGTACATCTGTCAATGTGCTTGCCTTTGTACTTGGCCACCCAGGCCCTCCATCACTTAACACACACTCCATTCCCATCCGGGGGTGTTGGGAACTGGCACTGGATGCGCCTGCCCGACGGGAAGGGGGCCAGCCGCTGTTCTGAAGCTAGCAAGAAATTGAGAGTGTTAAGAGATGGAGGGCCTGTGCGGCCAAGTACAAAGGCAAGCACGTTGACAAATGTACGTCTGCTAAGCTGACCCGCTCAGTAACCACGAGTCAGCACATAGAGGTCGCTAACTGATGCCCGAATATCGGACGGCAATCGACAAGCTCTTGAGTCCACCAGCTACGGCTCGACCAGCTTTCTGATGCAACGCATGGCTGAGCTCGCTGCAGACAAGCTAACACTCGGCGTTGCAAGAATGACAAGTAGGCTGCCGGCATGCCCATCTGAGCTGGAAGCATATCCTCACGTCATATCCTCACGTCATATAGCACGAGGTTGCAGCGAATGCCAGAAGCTGCGGTAAGGGCGACGGGGTGAGCGGCGCAGTAGGAACCAAGGCACAGGCGGCGCCGGTGGGGTCCGAGCTACGACGGCGGCGGCGGCAGCAGCGGCATGCGGCGAGGAGGCCCTGCCGTCGTTCGCGGCGCTGGTCGAGCGCTTCGGCCTCTTCGGCTGCGGCGAATGCAGCGGGCCGGGGGTTAGCGCCGCTGCCGGCCGCCGCCCCCCCGCTGCCGCTCGGCTGACCGCCGCCGGCTTCTACGGTGAGGCGAGGCCTTGACTGCTGCCGCTCAGTTGGGTTCTTCCCGTGCAGGTTGGCATCGAAGCCAGTGGCGAAGTGAGCTGCGCCTGCGGAGCCTGCCGCCGCTGGCAGGCCTTCCTGCGCGGCCACGGCGGTCGGCCTCAGTACGAGGTGCTCACGGCCGAGCACGTCGCTGGCCTCGCCAATTACCTCCTGTGAGACTCAATCACTATCAGCGAGCCCACTGCTGCGCTCCAGCGGCCAGGCATGGCCACTGAGGCCCATGCGCTGATAGGTGTGGGCTGCGCCTGGCTGCGGGCCTTGACCTGCTGCCTCGTGCCGGTAATGGCGGCGGCTGCACCAGGGATCGGGCAATCGTGTACAGAATCCCATGTCTACATGTGCTGGAGGTACACTGCTTCCCCAGTCTGTCGTAGCCTTGCCGTGTCATCACCAGCACCGCATGACCTGCGTGGCTGCGGCTGGCTGTGACTGCACTCCGCACTTACCGAAGCTGAGCGACTGATGTTCGACGGTGCCACTGGCGACCAGGTTGGCGCTGGCGACGGCCGCCTGACCTACCACCTCCGCGCAGCCCTGGCTGCCCTGCCCGCGAGGGTGGGCTTCTCTTCCTAGCTGAAACCCCTAGTCCTGATTACTTCTAGACCCTAAGGCTAAGCCTCAGTCCCCTAAGCTTGTCAATGTCAGAGCGATCGCCTAGACTATGGCCGAGTATACCTCAGCTCACCCACGTGGCTCACTATTGCTCATGCGTAGAAACTTTGATTAGTAGCCCGAGCTTATGTTGCTGACTTGAGGGTCAGAGATTGCGATATGAGCCTTGGACGTGACAGACATAGTCCCGTACGTGTGCAGGGTGGGCCAGGCGTAAAGGTAACGGCCACAGATAGTGGCACTCGGGGCCTGGCTTCTGGCAGCCAGATAATGTGGCCGGCGGCGGCGCTCGTGCGCACCATAGACGCCGTGGCTGCAATTGCTGAGGAGCAGCCGCACCTTGTGCTTGCCTGCTGGATGGTACTCCTGACTTCATATCCTCAGGCCTACAGTCCCCAGCGTAAATCTTGGCCCCGAGTACAAGGTTTTCTTGCATCTTGTAGGAGCAGCGTCCAGGTTGCGCTCGCTTCCGCTTGCCAAGTCTGATTGCTTCGCGTGGTGGTGGCCGCCGGTGCCTTGTAGCCAATGGACGTGGACTGGACTGCGGCGATGCGGGCGTGCAACTCGGTACAGGAATATGTGCTCGTTGGTGAAACGGTGAGCCAGGCTCTTGAACACACCCACATTGTTTGTGAGTCTACTTTTCTGGTATCGCCTATGTATGCGTGCAGGTTGAGCTCTGATCCGAGATGTTGCATCTCAATCCTGAACAACACTATCAGCTATTTCTGACTTTGCCTGTACCAGGACAACGGCATCTGCGGTCACCCTTGGCGGACCTGGGGGTTCCGTGGCTGTGGTGACAGCAGCGACAGTGAAGTGAGTGGCAGCACAAGCAGCAGCAACTATAGCAACGGCGACGACGACCAGGTGTGCATCGAGGGCGGCAATGACGGTAAGCCAGTTATAGCTTCTGCAGGAGAACAGGGGCAGAGAGGCCGGCCGGCGAAGAGGCTACGAGTAAACCAGGAGGCGAGCGCCGCTCCGCATGTACAGGATGGATGGGAGCGCGTCGACCTGCTTGAGCTGAGCCGGCACCAGGTCTGCCGCACGGATGACCGGTGGTCAATGTGCCAGCACTCGCGCACTGTGTCCTTCCGCCGCTATCCTGCAATTGCTGCTCCATAGACCGTTGGCCAAATAGTAGGCATTTCAGGATGTTAAGTAGGATCACCTAAAAGCACGCAAGGGATGAAAGCTTGGCTTGCTTTGCTTGCACGTGGTTGCCTATGGATTAAGGGCGTGAGGAATGAGTCACAATTACAACGCAAGGCCCCATTTAGAATTCCAACGAGCACCAAAGGGTTAAGGCACTAAGTAATGTTGGCATTCCGAGAGGTTAGATCAACAAGTCTTGACCACGAGCAAGCAAGAAGGCATGCGCAGAAGCCTCAAATAGAATCAGCCTCTCATTAGCTTATATTCCACTCAAAGTATGGCTTGGTTGACCAATCTCGTCACTTCTCCAGAGAGCTCATATGCCAAGTGCATATGTAGACAACCTTAGTGCCTTGGGCTTTGTGCTTCTGGGGTTACTTTAGTCCACTTACCTCAATAGATCCCTACACTTGGTGGTAGGACCCTAACACCTAAAACCCCGAGGACCCCAACACCTAAACCCCATGCTAATCTCGTGAAGTTAGTGATGCAAAGCTGCCTCTTAAGCTGCTGCCTTCCATTTTCTGTAGCGATCCCTCTCAGGCCATCTGCCGTAACATCATAGAAGCAATGGCAGTCAACTTCAAGAGTCGTGCCTGACAAGATCGGGATGCACTCCCCTGACTGTGCGAGAACGACTAGGCATTCACACAGACGGCACTGCCGGGATGGAAGACTGTTCCAGTAGAGGGCGATGGCGGTGATCGGCCAGCCCAGAGAGAGGAACGAAGACCGCAGGGGCCAGGAAAAGCGTGAAGGCTCACAGCGACTCAAATGGCCATTGGGTGCTCATCATTTCCCGTTGAGCAGCTGCAGGACTGCTGTGACTTGTGACGGCCGGACCTGGCAACTGGATGTGGCAGGCGCGGCCACGCGGAAGTGGCACTCAGAAGCTGCAGCTGGCAGTGCTTGCGGGGCAGCCATGACATGACCTGGCCCGAGAGCCGCCACTCCGGCGGCAGAGACACCGTAAGGCTGGCGCGCCGGTGACGAGCCGGCAGCGGCGACGGCGGCCGGCATGGGAGCGCCTCTTTCACGCCGTCGTGCTCCAGCGAAGACGGGCTGAAGGAGCTGAGGGATGACGGCCAAGGTGGAGGCACTGGCGGTGCTGCGCGCCGTCGCGCAGGGCCTGGCGGCAAAGCTCTACCGCCTGCGCCGCATCATGGACGCCGGCGGCGGCGGCGGCGAGCAGCAGCCGCGGGTGCCGCCGCTGGCCGTCCAGTGCGGCCTGCTGCCGGACGCGCCGCGCCTGCTGCACCACCTCGCGCGCGCCTTCCCCGACCACCCCCGCGACTGCCACCCCGAGAAGGTCAGCAGCCGCCATGGCCGCCGCTGTGGCTAGCTAGCCACTGCTGTCGCCACCATTGAAGGTCAAGGTGAATGGAATGTGTGTTGAGCGATGGAGGGCCTGAGTGGCCAAGTACAAAGGCAAGCACATTGACAGATGTACGCCAATGACGATTGAGATTAGTGATCAAGAATGCAGAGAAGGTAAGATGGTGCTTGGTCAGATCTGAGATGTTTCCATCGTACATGGTCTTTGCTTAGAGTCTCTTAGGCTTATCTCATCTAAAGTCGTTCCTAGGAAAGAGAATCAAGCTGGTCCTTGCAAACGGCTTGATATACTATCTCTCTTGGACTCTCTGAGCACAATATCACAGATAGGGTTAGGGTCTGAGATGCAGGGGTTTGGGTATCTGTTATTCATACGGACCATTCGGGCCTATGCATTGCCACTGCCGCCGGCGCCCGTCTGCCCGGGGGCTCGTTAGAACTGCATAGTCTTTGCGCCACCAAGTTGTGTCGCAGCGTCGCCAAGTGAACGCTGCAGTAGGGCTGCATTATAGGTCAAAGCCGGTTGCCAGAAGGTGAGCAGCTGGGACTGGCAGCGCAAGCTTGGTTCATTGAAGCGATTGATGCTACGGTGGCAATGGCAGGTCGACCGAGATGCGCTGGACCACCTTCAGGAGGCGGCGCAGGAGTACTACGACCTGCTGGAGCCCTGGTATCTGGTATGCACTTGCAGCATTGTCGCGCCCAGCAGTGCCAGAGCCACCCAGAGCCCTGATCCACGCTCTGTCGCCGTCCAACATTGTAGAATATCGTGTATTGCCCACTTGTCAAGTGCGCTCATGTCATGTACCATCTTCTTGGCCAAACCTAAATGTCAAGCTCCTGCAATATCACTGCCACTTCGTTTGAGCTGTGCTGGTGGGACGCACCTTGTGCGAGTTTTTCCCACCTTGAAGCAGCTCAGAGTGTGCGCCATCCAGGTCCTGTGGGAGGCAATGAGGCTGCGGGAGCAGGCCGTGCGGCTCCTGTCGGCGCTTAGCAGTGGCATCACGTCAGCCTCGGTGAGTTCCCCTGGAGGTTGTGGAAAGCCACCCCTCTATGCTCTTGTGGCCTGGACCAATGTCTGCGTCACAGGCACGACAGCTGCACCTGTTGCCCTGAATGTCTTGGAAGAGGACCAATCAGGTCTTAAATTTGGTTAAGTATTTGCGTAGACCCTAGAATTAAGGGTTCAGAGGCGCATGCAGGATGCTGGCTGGCCCAGAGTAGCAGCACCTCCTCGTCTCGCTGCGAGCTGCACAGCTGTCTGAGCGAGAGGCAACTCATCCTCAATCTTGGTCAGTGCAGGAGGCCTTATCGTCCCAGCCTTTCTGCACATGAGCAGCCTTTCCGAGTCGTAGTCTGCTAGGAGCCAGCTATGACAGGTCCACTCAGTAGATCCACCCTCAGTCAGTGGGGCACATTGTGCCATTGGAAGTGCAGTGATGTTGCCAAACACATGATGGAGACTTCCACAGACAACGTGGTTGGCGCTTTGATAGCACAAAGGACGTCCGTTCCTCGCAATTGCACATGCTCAGTGCTAGATGGAGTCGTCTTATTCTTGGTCGGCCACTGAGAGGACTGTAGACAGGCAGCGGGTACATAGCACAATGTGACAAGGACAAGCTAACGCTCACACAAGCTTGCAGACAGCCGCTAAGCCTCACCTCCGTGCGGTGTCGCAGTTTGATGCCAACCCGCTCTTCATGCGTGCCTGCATGGGCCTCCTCTGTGACTTCGCACGCACCGTTGTCCTTGTTGCCAAGGTAGGCTCCACACCACCTGCTTGGCATGGATGCGCTCGTCCTTGCAGTCAGCGCGGAGCTACATAGTTGTGGGCCGGCTTAGGGGTTAGGCTGCGTCAGGGCTTATTACCAGGTTTCAAACACCAATCGATTACTCAAGGATGGAGCGAAGCTCCTTGGCAAGTCCAGGATCAATCAATTTGTCAAGTGAAGCGCTGTTCATGCTGAAGTCACTCATTGGACGTCCTGAACTGCTGCCCCAGGTTGGCGCGCCAATGCTGCTGCAGGTCTATGCACTGCTGAAAGTATACGTGACTGGCGGGAATGACCCCGCTGACTATGTCAAGTATTCAACGCACTGGACTAAAATTCTGATATGCTGCGTAATATATGCTGTGTCCAATACACCTACCCGCCGCAATAATGGCAACCTAGCCTCAGTTGTTTTACCACGCCCTCACCTGCAGGGTCGTGAGCTTCGCCCAAGTCTGCAGTGCGCCATTCCGGACATTGCAGCTGGACCTGGAGAGTAGCGGGGCTCTCATCAGCGAGGTTCGTAAGTGGATGGGCAATATCTATGAAGTCAAAGCTGGCTCCAGTTTCTTGCAGAGTGGCCAGACTGTCTTCTGCAGATTGAACTCCAGCATGGGAGGGTTGTTAGTCCAATGGCATGATGAATCTTGCCATTCTACATTCTGGGGCAGCCGCGTACCATCGTGGGCTGCCATTGTAGCAGGATGACCCTGATGCTGAACACTGGAGCCCCACATTCCCAAACCCTCAGTATACGTGACCCCTAGACACGAATACAATTGTCATGCTCGCACTCGCTCGTATACCTGCAGGCACTGAGGTCGATTGTGCCAGTTATTAACGCCACCGCCGAGATGGCGGCTTTCAAGGACAGCAGCACGTTGTTGGCCCTAGTGACTGATGACCCAGCAACCACACTGGTCAGACAACACAGGCACAACTTGCAGCAGTGGAGAATGTGCAGAATTTGATAACTGACTTACCTGTACAAGCCCCATCGCAGGATGGCAAAGAGCAAAAGCAATTGGATGCAAGCCTCAATCTTGACGCTATTTCCTGACCCTGAGTGCAAATTGAAGTCTTTTTGTGCAACTTGCCGAGCCCAGCGGCTGCAGGACCTGGCTCACACACACGACTATAAGCAGTGGATGCTCCTTGGGTGTCTCATCCGGCCCTACGAGCTGCTCAGGGGTTACAAAGCGAGCACAGCTGCGGTACAATGCTTGTTGTGGACAATCATTGATAGAAGAACAATCGATAGGCTCTTCTATGCCTTGTGGTAGAAGCATCAGCCTTAAATGACAGAGCCACATCCTGAAACTGATAGTTCACGGGATCTTATCTTGCTCTCATTCTAGAAAGCATCGCCGTTGACAGCTCTGCGAGTGCTCTGCAACTGTCAGATGGGGTTGCTCTTTGTGCGCGTAGTATGGACTGCACATAACTAGTGAGAATTGTAGCAGTATCAGAAAAATCACTGACTTTAAGACTTTGCTATGGCCTTGTGCCCTGTCCTTCGACTTCAGGCCCTCCTGCAGGACAACTTTATCCTTCCAGTTTTCCGAGACGAGGTGTGACCCAGTCTTCAACACTGCAGCTCCAAGTCTCACAACAAAAATACTGCAGTAAAAGTCTACCAACATTTCTGCGCAGGCTAATGTATACTGCTCCATGCAAGTCAAGGCCAGGGGACAGTGCTTGCATCAATCTTCCCATTGCCTTGCTTCAGGTCATCCTCATACACGATGAGTACGCCCAGCACGTGCTACCCAAGGTGGCGGAGATGGGCAAGGCTGCCAAGGCCGCAAGGAGCCACAGCAAGGACATGGAGGCCCGCTATCGGCAGGCCAAGCGCAGCCACCGCCGGATCGGGTAGTGTACTCTGCTGAGCATGTATTGCCTCCAACAGTGTCAAGCTGCAAGGAGCACTCTGGCAAGATAATGGAATGCACTCAACCATGTCAAGCCTCAAAGCAACACATGTATCAGGTCACGCCATTGTTTATATACATACATATGTACATATGGTATGAGGACAACGGAGTCTTGCAGTCTCATTGTCTTGCTTCTTGTCAGTTGCATGGACAGAAGTCAAGCGCAACGGACGCCATTCTAGCTGGCAACTACCAAGATGATGCTCATTGTGGACCTTGCTGGACGGATCTAACAGGGAAGTGTATGATCTGGGCCTGAAGACCATGGCCGCCGTGCACTACCGGCAGAGAAATCTGCTGCATCATGAGCTCAGCAATCTCCTTCTTTACTTCTCCGACAATCTGCCTTTGCTACCCACTTCTTTCCAGGTCAGGCATTCATGATCACCAAGACCAGGCACTCTTTCAATGCTTCATAACAGGGCTCGTTTAAGCTTCCACCCTTTTGGCACGTCGAAGTGTCGACTGCGCCATGCAGGCGTTCACAATTGGCTGCTCCTTACATATTCGTCAGTTGTGCAGATAATACTGGCTGCGCTGAGCATGGCGCATGAAGAGATCCTTTGGTACTTTGAGCATGCAGGAGTGATCACAGCCCGCGATCATAAAACGTTGATCACCATCTCCGATCTTGTAAGAGCTCCCCCACCCCCCTTACCCCCTCCCCTCTCGAAGTTCCTCTTCCATGGATGGGCAAAGACACATTTCTCAGCTCAGAAGAGGAACACAATGGAGTAAGTTGTAAGACAGTGACAGACAGTGAGTGCCTGCATTGCAGTGCTTGATGAAAGCCACTGGCATTGCCCATTGTTGCTCAGCTCTGGGCTGCGCATGCTCAATCAGTCTTTTGGTGCTTACCCAGCTATCTGGCAATGCCATCTGCATGCATCACAGTCAACATGAATTCAGAGCTTGGGGCTGAAGGTGATTGCTGCACTTGCTGCACAGGAAATACCCGATCCTAGCGTGGGGTTCCTGCTTGATGTGGTGCATCAGTTGCACAGCTTGGCCCTTGAGCATGCTAGCAGTAAGGACCACCTCTTTGATATTGCTAACAAGGATATGTACCAGCAGTTCTCATCACTGCTTGCTACTATTCAACTCAAGCCTATGCTTGCTGTTTACGGCTGCATAAGTGAAACATGTAACAACATTCCAAGGTGCTGGCTTCTGGCTGACATGTGTGCAGTGATTGCCAGCCAGTCGCAGAAGCAGCTGGCAGAGATTGGGCCAAGGCTGAAGCACAAGCTCCAGTCCGAGCAACTCTTGGTCGCAAACGTAGATCCAAGCCTCATCCGCTCTCTGGAGAGGATGTGCCAAATCCTTGAAGACGTACCCACCAGCTGTCAAGTAAAGCACTGGCCTTCCAACTTCTTTTGTAAGATAGCAAAGTTGTAATCAGCTATTGTTGTCTGTGGCCAGCCTACGGTGTGGTTTTAGCCTCAGCAAGCACTCTGCAAAATGGTAGACTGCAGGTTGGCACACCCTTTTGATTGTGCTCCTACTTAAGGTCATTGAGCACCCACTAAGCAGATCTGAGCATTTCTATTATTTGCTCTATTAATTGCATTCAGCTGTACTGCAGGCATATAGAAAGGACTGGTTGCAGGTGAGCTTCTCACTTGCAGCCGCCAACTCGCCCATGAGCGCCCGCCAGCTGGAGGACGCGACCAAGGGCGCAGACCAGGAGGCGGGCATTATTACGAACCTGCACATATGTTACACACTGTGCAGGTGACAGGCTTAAGGCACTGATTGGCTAGGCATTCAATGGGCCACACCATAAGATACCGGACATAGTCAGACTGATCACAAAGTAAAGAAATGCTCTGCAGTCACTCTCCCGGTAGAAATGCTTACACACAACCAATTGACTTGCACAGCATGATGACTTCTCTTGTATCTGCTGCCAGCTGCACAATTAGACTGCAAGGCTTGCAAATTTGTGAAGTGGACAAGTTGTACACATGCACTTCCGTCACTAGGCGGGCTTCATCTTTGAAGCATGCAGGAATGTTGACGAGGTGAACGAGCAGCTGACAGAGCTCGTCCCGCTGCGGATCCTTCAGTATTTCCGGCCGGAGATCACCATGGCAAGTGCATTGATAGGAGGCTTTAATCAAAGAGAAGGAGGATAGAAGGAAGAGGGTTACAGTGAAGAACAAGTGCATGAAGATCAACAATAATATGTTACAGTGACTTTTGCTGGAGTTGCACTGAGCTGTTTCTGCTGCGACAACTCAATGTGTTGCAGGTCTTCCGGCAGACCATGCTTGGGCCGGAAGCACAGCCACAGCACGGCTGCGCGTGGCTGAGTCTGGCCAAGTACTTCCCCTGGAACTGCTCTACCGAGTTCCCAGAAGAGGTAAGAGCTCGACGTTTTGGCAATCCCTGAGAAGGCCCTACCTCTGGAAAATTCTCTACAATCAGCTTAGATCCTGACCCTGACTGTTAATCTTGGAGGTCTTGAGACGCTTGCTCCGCCAGCTTTGTGAACAGCAAATAGAAGCGCTTAGCACCTTGGCTTGCGCTTGCATGCATTTGCAAGTGCTCGAGAGACGCCCTAAGTGAACACCTCGCTGAAGACGAGGCATCTTTGAGTCCTCAAGTTGGCAGCATTGTGGAGGACCTCAGCTTACCCTGTCCCTGAGTTGCACACAAGCTGGAAGCCTGCTGCCCACACAAGCATCACAAGGATTGCACTAACCACGACTTCACTAACACGATAAATGTATCACCTCGGTCGTGCTCAGACTTGTGTATAAATGGCTTTTGTTGTGAAAGGAGGAGGATGTTGTCAAGGTCGCAATTGACTACACCGAGGAGGTCCTCGAGTCGTTGATGGCAGAGGTGGAGCGCCTCATCGCCGTCCTGCAGGCTTCTCTGGGAAGCATGGACAAGAAAGTACAGCTCAGCTGCAGAGCTTGCACGTTGAGCTCCAGTACATTTCCGTTTGGAGCCCAAAAAAGTCACCCTGTCCAAGAGCGTGTCAGGGTGATTGTCCATGCAGCATAGTTCCGTCTGTGCAGGCAGTCAGACTTGAGAGGGCTCATGTCTGTCGTAGTCATTTCGTGCTCACAAACCCCATATCTACATCCTGGGGTTGAGCTTGAATACTTGCACATAACATGTCTTGGTACAGGGTTTAGAATTACGATTCGCTTGTGAGGGCCTTCGAGCTTGTACTTCGAGCTTTCTCTAGTTGCCTTGCAATCTAAGGTGGCGGCTTTCGCTACGGTTACCTGACATTGCCCACAGCGTACCCAGGCTGAGCCACTGCGGCTGCCCTTGTCGCCGCTCGCAGGTGCTGCCAGTGCAGGGTGCCGTGCGCCTGAATCATGCTGCCACCGTCGGGCAGCTGGCACGGAGGGCCAACCCCGGGAAGCTCGTCAGCCTGCCTCTGTCGCTGCCGCTTCCTGGCTCAGAGAGCCAGTATGCCAACCGAGCAGAGATTCAACAGTGAGCCCCCCCATTTACCAAAGTTTGGTTCTTTGATTTCTTGACAGTAGTCTTAGTATTGTGGGCCTAGACTCAACCCGACATGCTAACTTATGTGCAGCATTGGGTTGTTCGCTGACTCTCCATTTCTAATTCCATCTGCCAAATGAACTTGCTACTTGGCCTCATCAGTCAGTCTACATGAGAGGATTACTCCTGAGTCATCTGTGCACTACTAGCAGGATGGAGAGAGCCACGGTGGGGCTCCTGGCTCTTGCCAGCAAGCTGGACACCATGGGACCTCAGGTTGTGGCAGGCGAGGTTTTTGTTCCCCGAGAGGTTAGCTTCTTCACTCGTTTGATAGGCATTATGACACCGTTATACAGGAAGCGCAATGCAAAGAAAAAGATGTGCTTCGAAGCCTGGCTTGCTTTAGTTGCACAACTCATGAGCAGATCCTTGACCCCAGGTTGTTGCCGCCTTTGCAAGCAGTACTTGAGGCAGAGGCTCATGGGCAGCTTCCACAAGGCCCTCGAGGCAGCAGCAGTGATCGATGGAGCTGTGCAGAAGCCGTCCATGGTGGAGGCGGCCCTCAACCGGCACGCTGCCATACTGAGTATGATTGAGGAGGTAGGACTCATGATCCGACACATGCCTTTGCTGACTTGACCCCAATGAACACTTAATACCAGCACAGGAATATACAGTGACGTCCCTTATTGGGCAGGTGTACACTGTCAGTAGTGGCTTGTAAGAATGCCAATACCTGTCAATAACTAGAGAAGACATGCCTGCAGTTTGTTGGGGCCTTCGGAGGGGTTCTCCAAGACCTCAGCTACCAAAGGGCCGCTGCTTCAACACTAGTTCGTGACTCTGGAAATTCTGTTAGAGCTGGAAACTGATTCCTTACTTCACAAAGCTTGATCACCTCGTTGACGCAGACCACTTCCTTGCAATTCCGCGATGCGTGGACCATGGACGACAGCGCGGCCGCTCTCAGGGACCGAATGGCCGAGTGGCTGACCGACCAGGCACTCCAGCTCGCACAGCCGCTGAGGAAGGATCTTGTTATCTCCTCTGAGGCGGCCCTTGCTACCGAGCTTGAGGCCTTTGTGCGTGTGTTCGGCCACGCCGGGCTCGAGGCCCTGGGCCTCAGAGCGGGTGCCCTGCTGGACGCACTGCTTGCACGCCTCAACTCGGTCCTGGGCCGCAACCATGCCGCGCTGGCGCTGCTGGGTGACAGTGCAGGCCCCTCGAGCGCAGAGAAGCGCCAATTGGCGATGAAGGCGAGCACCTTCTGCTGACTCAACCAATCATCATGTGTCAGAGTCAGTCCTAAGATTGGTAATTCTGGGCTGCTAGTTTTCTTGCTTTTGGCTGTGTTACCTCCTCTCTAGCTCAGAGGGCAGACTGCAGACTAGACCTCAATCTCAAGACTCCCTGTGAGGTTTGCATGATATGTCATGACACATGCTGAAGTTGGTATACCTGTAATTGCAGCCAGCAGCTGAACATAAGATGTGGGCCTAAAGCCAGGGTCGTACTGCAAATCCTACTTCACAAGTTGTAGGCTAATGGAGACCTCTAAAGGTTTCTCACAGCGCACCTCTAGGCATGTCTTTCATTCTTACAGCATGTTGACGGCCTTGCTGTGATTTGGTGTGCCCCACCTTGCGCGCCCTCGCAGTCACTTGCAAGCCTGGAGCTCGGGCTGGCGCTGCTCATCGGGCTCGGTCGGTGGCTCGTCTGGCACGATCTTGTCGCCGTTTCGGCCAGCCGCACCCTCTCAGGCTGCGCGCCGGCGCTCCACCTCCTACTCCAGTGGGTCAACCAGCACCTGCCAGCTGGGTCGCGTCCTGCAAATCTCTACCAGGACGTGGGCCTCATTCCCCTAACTTTTGATTCCAATGTTGAACTCCAATACGCCTGCATCCGCTCCTTCATCTGCTCTGCTCTTTTTTCATTTCAAGCACAAGCATGGCACACTCTGACTTGGTGCTCCAGCAACTCTGGCATGCCTCTGGCATGCCTCATGCGTGCTCTCAGCCAGATGTGACGGCCTTTGGTGGTGCTGTCAGGAGCCAGTCAGAGCCTGTGATCTCCATTGTCACCATCTGCGATATGTTGTCAACACATATGCCGATTGCAAGAGTCACCTTAACAATCATAAGACCGACACGCCATGAGTCTTGTGCAGGCGGTTGGTGAGCTCGGCGATGCAATCCAGAAGCTGGCCTGCGGTGGCGCCCATCGAAGCTGGCACCTTCTGCCAAATCTCTGCGGTGCAGTCTTCGCGCTTGACCTCTGGGCTGATGCGTGCATGGATGGTCACGCTCCTGCATTGACAAGGTGGGTGCTCCACAGTGCCAGCCGCAACCGGGCAAGTGTTTTTAGGACGTCGTTGGACCCTATACAAGACCATACAACCTGATACATGATAACTCACTAAATCAGGAATAACATTATGAACCTAGACACAATAGACGTCCAACCTTGACCTCTGAGTCAAGTCCACTCTGATTAATGGAGGGTATGGCTGTGGGTCTCACATGATTAGAAAGGATGCTGAGATTGTAGATTGATCAGGAACGAGATTATGAGTCAATGGTCCTGCCTGTGCATTATGGCTCTACCTTGGAGCCACACAGGACCATGACTGCAGTTCTGGAAGTGGCGGCCTCCGGAGCCCTGGCTACGCCGCCACTGACCTCCGCAACCGCGGCGGGTGTCGGCGACGCGCCAAGCAGGGACCAGATGTGTGTGCGCATTGCAGCGGTGCTAACCCTCGCCCACCGAGCCTCGAGCAGGTGGGAATGCGAGCTTGCTCGCTGGTCTGCTTCTGTGTCCATCCGCCCTCTGCCGCCGTCTTGCACGTGGTCATGGATGGCACACTGGCGCTCCTGTTGGTCCCAGCTGACGCACCCAGTTGGGCCGCAGGACTGCGCTGGAGCGTCGGCTGCTCTTCCTGGGCAGGCTGGCAGAGGCGTGCCCAGCCTTCCCGCGCGGCGTCCTGGAGCGGCACCTCCCGCTGGCGCTCCTCACATCCATACGGCAGCAGCACCAGCAGCGGGTGGCGAGCACGACGGCGCAGGTGGCGGCAGCAGCGACAGCCACCTCACCACGCGCTGCGGACCTTGAGGCGATGATCGACGGCGTGTTCCAGGCCCCAGAGGTCGACAGGCTCGGCCGCAGAGGCACTCATGGCAGCGGGGCCGAGGGCGGCAATCTGTTGGCACACGTAGGCGTGCTGCGGCCGACCAAGTCCCTAGGCAGCCACGAGCATGCTCATAGCGAAGGAGAGGGTGTTGGCGATGCTGCCGGGCCGTCCGTGCTGGCCCGGAAGCTGCTGCGGTCACTCTCCATCGGCGTGGCAGTGGGCGGCGGCGGCCGGACTCGACCATCTCCGACTGCCAGTGAGCCGGGGGACGACGATGCGGCGAGTCTCAGCCCCAACGACACGCCCACCAGCAGCAGCCCAGTGGGGAGTGGCGGCGACAAGGGCAAGCAGCGCGCACGGCGGCCGCTCGCAAGCCCCCTGAGCTTCGGGCGGCGATGACAGCCGCCCGAATGATGGTGGCAGCGGCTCCTGAGGAGGGTAAGATCGTGCAAGTGAAGCTCCTCAGAAGGCTGACTGGCGGACGCTGCTGCTCACACTACGTCGCCTTTCTGCCCCCATTGTCAAGAAGATGGTGGCGCCCGCAAGTCACAAGCAAGCGCTTCTGAGAGGCAGGCCAGCGCTGCATTGTGGTTGGCAATCTGCATGCAGATCCGCCTGCATCTCGAGGCAAGCAGGCTGGGCAGTTCTTGCGAACCTTGCCAGGCCATCGCACCAAGGCTTGCCCCACTTAGTGTTGCCTGCATCTACTTGCCTTGCCCGTGCACCGCGTGCAACGCCTGGATACACAGTTGTCATTGCGAAGGCTGCGGCCATTTCTCTCAGGGGCCTGGCATGCACGCTCTCTGTCCAGCGTTGCCACTCGGCAATGCACTGACACCCAGCACACGCTTCTCAGCAAGTCGATGTCCAAGGCCTGTTACTGCAGCAGAGGCAGCGTGGCCCACCCACACTGCCTTTGGCTTGCCATGCGTGTGGCCCTGCTGCCTTCCTTTGTTCAGACACAGCAGGTGCAGTATATTAAGGCAGGCAATCTCAGGAGTGTCATGCGTTCAAATGACTAGGAGCTCCCGGAAGCAGCTGCATAAATTCGTACTGATATTCAAATCAACCTGCACATGAGTGTCAGCACAGATTGAGAGCAGGGGGCGCTTGAGCAGCACCCCAATACGCCAGATGCAAGTAAGGCTTGCAAATTGTGTCCATCAGCCAGCTGTGTCATCACAAGGAGCAGATGGGCTGCAAAAGTGAGGGTAATAAGTAATGAGTAATAAGTCATGGTGGGAAGCTGCTCCGTGCTACAAGCACGGAGTAGTTTCAGCAGTCGGCCATCAAGTACCCTGACAAGGTAATGACTGCAACTTTTATTTAGTCTCACAAACCCTGGCCTTCCTCGACCATCATGCTTGCAGTCCACCACAGACGACGGCAATAAAGTGGCGGTCGTCTGCTTGAATTGCTGAAAAGAGGAGCTCATCACACATCATATATTCTTCAGCTCGACTTCTGATGGGGCCAATGTGATGAGAGCAACGGATATGGTTGTGAGCCATATAATGTTGTCTATTCAGGTACTTGCCTGCTCTGCCGTGTTGACTGAAATGGGCCTCTGATCAAATTATACACTCGCTCTATCTTTACCAAAAATGCACAAGGGCTGCAGACAAGGAGACCTGGCAACAAACAGTGGCTAGATAAGAAGAAGAAAGAGGCAAGATCAACCAAGAAAATGAAATGACGTAAAACAGAGAAAGGGGCATGTTGTCAGGCAAAAATGACCAGCCCTGTCAAGACTGCAGCTGCTCCACCATGACAAGCTCCGAGGCGGGACGGACGACGCCCTCGACTTTGACAGTGGAGATGCAGAGGCGGCCGCCGTCCTCGGCCTGGATGACGAGGCCCTGGCGCGTGACCACGCCCGGCGTGCGGCTGCCCTCCATCTCCACCTGCACTCCGTCTGCGGCGGGCTCGCCTGCCAGCAACGCGTGCGAGCCATAGAGCGTAGTCATGACGCCGTTTATGACGGCCCACGCACCGAGCGCCCGATCGTTACCACGGATGAAGTTGTGCAGCGCCGCCGCGGGCTGCGCAAAATCTACACGTGCAAGCTTGGGGTCCTTCCAGAGTGGGTCGTAGGACGCGCCCTCTTCGGGCTGAGCAATCCTAGGAGCTTCGCCCCGAGCGATGAGGTCCACCGCCTCGCCCATGGCCTTCACGCCCTCTGGGAACAGGAAGCGCTTGTCTGCAAGACCTATGGAGCTGGTATTAGCTCATGAATGAATGATGGTGGGTATAAGGTTTAGGCAATAACCAGGGGAACACCTATTGGTAAATATCTGCTTAATTCTCTGACAACAATATGCAACCTCGGCCGAAGTTTGAGTCTTGTGTTGCATCGAGCATCAGTAAGGGGTGCCGCATCAGTAGCTACATGCAGCTGCAGTAGCTGAGAATTGGGCACTTGAGGTGAACTCTATTGCTGTGAATAAATGATGCCATGCATTGTAAACAAGGCCACACCTTAATATTCAAATTGAGGTTTCAATATCTTTTCTCGAATGTGGTCAGCTAGCTTGCGAAGGCTGTGCCGAACAGAGACAGGTGTCCCTGATAGCACTGAGCCAGCCTATAGCTGTCGAAGGTGCAACTGCCGGCCACTTACACAAAGAGCTGACGGTGTCGTTGGGCTCGACGTCGCACTCTTTCTGCAGCAGGATGGGACCAGTGTCGAGGCCGTCATCAGCCCAGAACACGGTGAGGCCGGTCCTGCGGTCGCCCTCCATGAGAGTCCAGTTGATGGCCGACGCACCGCGGTGGCGCGGCAGCAGCGACGGGTGATACACGATCGACCCATGCTTGCATGCGTTCGAGATCTACAAGAGCCGTGGCAACAAGAGGCAGTCAAGAGTGAGGGCTTGGCAGTTAAGACAAGAAACAGTCAGGACTTACAGGGTGCCGACTGCTGATTGAAGGGTTCACAAGTTCAGGTTGTGTGCAACACCAAGTTAAGCTTGTAAATCACACAGGGGCCATTGGGCAGTGGCTCTGTGCCTCACTGCTCTCAGGAGGGCACTGGCCTGTGGCGGAACCCTGCATTTGTTTTGCAGTTTGAGAAGTGTCTGCCATTGGGACTTGAGGGCACACAAATGACAGCGAGGGCATTAACAGGGGGACCCAAAGCAGCGGAGCTCGCACTGCGGTGCTGCTCCTTGAGAGTCCGAGCCTTGAGACGACGATTCATGGCTGATCAAAGGTCAGGGTTTAAGGTTTGGGGTCGAAGCTTGGCGTGCGGTCACGGCCTCGACGAGGTGCGACTTGGGCAACGCCGTGGCCCTGGCTCACGAGGCTCGGGCGGCAACTTGAGCCGCGGATGGGCACAGAGAGCTGTGCCGAGAGGGCGGACTATACTGCACCTCCATGGGGATGAACTGGGTGGCGAAGGCGAGCACGTTGACCTCCGCGCCGGCGGAGAGGTAGAGCGCCAGCACGTCCGGCAGCACGGCGCCGCCGTCCTTCTTGGCGGCGCGCCACCGCCGGATCCGGTGGACCTGCGAATTGGACTGTGGTTATTAGTAGTGATACAACTATTCAAGGCGACATTATTCGAATGTACAGGGTTCGCCGACGTGGGCGGCAGGCGCAGCGGCGCAGGAGTTGTGTCCTCTCCGTTGTTGGCACTAGGACCAGTAGGACCAGGCCAGGCGGCCATATGAGCTGGTTCACAGAGCTCGGGGTCCAGGGCCGGCGGCGGCGCAGCGGCATTCAGGGTTCAGGTTTCAGGGTTAAGATTACAGACTCGGGGTTTAGGGGCTTGGGGTTAGGGTTTAGTTTAGGGCTATTAGAGTTAAAGTCTGGGGTGCCTGGCACGGCTGCCGGCCTGCCGGGGAGTGGGGCGCACCGTGACGCCGTCGGCGACGGCGGCGGCGGCGAGCGGGTCCTCGCGGCCGCCAGCGCCGCC
>WELB01000106.1:344005-373379 GCA_009602725.1 Spirogloea muscicola
AAAAAAAAAAAAAAAAAAAAAAAAAAAAAAAAAAAAAAAAAAAAAAAAAAAAAAAAAAAAAAAAAAAAAAAAAAAAAAAAAAAAAAAAAAAAAAAAAAAAAAAAAAAAAAAACAGAGCGGCAGCGGGCCGCCGCCGAGGCATCGGCGCGCGAGGCGCGGCTGCGCGCCATCCACCGCTCGCTGGAGCTCCAGGTGGGCGCCGCCTCTGCCGCCGCCGCCGTTGCGCCGTGGCCAGCCTTCCTCACTTGCTGCGCCGCGCTCCGCCAGGCGACTGCCTTGGCGGCCATGACCATATGGGCTGCCGGTTATACTGAGAAGGTCACAATAACGAATACAGAACGTATATAATGTGCATCAACTGTTACTGGTGGGCGGCTGCGGTGGCGCAGGTGGACATGCGGGAGGCAGCACAGGAGAAGCTCGGCGAGCTCCTGGCAGCCGCCGAGGCCGCCTGCGAGGTGCTGCTGTCAGAGCTGGCCGCCGGCCTGCTGCACGCCCTGCCCGGCGCGCGCACGCCTCGGGCCCTCATCCGCGGGCTCGCCGCCTTTGACACGCCGCCGCCACCGACGGCCACTGCCGCCGCAATCAGCACTGCGGCAGCGATGCCGATTGTGGGCTGACTGGTGGCTCGCTTGCCGCGGCTTTGGCAAACAAGAGCGCCAGCACTGATGTATGCATGCCAGCCACCCTCCCTCCTTTCTCTCTTTCCCTGCCTCTTCTGGCAGCACCACATCAACTTGATGCCACTGGAAAACAAGTGTTGTGGACATTGCCCTTGTATAATACAGGCAGACCGCCCATTGTCATGCCTGCACGGCGTTGACAATGAGAACATCCCGTACGACCCCCTCGCCAAGTGCACGCACGTCGTCTGCCACGTCCTCGGCGCTTGGAGTCGCCGGCGCCGCCAAGTCTCCGCCGTGCACCTGCCTCTCCTGCTTGCGCTTCTTTCGAGCACCCGCATGGCTGCCGGCTGCCATGCTACGCCACATGACGCCAATAGCGTCGCCGCCCAGGGCGTCATGCCAGAAGGTCGCTGCGTGGCCGAGCTGCGCTTCGAGTTCGCGCACGAGCAACGCAACTGGGCTGAATCCCACGAGCAGAGCCGCCCTAGCCGCCACACTGCGACGCAGTGCCGGCGCTGGAATGCGTCGCACCCGCCGTGCTGCAGCTGATGCGGCTGCGTCCTCCTGGTCTAGCTTCTTGGTCGACGCAACTGCACAAGGATGGCCCTTAGTGTCAGCCTTCCACGAAGCAAAGGCTTCTAAGAGCGGCGCAGCTGTTGTTGCACTGAGGCGCTCACATTGTCCCAGAGTTTTGCGTGCGGGAAAGGGGGCACGTGCTGGATGGGGGAGTACCCCCCGCCGCAGCAGCACCACCGCGTCGAAACTCCCGGGCAGCGGCGTCCGAAACAGCGACTGTGCAACAGCAGATTCATCTTAGTCGCAATCAAAGCTTCCAAGCGAGTGCCGCGCGCCACTGCAAGGTTTTGCTGTGGGGCATGGACCTGCCACTGGCCGGCGATGGTGCCACGGTTGACAAGGTTTGCCAAGAGTCGCGCCGAGCTTCGAGCATATGCAGCCACCAGTCGCAGCTCCTACCAATGGCGCCGCCAACAGTGAGGACAGCAACATAGCAGTGAAGTACAATTGCCAAATACTGCATCCAGCACCTTGAATGCAGTCAATTGGAGTTGCACCTCAGAGGTTGGCCGATCGCTAGTCCATGCACTGGCCTCGAGGTCGTACGAAGTGGCAATGGGCATCGCAGGCCGTCGCCTGGTCCCTACACTCCCAGTAGCGATACCGTCAAAGCGCCTCCGAACGTCCGCCCAGTCTCGTGCGAGGAGCTTTCCAGTGAAGTCCACGATGAGGGGCTCGGTCGCCCAACCATGGCCGCCTAGCAATCGCAAAAACCTGCGCCTCCGCCACGGCATAGTCGAGTCCAAGCTTAGTAGCGCCAGTGGCACTCAAAGCTGTCCCTGTGCTGGCTGCCTCAAGCGGCTTTCCAGCCTATACACAGGCCACCTGGTGCATCCTCGAGTGGATGCAGATCAGACCCATGACCCCTTGAGCACTTGCTCTTGGGTCCAACATGAAGCAGATAACGTAATTGATCTACCCCAAAGGCGACCATGACCGCTCAGCTAACCGCATCAAAACAGATGTGGCCCCCATGTGCAAATCCGCACTCGGGCTAAAGACTGGTCCTCCTTGCGGTGGCCGTCGTCGTTGAACATAGTGTAATCAGAGGCCCTATTGCCACTGGAAGCACTGCACGCTTGCTTCCATCTCGTGCGCAAGCTGCAGCCATTGGTTTTCCTAGGGCCCGTCCTAGGGCCCGTCCCAAAACTCTGGAGACTCACGTGATCCACATCACAGAACTTGGCAGCACCTCAGAAAGCCGGTGATGGGTGAGCGCGGCGGAGTGAAGGGAGCGGGGTCCGTGAAGAGCGCCGCAGCCACAAGCTCGACTGCCTCCTCACACAGCACTCCGGAGAAGAGGTGGCAGGCTGCCCACCGCTTGGCCAGCCTGCCGTTGGTTCAGGCAGCCAGTGGTGCACTCAGAAGGCAGCGCTTGAGGCCAAGTTGCCCACTGTCCTCCCAATTATGCGCAAGTGGTTTTCGGCAATGGATAGGACTATCTGCTGGCATTCCATTTGGTGCTTTTACGACAAACATGCGAGACTTTTCCTTACAAACATGCGAGATCCTTGGCCTCCTAGATCCATTGACCTGTCAAATGCCTGTCACTTGGCTCATGAGCTGGTGATGTGCTTCACCTGGCGGTGGGGCCGTAGGTGGGGTGTCGGCCACTGAGGCCTGAGAGGGTGCTTGCATGCACGCTGCGCAGCAGGATGTCGTCACGCGCTGCTGGAGGCTGGCGCGGGAGACGACCTGGCAGGGCCGCTGGACACACCGCAGCTCCTGACAGCCTCAATAAAGGTCACCAGTTGTGCCTGCGACCATGCAACCTCAGGGTGTCTACGAGGCCATCGCAAAGCCCTGACGAGCTATCATCGAGGCGAAGGTGAGAGGAGTGAGGAGAGTGTGGACTGTGTGCCCACCTTGAAGGAGAGAGGGATCGCGTTCACACAGAATACGGAGGCGGAAAGCGAAGCCACCAAAGAGGATGTCCACGGCGCCCTCTGCCGCTACGCAGTGGGCGCTGCAAATGGTCGCTAGGCTGTGGAGCACGCTCGCCCAGACACGACCACCATGCAACGACATCAGAAAGGTGCAAGCCTAACAAGTTATTTGTTGGTTGCTCAGCCGTTGCTGGAGCAGCATAGAAATCAGAGTGATACTCAGAATGCACTTTAGGCATCGGACAAAACCTAGGAGTACTGATTCTGCAGAGCCTTCTCGACATCAATGGATGTTGGTGAGTACGGAGAAAGCGTCTGTACATGACACCTGCTTGCAATCTGGAGGCAGAAAGCGGTCTTGGTCTTGGTGACGGCCTCCGGACTGTCAGGCCAGCTGCCCGAGCCCTCCAGCTGCACACCAGCCGCGCAGGCAGCGCAGGCAATAAAAATGAAGCAGAGTCACATGGCAACATGACTCACGCTGGACTGCAAGTGTAGCAGGTCATAATTCAATGAGAGCCTGGCTGCCTGGAGTCTGTATTTAGTTATGCTTATTATTGGACAGATCAAGACCAAGCTGTTTATGATTTCTGTCACTATGTTCCCCAGAGGAGATAGAAGCAGAGTTTCATCTCCAAAGCAGCAAACGACCAGAAAAGGGGCACTCTTGATGTGCCAGCTAACCTGCAGCGCAATGTCCAAGGCATCGAGGCAAGCCGGCAGCGTCCTGTCCAGCGGCGCCCGAGGGGCCCCACCCTCGACTGCCAGTGGGTGCGGCTGCGGAGGGAACACTGCGGTGTGGCGAAATGCTGGAATAACAACCTCCGACATGAGTCTTAGGATCACTCCAAGTCAATTACAGAAGAAGTCTCAAGCTTCAGCAGAGGTCAACCTTGTGATATGTGATCAGGAAAGGTAGACCTCATGTGCACCCGAGCACCTGCGCTGATGGGCTGAACTCCCACGATGGTCAGCGGAAGGTCAGGGCAGGCGCGGAGATGCTTGGAGAGCCTATCCAGCGCGTCCAGGAGGGCTGGTACGCTCGCTGCCGAGTCTGCGGAGAAGACCATCCCCACATGAGCATATCATGTGATGACACCGTTTCTGCCATAACCAAACACATTATACAGCCACAACAAACCTTAGCTGAGATAAATGCGTAGTCTGGAACCCTCCTCATTAAGTAAGCCCTTGGCCCTGTTTGGCCCTGAACAAGAAGATATAGTGAATTGCTGACCCACACAGGGCCTGCTCATGTTTCTCTTCCCTGCTTCTCAAAGCTTAGATTTGGACCTGATTTATTCCTTACTCACCCTTGCCATCTTCCTGCAGCACCCAGTCAAGCTGCCCAGCTGCGACTTGCACTGCATCTGGTGGGACGTCCAGGTGCCGGCCCAGAACGTACTCAACGATGCGGGCAATGATCATGTGCCGCTCTGTCGGAGGGCACTCCCACACTGCACAAGACATCCGCCAAGTAGCCTGTAAGGTCCACTGCAGTCACTATGATTGACTCCTCACTGACTCTGACAGGATGGCGCTGTTGGCTACTGATCTGGCATTGCTGTGCATTGCATGGTGCTTAAATGCATTACAGTAGTATCCAGAAAGGAGGACTAGTAGCTACTTTAGCATGGGAGAAATAAATTCAGAATGTAGGGTCAGGCTTGGAGATCTACATGCCAAACGTCACAGTAATGGGTCACTAACACCATCAACTACTGCGTCACACCCAGCCCAAAGAGAATAGATAACACAGGAGGCTTCTACTAGCACCCACCAGCCGTCTCAGCAATCACGCCGTCCTTGAAGCGTCGGAGCTCTGACTTCTTGCCCCAGAAGGCCCTGAAAGCATTTGCCTGCACAACCAGCAGGGCATGAGACTGCTGCATCAATGAGCTACTTTGACTACAACACAAATCACCTGCCAAATGAGCTTTATACACTGCAGACAGCATAGCTGTGATTGCAAATGTCATTCCTGGCTCGAGGCTTGACCATCAAAGCCAACCATTGGGCATGGCCCCAAGAAGCTAAGCAGAGATGCAATGAACAGGCAGGCACGCCAACCGCGGGCTTGTCATCCGCGGCCGGACCCTTGTCAGCCATCCGCAGTGCGACGTCGAGGTCGTTAAGCAGCACTCCAGCAAGAACAGGCTGGCGTCCCAGCACCGGAAGGCCCTGACATCAAGGTCATTGTGTCACACAACTTAGACATTTCAGGATGATATGTAATTTGGGCTTTGACTTCCAGTGGACCAAGGTCAGGGTTAAGGCACCTGCAACTACAGTCAATCTTGCATCCTTAACTTTAATAGCCACCCCTAAGAGGCATCAAAGTAACTGTATACCAACCATGCCAACCAATGCAGAACAGTGACCCTCACCTCCTCGATGCTCCAGCTGTCGCCCGTGGACCGCCGGCACACGCGCACGAGTGCGGCTCGCTCTCCCATGGCCTGCTGCAGGACGGCCTCCATGCGGGCCTCCCATCGCCTCCACGGCTCCTCATCCAGGCACGCAGCGGCGCCGCCGGCCGTGACGTCGTCGCCTGCATCTTGGTCCCTTGGAGGTTGTATCCTGTCAACAACTTTGTGTCCAAGCTCAGCTCTCTATAAAGGGTCACATTGCTTGATCAAAGTCGATTTATGGCAACGACTGGGTTAGTACATGCGGTGCTCAACACAGTGATCGTGATCTTTCAGATGACATAGATGACCATCAAGTCCACCCTTTGACTCATCTCAGGAGCCAAATACATCAAAGCTGGATGCCTGTCCTGCAATGCAGCTTTCATGCATCGGGATCAGTAGGCACCTGATGACGTAGTCATATTTGGCAGCAAAATCCACAGGAGTTGCAAACAGTGCCTCAAATGAAGACTCGCTCGGGTGCGCGAGCATTGCCAGCGCAGCTCTGGCCTCCTGCTGGACCTGCGCAACCAAGCAGCACGAGAAGGAGAAATGCAACTTGTCAAACATGTCATTCAATCTCATGTGATTCTTAAGGTGGTGTCTGCTTAACAAATCTCGTCTATAAGACCGCAATATCAGCCTCGACACTTACAGACATGCGGCAATTGCGCTGCCTCCAGAATGAGGCAGCACATTCCAAGTGGAAGGAAGGGTCCAGTGCTTGAGATACCTCCAGCAGCGCGGTCGTTGTCACACGAGAGGCAAGGTTGACGGCCTCAAGCGTGTCACAAATGACCACGGGGTATGCAATCATCATACCCTGCTTGGCCTGCGGCAGCAGATTGCAGAAGGTGAGGGAGTACAGATGTGGCAGCCTCATAATGCGCCATCTCGAAGAAGGCATATTGTCAAGTCTGCTAGTACTGTGTATCCCAAATCTTTGACATACATACCACTACTTTGATACAAGTAAGCCTGCCAACTCACAAGGGAAGTAAGCAATAGGCATGTCAATGATAGCTATTCAATGAATCACAGTGTCTATGGGGGTTGACAGTAATCTCAGCTCAGCCTTGCTTGCCCACCTGTGCCGAGATCTTGGCCTCCGTGCCTTCCTCAGCCTGGAGGTAGATGCCCCTGGCAAAGAATGCAGGAGAGGCTGCGAACAACAGACACTGTTAGTCGCTAACCCTGAATGATGCAGGTATACTTTTACACTCATCTGCTATTGTACTGTAAGCTCTGACTGCAGCCGCAGCTACTAGGGTCTGGAACTGGGGTTAGCACTACCATTCTGTCTTGCAGTCTGCTGGCAAACAAGCACAATTCGAGCACCAGTAGGGACTCAGCTGTACTGGCAATGGTAGCAGCAGCAGCATACCAAGAGCGTCTATGACCACGCGGAAAATCTGGGTGGCAGTCATGTGAGTGGTGACACGCGCTCCACCGGCCGTGGTCGCAAGGTGGCACGCCAACACAGAAAGGAGGAAGCCGTTCAGCCCGTCTGGGGCGTCATGGAATGAGCGCTGCCTTGCCCACACCTGCATCCCAACATCGATTGGTGTGCCCAAAGATATTGCTTAGACGACAATGATGACTGAGATGGGGTGGACATATCGAACCCCTGATATTCCTTACAACAGATTCATAACCAGCATTTATCACATTACTGCTTGGATATGCTCAGCTCCATTAGAGATATGGCCCCTTGTTGTTTGTGGTCAGAGAACCAGAACAAGAATCGGGAAAGGGCGATGTGAATAGCTTGAACCTTCAGAAGCATGATGGCCTGCGCAAGAGCGGGGACCGCGTTGAGGTGCCGCCGCAGAAAGCGCGCGGGTTTGAGTAGCGCTGCATCTTCAAGGATGGACGCGTTGTAGCGGGGCGTGGTTGCTGCGTCGACATCTGATGATTGAGCAGTGTTCACTGCAACGGAGAAGATGGTCAGATCCAGCTTACGGATGAAGCAGCGACATACTGTCAGATGCAGCGAGAGTCCTTGCAGACCTTTGAGATCATATCTCACTCCCGCAGCTCAAAGAATTGCATTATAAGCTTAAAAGATGCACTGGAGATCAATAGGCTTGAGTCCTGGTGGTATGCTAAGATGATAGGCCTTAGAGGCTCAGGCTGTTGAGTTTATTGGTGCATGAAGCTGCAGAAGACCTACTGCAAGCTGCGGCCTGGAATCAAAATATGCTGCAGTCAGCTGACCTTGGGCCCTGACGGCACGCACGTTGCAGCGGCCTGGCATCAGCTTGGCGGCGTCAAACGTGGCCTGCTGGAGAGCCGGCAGCAGCTGGATCCGCACGCCCCCGCCCCCTGCTGTGAGGCAGGCGCCGCTGCAGCCACCGTCAGCAAGCAGCACCGTGTCAAACCTACTCACAAGATCTGTGACAGAAGTGCCTGCCCAAAGAAATGCCTGAACCTTGAAACTTGAAAGCCAAGGATTAGCGTACCCCTTGACAAGGGTTTAGGATATGGGCTCAATATTGGAGCCAGTCTGACAGTCCAGCACAGGCTGGGTGTCGGCTACTCACCATGTGGAGGTAGCAGCAGAGCTGGCTTGCGAGCATCGCCGCGGAATGTAACCCACACAGGCGCCACGCTGTCGCCTGCCTCGGTGAGCTGTACGGCGAGCGCCGCAAGGTACATTGCGCGCTTGACATGGTACTGGTGGTCCAGGAAGTCCTTCTCGCGGAAGCACGCCTGGGCAGGGGAGGATCCAGCACACAAAGGGTCTCGTATTCTCAATCAAGCATACGATCTTGATGGCTTAGCAAACAGGAGACATCTTTCCACCACAGGCCCCTGAATAAGCCTCAAAGCAAGTACTAACCTTTCCCTCAATGTTGGATGAGGAATACTAGGAGCTGAGAGTGTCTAGGGGTTTGGTCCAGATGAAAGCTTAAACCCTGGAAGATCCTAAACCCTTGATAGGCCTCCAGCCCATCCTTCTTGACGACAAGAGCAGATAGTCACTATGTGAAGCCCACTAATATTCAAGTTAGCCCCTGGAGTTCTCACTAACTGTGCCTGCTTACTAACAACCTGTGTGCTGAGTAGGTACTGCTCGCCAGGCGGACCGTCAGTAGCAAGTCCACCACAGCGACGCACCTTGGGGATCTCGACAGCAACGTCAAGGACGGCCGAGGGAGCCACCGCGATCCGCAGCGGGAGACTGCCGATGGCCTCCACGCGAGACGGGGCTCGGAACGTGAAGCCTGCCTTGGCGTCGGGCACGCCGAGCGCCTGCACGAAGCTGGCAGCAGCCGCCGCGGAGACCTGCCCCAGAGACGACTGCCTCAGCAACACGGCCACTGACATGCACCAAAGCGGACGCTAATACCACACATCCCTGCTTTGAGTAACTCGTTAGATGGCAGCGAAGCAGGACTACTGGAGGTGAGGAGGTCCAGAAGGGAAGCGAGGCCGCCGAGGAGGACAGTGTCCAGGACTCTGCTGGGACAAGCGACGTCGCACCTCAGCGTCCGGGAGGGCCAGCAGGCGGCGCCGCAGACGGGCCAGCGCCTCGTCCGCCGCCGCCGCCGCGGGCTGCTGCGCCTCCTTCAGCATCTCCGCCACCTGGAGCTCGAAGAGGCCCGGGAGCCGGCCCGCGGCGGACGGGGCGCCCACGGCGGCTGCCTGGCCTCCGCCACCGCCGCCAGAACGCGCGCGCTTCGCGCCCGCGCGGGCCTCCGGGGCGCCCATGGCGGCGGCGGCGGCGGCCGAGACCGCGGGCGTCTAGGAGCTGAATCCCAGCGGCCTAGGTTTAGATGGAAAGCGGAGCGACGCTGCGCCGTCTCCGCGCCGTCAATGCGGGACGTGCCCACCGTTGTCCGACGGCCCGACGGCCCGCCGCAGCGGCGCGGGTGCTCCCAATCTCACCCGGCCCACGTCTCCTACGTCTCTCCAGCTTGGCGTTCCGGCCACGCTCGCGCTGCCCCCCGACGGCCTCGTCGGGCTGCGCGCCGCCGCGATGTCTCAAGCCCGTCTCGGTGCCCCCGTTAACCGACGGCACCGCCCCGTTATCCGACGCTCTCGTCCCCGCCCAGCGCGCGCGGAAGTGCGGATTCGAACATTTTGCGGTGGCGGGCGATGGCCAAAAGGGAGGCCTCNCTCCGCCGCCGCCGCCGCCGCCGACGCCGCCACCGCCGGGCCCTGCCAGCCCTGCGGCGCCGCGGCTGCGCGAGCAGCCCGTGTCCTACGCCGCCATTGCAGCCTCGGTTGCATCGCGTCTGCCTGCAACTGCCGCTCTCCTCCCTCGGCCACGCGCGCCAGGGGCCGTCAAGAGACGACAGCTGAGCTGCGGCATGTGATCAGTAGCTGGAAGATTCTCTGCGACCTAACAGGGAGCAGCTGTGTGGGGATATCGGATCAGGCCAGTGGGATAGATGAGACTACACCTGTCTGGCCGCTGCATTCCCAACCACAGGAATGTGAATAGGGTTCACCTCGTTACCCCAGCTCAGACACAGGAGTAGGACTTTGAGGCAGCTTGTTCAGAAAGGGAGCTTGCACATCACGGCTCCTAGGGCAACAAAGGACTTGGAAGCAGATGATGATGGAAGATCCCTTGCTTCCAGTAGAAGTAGATGAAGGGCTGGAAATGAAGAAGAGGCCACAACATGGTGAAGCGAGGAGGTAATGCAAACCCAGCTTTACATTAGTCAACCCATGCCCTGCTATGAAACAGCTGAAGTTCCTCTGCTGGCTAGGCTTGCTGGTATTGGAGTTCCATCACGTACTCCACGACCTGACCGCATGCTCGGTAAATTGCACGATGCAGCCAGGCGAAGAGATTACGAGGAGCTGAGAAGCAGGCCAAGGAGGAGGAGAGGCAGCTGCTGCGTCAAAAAAAGTTGGCCGAGAAGTTGGCCGAGAAGGAAAGGTTGCTGCAGGTGAGACCTTGTCTAGCATAGCCTTTGTATCTATCATTGGTCGATACCTGATCTCAAGACGTCTTTCAAGGGAAACTTGTGCTGGTGAGCGGACTATCCTCAGCCCCTAAGTTGCGTCTCAGCCCCTAAGTTGCTGCTGCATTCCTTTGTCCTTCCAAACATCAGGAGAAGTTGAGGGCAAAGGCTGAGAAAGAGGCAGCAAAGGAGACTGCACGGAAGGACAAAGAGGAACAACAGCTGGTAATCTTCCGTGCATTATGGACTGCAGTGATTAAGAAGCCCTGAGAGCCTGTTTCATTACATGTCGACAAGAACACCTGGAGACAGTATCCAGGCCTGATAATGTGGCATGGCAAAACAGTCTGAGCACTGAGTCTCAGACCGAGTGTGTGATAAGCAGGAGAGGCAAAAAGAGAAGGCAATCCACGAGGCGGAGAAAGAGCGATTTCGAGCTGAAAAAGAGGCTCAGCGGCTGGTGTGTCACCCTGATCGGAAGCTAGTTACCTTTCAACTAGCCTAGAAGCTGCAATGTGGGTTGCAAGATCTGGTTATGATGGCCTCTTCCATGCTTGCAACTGACGGAAGTCATACGTGAGCTGCTCCTCTGGACGGCCTGCCATCATCATATCCTAGAATGAGCACCATTCCTTAGGATTCAGTACTGTAATGTGGTACCTGTCGGTGCAGGAGAAGGAAGAGCGAAGATTGAAGGAGGTGGCAGAGAAGGAACAGAAGAAGAGAGAAAAGGAGGAGAACGAGCAAAAGCAAGATGCCGTTGCAAAGCGACAGGCTCAACTCTTGGCACAGTTTTTGACAACCCCATCACCAGCCTCTAAATATGCATCACAATCGCCGTCAACATTTACTCAACAGTGCCAGGGTACACCACCAACAATGAAATGTTGGAAGCATGGTGGTGCTCTGGACAATCATGAGATGGCCTACATGGACTCCCAACTCGCCACTGAGACAATGTCTGCCACAACAGACCTGCTAAGGTTGATAGCCCCACAATTATTCTAAGCTATGGCGAAGTCATTCCTGCATTCGCAAGGAGCAGGGTGTTGCTGAAGATCTGCTGTGCTGCTATTTTCTGCTTCTTTTCTACTTCACAAGATAATCAAGCTCATCGACCCAAGGAATGGACGCACTGCTAGGTGCTGAGTATGAGCAGATGGTGACACTTTGGGCACAAGTGCGCTGATCAGGATAATGAAGGAGGCTCGGCTTCAAGTGTGGAAGCAGCAAAGGCAGCGGAGGTTGCCCAGGTGGGGAGCACGGCGGACACGAAAGGCACAGGCCGTCGAAGAGCTTCATCTAAGTGGGAGCAAGAACCTCCTTCACCAGGCAAGCAGTCTTGTGATGTCCTGCTCATAAGGAAGTCCAAAAGGTCCGGAATTGCTAAGATGCTTGGTACTTGCCTCTTATTTTTTACGAAGATATGGACTGCATGTCCATGACTTGATGCTGGGGGCTAGCAAGTTGTGCAGGGGCTTTGTTCTTCCACCCACGTTAATGGTGATGCAGCAGAGAGGGGATCACAAGGTGCTGTGACTCACATAGAAGAATCAACACCAAGCAAGAGAGAAGGCTTCGAGTCTCTGAAGTGAGTTGTGCCAAATATCTAGTTACCGTGCTACTCATAACAAGGTTGCAGTAAATAGCAGTTGGTCGCGTGGTGACCTATTCGTCCTTTCACAATGAGTTTGTGAAGAAGTGCTGAACTTGTTGTTGGCATATCGTTCAATTCATAACTTACCTGCCGTCTATGCTATGATCTCCATGCTAGGGAGACTCCAGAAAAATCAACACCAGATGGAGCTTCATCATTATCTTCATCCGAGCAGACTTTTGTCAATCAGGAAGAAGTCCTGCGACCCAGACCCAGGAAACTTATTCAGTTTCACGATAACACTCGACCTGCATTTTTTGGCAGCTTCTCAAAGCACAGGTAGTTCGATCCTCTACCTTTGAATTGCATTGCCACATTCGGGGCTGGTGAAAGTTGCTTACTGTGCTTGGTAATACCTCAAAGTCTAGAGCGGCAGATATTGTGGCGCTCACCTCTGACACGCGTAAGCCATCAATGCACATATGAACATCACACCGTCAGTCAAGCCCCTGTGAGAGAGCCTCTGTGATATCGGCGGCCAACAGGCGGCATTTAAGCATCTTTCGTAGTCATGTGCAGCTCCTTCATTGGA
The DNA here is from genome assembly GCA_009602725.1 of Spirogloea muscicola. NCBI lineage: Eukaryota > Viridiplantae > Streptophyta > Zygnematophyceae > Spirogloeales > Spirogloeaceae > Spirogloea > Spirogloea muscicola. The sequence goes on from WELB01000106.1 coordinate 356,613, forward strand.
CCTCGGCATCCGCTGGTCAAGGATGAAGCATTGGACTACACGATTGACAGTGATGACGAGTGGGAGGAGGTAATGACTTATTACCTTCTCTTTGAAGTACAATGAATAGATAAACCTAATAATTCTTAGTCTAATGATCAAGCTTGATTTTACTAACCAAGCTATGACTCCAATACCAAGCTGTGTATCAAAAGAGGAACTGGACCTACCCTGATTTCTTGGCAGTTGTGTTATCTACGCTGTCCGAAGTTCTCCAGGATTTGTGCTACCAGATCTAGATGCCTGTCCTATCATTCACATTATTAGTACATTGCACTAGTCACGCAATAACAGGCATGCTTCTTGTCTCATCCAATAGGAAGAGCCAGGAGAAAGCTTGTCAGAGTCTGAGAAAGATGATGACGAAGATGACAAGGGAGATGCTACCGAGGACGAAGCAGACGGATTCATGGTACCAGATGGCTATCTGTCAGAGGATGAGGTGTGCTCTTCATCCTTCATCCTCAGCTCATAGCAACACGGGACGATGACGAGAGATGACCCACTTGGCAAATGGCGCGCATTGAGGTGGAATTCAGCCAGATTTCGCCAGATTGTTGCAAGTGTATTAAATGTGAGCGTGGCATAATCCAGGGCAATCTGATCGCAGAAGACCTAGAGAGTGACCAAGACGAAGACGAAGACGAGGATGGCAGCTGCACGTTTTCTGAAGGAGGTCCGGCTCTTGCAAGGGCAGAAGATACAGCAAGGAGGAGGCATCACTTGGAGAAGCTACATAAAGTTCTTGAAGCCGCCACCGAGCAAGCATTGAGGAGCAGGCCGCTTCTCATCTGCAACTTCTTGCAAGTGCAGACCAAGCAGAAAGAAATTACCTCAACACATAGCCAATCTATACACCCACGTGATCCTCTGCAACTTCCCAGTAAGTCGGAGTCAGCAATACTAGAGGTAAGCATCTTGTAACAACAAGACCTCATTGCGGGGAAAGATGCTTATTGACTGAGATTCTTCATATCAGTGTGCTGTGCTTTGATATGCATGCAACATTTCCACTTGAGAACTCATATACATAACGCAAGAGCTGCAAGCAGCAGGACATGCAGCAAAGGCGGCTATCCTGCAAGTAGCGAAATTTTCAAAGGTGCTATTGCAAGGTGCATAGCATGGCTCACTTTTGCACATTCTTGTGGCAGGCGCTCTCCATCAGAGTGCTTCAACCCCAAGTGTCCATTGAAGTACCGAGCACATCTGATGTGGGCCCAGAGACAGGGCATGCTGAAGGCAGGCGAGGCAAGGCTGGTCGCTCGTTTCCCGGAGAATGCCTACCCACTCTGGTAAAGAATGCCCGGTTAAACAATGTCAAGCTCAGTGGATGAAGTCGAGTTAGGAGCACATGGTCAGCACTGACCATAATGCAAGCATGCTTTTGCTTCACAAGTATGCAGCTTTAGTCACAAATTGTGCCCATCACCTGCTGCCAATACTCGATAGAAATGATGCTGTGGCCTTGTTAGGTGAAAGCTGTGGTCACATCACCACCTGGGAGCAAGAAGTTGCTGCAGCTATTGGGCACCCTATTTCCAGGCGTGGCCAAACGGCACATCAGACAGCAGCTGCAAGATATAGCAGACTTTACCAACAACCAATGGCAGGTTGCTGCAAAGCGCCAGCTTCTGCATGTGTTGCCTTGTCCTCCTGATGTGAACTTAGTTGCTTATTGTCCTCTAGTAATTTACTTGTTCACAGCTGCACTTAAGATGCATCTCCTACCTTCAACAGGATGCCTTGCAGTCTCCAATGCTCACAAATACACAGGGCAAGCTCGTCTGGCAGGTCAAGCCGGATGTGCTCAAGCAGTTGCAAATTGACATCAGCGACCTTCCATTACCAGGTGTGGACCTGCATGCACATACTTGTTTGCAATGTGAGACGATGTAATCATTTCTTGGCAGCGCAGTTGTGGCAAGCATCCTTCTCCTATGGAGCTTCGCAGGTTGAGGAATTGAGAATCCTGTGCATTGCAGATGTACCGCTGCCCTTGCCCCAAGTGAAGCCCATCACCAACTTCTTCCGCAAGTTATCGGCCTAGAATTGCAAGCAGAGAAAGAGAGCTAGGGAGACAAGAAGACTGTCAGGCGGACCACTCAGACAATACCTACAAAACTATTGCTTGCAAAGAGCGTTGTGTGCCTCTCGGCGTAGGTAGTCGCCTGCCTAAAAAGCTGCCCTGGCCAAGCTCAATTTAGCTGGTCATGGTGCAGGAACCTCTGACGAACATGCCACAGTGCCTGTTATAGATTACCCGCGTCTTGTGGGCGTGTTGGTGTTTTGCAACACCTCAGGCTTACTAGTTGTATTGGGACTTGAATATTCTGCCCAATAGCTCCGATTTGTACAGAAGGGGCTAAAGAGTATGCCAGTCCACCATGACCGTGATCGTGGCTTCAACTTCACAAAGTACAGTCTCCATTTAGACACAATTGTTATGGTTGGTCAAGGCAGCGAAAGCCTCTGGAAATACCACAGTAATATCAATTTCCAGAAATGCGAGAAGTTGCTGATTTTGTACACCATCTCGAGAAACTATAAGCGGTATTTGACAAGCTCTTGGTAAATGGGAGGACGTGTCCTGGGAGCTTGACAAAACAACTGCCTGCGACAGCTCAACTTCCTGGCGCCTGATGACCACAACGCCTCTGACTTTATTTTAGGCGATGCTCACATTCTCAGTTTCTCACTTTTTCACCGCTTTGCTTGCCACTTTTACGATGAGGTGGCTGGGGCCTAGCGGTAGAGGGGCTGACGGGGCCAGGGTGCAGGGGCTGCTGCTGAGATTGGATCTCTTCAAGGACTGGCGTTCTGACGAGCAGCAGCACCTGCCGCAGCTGCGCAGAGCAACGTCAGCAAAAGCCCACATCGCCTTTTGTCATCGCGTGGGAACCACCGCAGCAGCAGTCCTCGCTGTCAACGGCGTGTCTCTGCGCTTGCAGGTCTTGTGAATCGTGATTTGTGCGCATGCGGGTTAAGGCCGCAACTTCAGGCCCCTCTGCTTGCTGCTTGCACCACTGAGTAGTCGGACCTGATATGCCAACATGTTTATTGGTCACATTCTTTGTTCTGCAGCTGTGGACCACTGTCTTTCCACTAAGTATCTCGACAGTAAGTGCGATGCTGAAGGACTGAAAATGCATTGTGCTCCTGTTGCTGGGTGCTGCAAGATGCGGCGCAAGGGTCGGCTCGTGACTCAGCCTCAGTCACATATGTACTACGGAAGGAGCGGTGGAGCTGTCAACTGAGGCTCCCACAGTAAGAATAGATAAAAGCTCGTTGATATCAAGGCGATGGCTGTGAGGCCAGCCCATTAGAAATGGACAAGGTCCGAAAGGGCCGGAAGGTACAAAACTTAGATTTACTCTCCAAGACTTCTGCTTATGAACGCACGTAATCTGTAGTCAACAAGTGCAGATCCGATCAAAAGATGGAGTAGCTCTGACTGAACCAGGAGGCAGCAGCTTATGTGCGGCATGCACGCAAGTGCACGTAAGTGTACGCAAATGCCAAAGGAACTCTGCAGAGGGAATGGCAAGGCGCTTCCTGTACGCCTGAGCAAGCGACCCGACGGCGTAGAAACTGGGCTGCTCGCTCTATTGCCCTTGACGGCGGGTAAGATCAGCATGCATGCATGCATGCACCAAGAGGTTGTCGATCTTCACAGCTTGATCTCCAGGCTTCACCGGACCGGCTTGCCCTCTGAACGCAAGCCGCCATCCTGTGAAAGTGTGGGCTGAGTCGAGTCGACTTCGTCGACCTTCCCAAAACATTCGCTTTGACGCCTAATTGACGTCGTGGTCAGTCTTTTTCCTGGGCTGGCCGGTCACAGCATTGCCCTCTACTGGAAGCGTCTTCCTTTTCTAAACCCCGGACTCAATTTCATCGGCCTTTTCGTCAGCCTCGCCGCGTCCGTCATGGCCGTCGCGGAGGACGAGGCCGGGCTCGCCGCCGGCGCCGGCGCCGCCGGAGCCGCCGTGACGCACGGGCTGGCGGCCATGGAGCTCGGCGAGGGCCCCGCCGCTCCGGGCTTCGCCGCCGCCGCTGCCGCCGCCGCCGCCATGGTCGACGACGACGACTACGACGACGACAGCGACGGCGGCGACGACGAGCCGGTGCTCCTGGGGCTCACGCGGCCGCCGGCCCCGCCGGCGGCGCTGGCGCGCCAGTACTTCCCGTCCAAGGCCGGCGGGGCGCCGGCGTGGCTGGACCCTGACGCCGTGCCAAGCGGGCGCCGGGTGAGCGCCGGCGACATTCAGGGCCGAAGGTTCAGATTTTAGGGTTGGGGTTCAGGTCCTTGCTGCTACTTGTGCCGCCAACGTAGAAGCGGAGCCTGCGGCGCCTCATGCAGCGGCGGCGGCGGCGGCGGCGGCGCTGCGGCAACGCCTTTGGTTTGGCCTTGCAGGTGGAGTGCGGATTTTGTGGGCGGCCGATGCGCTTCTTGGCGCAGGTGTACGCGCCCGGCGACGGCGGCGAGCAGGCCGCGGCGTTCCACCGTACGGTCTTCGTCTTCGTCTGCCCCAGGTGCAGCTCGCGATGGCTTCTGCCGTCCTCTCTCAAGCGCCGGCGGACATGGACCCTTAAACCTGAAACCTAATCTGACAATGACTTAACCCTAAACTCTCGACCTTTCGACTTTAAACTCCAAAACCTAACTCTAAACGCCCTTAGAGTTGAACTCTTAAATCTCAAACCCGTAAACCCTGATCCCTAATCCTCGACCCTCAACCCTCAACCCTCATCCACTGACCCTCAACCCTGACCGGTGAGGCTTAAGGTGACTCGCAAGCTGTGACTTTGTCCGCAGTCCGCAAATCTATCCTATTAAACCCTTGATAGTACTCCTTGGGGGCTGTCGTGCCTGTAGCAAGCCTGCATACCTGTGCGGCAGCTACCCATTGCCTGGCCCACCACCAAACCTAAAGCCTGAACACTAACTCAACCCTAAAGCATGAATCCCAAACTCATCCCCTCTGGACTTTCCTAGCCCGGCTCGCCTGCTCAATGGGTCATGGCCTCCGTCCGAGCTCGCCGGCAGGGATGCACGGACAGTGACTCCGCCCCCAAGACACTGAACCCTATATCCTAAACCCTCAGACCCCGACTTGAAGTCTCCGCCGCAGGCAGGGTTTGCGGATGGGAAGCCCCAGCCGCACTCGCTCCTGGCCCTGACACAGAACCCTGTCCATGCCACAAGTCCAGCCTGCACTACTCTTCGCTTGAAAGTTGGCCCAGCTCTGCTACTGCTCTGTGCCCTCTAAAACGGGCCTGCCTGACACGAGTGTGGAGCGGCTGTGCGGCCTCTGTATGGCGCGCAGCATGGCGTGCCTGAGGCAGGACCAGCGCCAGCAGCACAAGGAGCCCTCCACAGTGCGTGGCGGCAATGGCGGCCTGCCCTGCCGCAGCGTGAGGATCTTCCGCAGCCAGCTGCCGCGGGACAATGTGCACTACGCCTACGATCCCCCACAGTCCCATGGCTTGGAGCTGCCGCGGCAAGTTCAGACCCACAACCCCAAACTCTCAAAGCCCTCACTCAGCCTACAGTCTCTGGACCTGACTGAGTTCCTCCGCTCAAGGCCTATTGCTCTTGCCAGTCCTCTTGGGCATTGAACAACAGTTCCAATTGTGGGCTTTGACTACAGTGGTGTTCTACACATCCCCATAATCAGTCTTTGGATATGTGGAGTTGTTCAGACCCACGCTTAAAACAAGAGAGGACTGAGACTCCTTGGTGGGACATACACAACGGCGCGCGCAGGACGGCCGGTGCCGTGCTGTGCACGTGGTGCAGAACATGGCGTGGCAGCCAGCGGTGTGGAGGCTGCCACCAGGCGCACTACTGCTCACGCGCCCACCAGGTCTCCACTAGCTGCTGTGCTTTACCTCTCTCCAGGCTGCTATCGACGGCGTAATGCTTATCTGGTTGAGATAATGGTGTTAGGCGCTTTGAGCTGAGCTCCTTCTGTCGTCGGGCAGTCGTACCTGAGCGCACAGAAATTTTGTCTGTCTTGCATCAGTGCCCGGCAGGAGTGTTTATCTTGCCTAAAGTAGCTGATCAAAACTCATTGCTGGCTATTTGGTTGCATTGGCGGCAGAGTGAGCACTGGAAGGCATCCCATGCGGCAGTCTGCCGGCAGGTCCAGAGTGAGCTGGGGTCCGTGCCAGGGAGCGGCTCTACGACGGCAGCGGAACGGCCATCGCCTGGTAGCAATGGCGCTGGCGCTGGCCCTGCTACTGCTATTGCAGCCTCGCTTGACAGCTCTGCCGTCGGCTCACGGGCTCCGCTGCCTCTGGCACTGTCGGAGGGTTCCAAAGGACAAACTCGCGCACCTGACAACGGTCCTGCTAGACTGGTCGTGCCAGGTGAACTGCCATAAATCACGACTACTTCCCACTGATTTGCATGGGGACTGGCCAACTATTACAAGGTGTTACTTTGTGTCTGAGTTGGTCACACTACCAGTGACTTTGGACCTCACCATCGATAGTCTAGGTGATGGTAAGAAGCAGGCCTTGTCCTGCCAGAGTGCCCGCAGCTCTGGCCGGAGCTTGAGCTGGTTGTGGAGGACGAGACCGAGTGCGAGGTGGACCTCCAAGAGACTGGGGGTTCTGGGGTGGGAGACCGTGCCAAGCAGCTGCTGGAGGAGTACCACGGCGCTCTGAGGCGGCGCACCGAGGTCGCTTGCAGCGGCAGCGATGACCATGACGACGTGGAGGAGGCCGGCCATGCTGACAAGGAGCATTGGGCCTCATTCCAGGCGCGGCTGTCTAGAAAACCCACTCAGGTCCTGAGGTAAGCTTGGGGGTGTGTCATACACATTGGTGCGAACACGCCAGACATCGCAGCGCATGTGAACGGGGCTCAGCAACTGCGTGGGCTCTGAGTATCATTGAAGCCCTACATCGTCATCCTGAATAGTGAACCTTATGCACCTTATCTGACAACCATATGCTGCCTTGGTAACCATGCTCCAAGGTGCTTTCAGAGTACTAATCCAACGAGCTCATTACGATATAATATATTGCATTCATTGAGCCTCTCTTCCTACCTCGTCTGACAGGTATTGCAGGTCCGAGAGGGCTCGCGTTCTTTGGCCAAGACTAGACAGCAGGCCAACAAGCGACCAAATCCCTTGCTGCCAGCGCTGCGGTAGTGCCCGAACTTTTGAGTTCCAGATCCTTCCCCAGATTCTTTACTTCCTCAAGACTACTACAGAGTTGGACGATGCTCTCGATTTTGGGACGCTTGCTGTTTACACATGCCCAAAATCTTGCACCACAGTGCAGGACGGTAATTGCACGGAGGAATATGTGTGGGTGCAGCTTCCACCATGAAATTTGTGCCTCACATTTGTCGCAGTTTGCTGCCCCTCAAGAGTGCTTCTTGTGATGCTAGCAATGACCATCATGAGCAAGTTAGAGCGGAATACTGAGTGCAGATCCCCAGCATGTTTTGTTGTTTACCTTCACATTTTTTGCGGTCTGTACTATGGTAGTTATGCTAGTCCAAGAGAACTAGTATGGTGTCTAGGAGCACATATCTAGCTGTTCTGCTATTACATGGATGGCTAGGCTGCAGCTTTGGCTCGTCCGTCGCCCATGACTACGTCAATGATGGGGTTGCTAGCTGAGATCGTGAATTGCTGCATGAAGCGCCACACGGGACGATCGGGGAAGGCTGCAGTCAGGCCTTGGTCTTGACTTGATCACGGGCTTACTGTTGGCCCTTCCTCCATGCTTGCCTGAATGACAATTCCCTAATTGCCTGTGAGTCTCTGCCTTTAAAGTTCACGGCTTTGGTCATCTGAATGAGGTGCAAAGGTGACATCACATTTCTCACCAGAGCTCTTGTCATCTGCTTCAGTAGGCCAGGAGGGCGCCACATCGCCCTCTCACTGTGGCAGAATCAGGCTACACTCTCGTACAGACCGTTTCGGCTGGCAAGTCCGGTGCTGCACCTTGCATATCTCCATTGCTCTCAACTTACAGAGCCTTGTATTTGCAAGATGCACAAACGGCTTGATCATCTATGCAGGCAACTAATGAACTACTAGGCTGCCTCTCATGTAGTGCTTGCACTACCTGCATTTGATTGCATAAGTAACACATAAGCATAAGTACACATAAGCATGGAACCCATCATACATTGTGGGACGCGTGATACATCAGATGGAAGTACTTAATCTTCCTGGTTGGACACGAGGTTTTCTTGGTTGGTTGGCTCTCAAAGTTGTTAAATCGCTCAAGCTAGCATAAGCCCAGATTTCCCTGCTACATTTGGAGCCAACGAGCGACTCAGCCTCTTGAAAGGATCTATCACACCTTGGTTGAAGGCACCTCCCATTTTCCCATCTGAGGGCATTCTGAATCTGGATTTCTCCACTATTGTCCTTTCAACTGGCATCATGAAGGACGGGTTTCATCTTTGTCAAGGTCAACTTTGCCACTAGTGTGACACCTTCCAAGTATTGCAAGACAACAATTGGGCAAGCGCAATGCAAGATTCATTGAGCAATCATCAAAGCGTGAGTGTGAGATTGATTTCCTCGTTCCTGTCATGGAGCGCCTCAGTTGGCGGATTGGACCGGCCATGAGGTGCAAGTGACAGGAAATCTGCAAGCCTCCTGCCAGTTGGACTTGCTTGTGGGGCTGCTTGACCTACATCTGCACCACTCAGCAGAGACTTGCCACCCGGTGCTGGCTCCTTGAAGAATCCTGGAGGGCAGGACTGGTCATGGGCAGCTTGGTGACTACTGGTCGCATCAAAGTCTTCAGCGCTAGCTGAGGAGTTTGTCGCCACTTGAGTCGGAAGGGCAAGGGGTACGAACAGGGTGTTCAGTGACGGTTGCGGGCCAGCACTTGCGACGGGCCTCTTGAAGAGGGTTGTCAAGGAGGTCCGGCCTGGAGAGAATGTCCGATTGGAAACCTCCAGATCAGCTTCGCCCACGTACGTGGGAGCCAACGACGTAGCAGGGACGCTCTTCACGGACTCCTCGAGGCTTCCGCTGGTGTCCACGTCCATTGATGAGGACCCCATCGAGTTCGCGCCGTTCGATTGCCTGAGGGGCTTGTGGCCCAATTTGTTGGCCTGCTCCTGCTTCTTCGTGTCTTGCCCGTCGGGCCTAGCTTTGCTTCTATCAGAGGTTCCTACCACCTTCACAGTGTCGCGCACCTGAGCAGAGCCCCCGAGTGCGGTGGACACTGCCGGCAATCTGCGCTCCTCAGCCACCGAGTGCGGGCTCAGCTTCGGCCGCTTGGCCTCAAGCGGACGGTTGCTGAGCGCAAAGCTCGCTTGCTTGGAAACCACCTGCAGCGGGTCTTGCCTAGAGCTCAACCTCCGCTCTTCCTCTGCAGAAGATGGGCCCCGCTTCTCCCTGTTGTCTTGGGCACTGTGCTTCCGAGCCAACCGAGGGTCAATCAGGCGCCCTGCGATGTGCCTCGCGGTCTCTTGCCTTCTCCAAGTGCCCTCCTCAACGGGCTCCAAGGACCATGTCCTCACCCTGTCGCCGTTGTCACTGGGCCTCCCATCATCCCTTGCTTTGTGCTTATCTCGCTCGACTCTGACAGTAGCACTATCCCTCCTCCTCTTTCTCCAACTGTCCTCTGAGTCCATGTTCCAGTCCCGCTCCGGACTCCTCCGTCTTTTCTCACGGTTGTCCCTTTCCCGCGTCCTTATCGTCTCCTCCAGCCCTTTGTCCTGCTTCGAGCCCCTCACCTTCTCCTTGTTTCGCTCCAAATGCTCCAAATAACTCCTTTCTCTTGGATCCAGAGCAATGTGACTCTGGTTACTCCACCACTCGCCCTTGTAAGGTGTCCTCCTGCTGCTGCTCGTATGTTCTAAATCTCTCCTTGGGCCCTCATAGAACCCATTATCCTCATATCTTCCATGAACTTGGGCTCTCCTCTCGCCCTCCGAGAACACCCTGCCGTTGCTGCGGCTCCTGTCCTCACAACCTCTCCTCTCTCCTTGGAGCAAGTTCCTGCCGCTGCTATCACTACTCTGCAGTTCTTTGCCTCTCCTTTCATAGCATGGGTCGACATCAAAAGTGTCGCTAGAGGGTAGCGACAAGCCAGCAGGTGAGAGCGGAGAGCTTGAGGCACTCCTATGGCTTTGTCCTGGGACCTCTCTTCTCTCGGCATAAGCGGGGCTGCTTGGTTGGGCTCGGGGGCTACTGATCCTCTCTGCAAAGGTCGACACCGGAAGATGATTGGGCTGCACAGGCATCCTCGGCAACGAGTGTGACGAGAGACTAGGCGGAAGTTGCTCCACGCTCTGTCTCCCCGCCGAGTCGGCTCTGGTCCACCTTTGGTAGCCATGCTGCCTTCCTGCATCGAGCAGGGTCGCGAACCTGGTGCTTGGGGGTGGACTGTGTCTCGTGGGAGACGAGCAAGGCCTGTCCGCTACATATGGGGGAGGGCACTGGTCTGGAGCCCTGGTACGGGGAGGTGCCGTGCCCCAAGTCCCTACGTTTCCATCATCGTCTCCTCCATACCACTCAGATTGCTTGACCTCTGCGCCCCTCTCTCCTTGCCTTCCATTGCTCTCGCGCCCTCGACTTGGAGCCAGACCCCCATCCTCAGGGATCGCGTGGCTTGCTCCTCCATTGCACTCAGATTGCTCCGCCGTCTTCCTCCGTGGCTCGTCCGAGAAACCTCTTGCTTCCCTTCCACTCCAGCTCGGCCGCTCTTGTCCCGGACGTTGGGCGGTGTCCTTTGATGGCCGCACTCTGCTTCCATCGCTGCCCCTCACCTCTGCTTCCCGTCTTTGAGGGCTCCGGCTCCTGTGCTTTCCTTCATCCTCCCTTACAAGCAACCCATTCGCATGTGTCCGGCCACTCTGTTGCTTTGATGTATGAGGGAGCTCCCCAATTGCTGCATTAGGAGGGCGGAACAATAGCTCCTTGTGTTGATCTTTCAGACCCACACTGCTCAGACTCCCCCGCATATTGCTATCTTGCAGCAACTTAAGTACAGATCCACTCTGCAGCTCTGCTTTGTCTACCTCCTCGAGAATGGCAACCTCCCTCTGCACCAAGCTTCCGCCAGTGCCTTGAGCTCTGCCGCCTTCTCTGCTGGGCACAGTGGCCCCAGGAGACGTCTTTATGCTGTCTCTCCTCTCCACCATGCCCAAGGAGCTGACAGCCAGCGATGCCGTTGCTGCTCTTGCTGCTGTGCTTGTTATGACCTTCTCAAAGCCCGGCGGTAAGCTTGGTAGCATCGTACTTGGAGGACCGATTGGAGTGACCACCATTACATTCTCCTTCGGTGACAGAACGGAGATGGGTGATGGAGGGGGCTTCTCCGGTGGCGGGGGCTTCTCCGCCGCCTGCGATTGGCTTGGTGCACAGCCGATCACGCCCATCTCCGCATCATCTGAATGCTTAACGTGGAGAGGCTCAGGGACTGGCTGGCCAGTGGGCGCTGGATCGACTGCCACTTGTGGGGCCTCTCTTTCCTTGAGAACCCCTGCATCCAAGTCCTTCACACCATGCGGTTCCTCGGCTGGCTTGCCCCCAGTCGTCTGCAAGTCATGGCTTTCATCCTCTCGGGGGACGGAAGCTGCATCGGTGACCTCCTCCAGAATTTGGGTATCGCGGGCTTGCACGCAACCTTCAAGTTCAACTTCAGCTTCTCGAAGGGGAAGGGGGCGAGGCACCTGCTTTGCACTCTTGGCCTTGTACATACCCCAAAGGTATAATGAACCTGCATGCACTACATAAGGATAAAAAGCAGCGAGGACAATGTCAGCCCTATTGTTGTTGACAGTCAAGTGTTTCCTCACATTGAAAAAGTTGTGAGCAAAGCTTCGCAGGTTCTATGTTTCCTAATGCTTTGCTAGGTCCAATGCAATTGCTAATCCACAAATGAACATGGTGAGGCCTCCATGCATGCCACGGCTTTCAGCTTGGAGCTTGGTGTTGAGATGGAGACTCCAATTCACTCGGGCCTTTAGACACTATCACCAGAGTGCAAGCGGCACCGACTCAAATTCCGAGGCAATACTTACCATGATGAGGTGGTGGCACAAGAGTGGATGGGAGAATGAGAAGGCATGCATCTGGGAACTCAACCCTCCACAACAGATCGCCGTCGGCTAGAGACATCAGCCTAGCTTTGTAGTCTTCAATCGGACAACTGCAATTGGAGATGACAATGGAGCTTCTGCAATTAGAATAATCCATATGGCTAATCTGGTGAGCACCTGACAACTGAGTCCCTGCAAAGCACAGCTGTAAAAGTACCGGTCTGCAGGCTCAGACCGGTACTTTTACACAAGCTAAACAAGCTAAACTACAAAATCATGCGCAAGCTCAAAGACAAGGTACATACAGCAAGTGCACTACGTAAGGAAACTTGAAGCACATGGTGGCATGCCCATCAAATGCCCAAGCATGCCACAGGTCAACTCCCTTTCTTCTACAACTCACGCTCACAAACCCCTCAGTCTTGGTTATGGAGGGCAGGTGGGAGATACGAAGGGCAGGTGGAGGAGCCGGACCTGGCAGGGAAGAGGTAGAAGGCCACCAGCGTGTCAAACGACAGTTTCTTAGACCTCAGCCACTTGTGATGCCAGGTGTCATCCTCGCCCCTCTTCAGCTGCTGCACTTGCAGAGGCGACGGCAGGCCCCGGGTGGCCTCCGAGGCCCTGGACACGCAGGTGCTTGACACCTGCGCCTTCACGCCCCGCAGCCAAGGACTTCCGGTCCCTTGGTTGACAACCTGTACGTCACCCCTGCCCGTATCCCAGCAAGGCCACCTTGCTCAGATTAGCGGATCCACAGAACCATAGAAGCGTACCCCTTCGACCTTACAGTAGTCATAGCTACACCTTAAAAGCACAGATTGGACCCTAGATCCGGATGGCTTCCTGTCGAGAGCCCGTACTTCAAGTGCCTTGTCCACCTGTCCGCATGGACCAGCAGCAAGGACAATACAGTGAGGGAGGAGAAACTACGTGACCACGGTGAAGCAGAAGGCAAAACCTCTGCCTGTGAGAGAAGCAGTAGTTGAGAGACTCACGTCCACTCGTGGTCCTTCACAGGCTCAACCATCCCAGGCTCTTTGAGGGTCTCGGTTCCTCGATTAATTGGATCGTGTTTATCTACACCTTGAAGGCCTGCTGACGATACAGGCCTTGTGCTGACACCATCGTGGAGAGTGCTGGCAGACGAAGCACTGGAAGGTATCCTTGCTGCAGAAGAGGGACCAATGACTGGAAGAGCCCTGGCCTCGGCAGCCGGCGTTAAGTGTGGGACCTGCATGTAACTGCATCAAATAAGTACCATGCAACAGCCATTCCTGTCCCTCGTCCTGCAGCGGTGAGGCTTAGGTGTAAAGATCTGCACAATATTCTTGAAGGTTTAGAGTTTAAGATTAAGGTTTTAGGGTTAGGTGTAGCTGGAATCAATGTACATCATTCAGTTACCAGCTGAGCGTCAGGTAGACTCAGACCCATGCGTTGTCGGCCCAGGATTGACCGCTCCTGCCTAAAAACAAGCAAAGGAGAAGAAAGCTACTGCTTCTGGTATCTACAAGGAGGCTCTTCTGTCAGGCTTCCAAGTGACCAAGGAGGGGCTTGCAAAGTAGCAACAACTCTATAATGTAAAATGGTTCAGCGTCATGATACGTGCCTCCACAAGCATGGACAGCTGTTTGCCGCCAATGTCCCCGTCTGGATGCACAGTCTTCTGAGCCTGAGTCTCACTACATCCCGGAGCCAAACGGGGAGACCTGCAAGTTTCAGCCTCTGCCGCGTCTGGACTGCCAACACCCGCCAAGCCATTGCTAGCCTGCCGCTGTACAGCTTCCACTCCTGCCACGACCTCCTCCATTTTCCCCTCAACCTCCTGCAATTTCTGTCTTCCAAGTGGAATTATCTCATTAGGATCTCTGGAAGCTGCCTGGACTGCGTTCTGCCACCTCCCTTCCAATGTAGGAGAAAGCGTTGCTCCCTGACTTTCGAGCGATGGATGCATGTCAATGTTTGACATTTCCAGCACAGTTTCTGCATACAGAATCCTGGCCATCCTTTCTGACATCCTGTCAGGCCGTCTCCTTTTCACCCCAAGCTCATCGCAGATCTGTGCCAGCCTCCTGGCATGCTCTTGGGGCGCTTGCAGAAGACTCATTTGCTGGGGATGCCGACCATATGCCTTCTCCAGGAACTCCACGGGAATAAGTGCACGCAAGTCCGCAAGGCCGATACTCTTCTGACCAGCTTGGCGCTGCTGCAAGACCGACATTGTAAAGCCTGCACTCTGAGCACAAGCTACAATGCATGGAAGCAACGATAGTCTACGATTATTTGTGCAATGTATAACCTCAAATACTGCTGCCATCACCTTATGCTAGAAACTGTGTTGAGACCTACACAAAATTCCGCTGTAAGATGTGTATCAGTAAGACTCTCTGCAGCTTTCCTACTATATACAAGCTTTCAGATAGTAAAGCAAAGCGAGTACCTCAGGTGCTTCTGCCCCTGCACTGTTGACAACAGCAGCAACCATCTACATCAATACCGCCAAACTGGCAAAGCCGTGAGAACTCGTCCACTTGAAATTTTCCAAGCAGCTCTTCAGCCCATGGAGTCACGAAAAGTTATTACTGACAAACCATAGACTCAAGAGTTGGCCTGTAACTGCTGTTGAATGCAGCAGGGCCACACAGGGAAACAAGCATACAGGAGGATAATGTCAATCACGCATAATGTTACCATGGCAATGGTGCACTTACTGAAGCTCCTTGATGGGCCGTCTGCATGTCATATGATGTCTGATCACTCACAACAGACATAGAGTAATCGCCAGCCTCTGACTCAGACTGCAGATCACAAACATATGAATAAGGACACCTCGCATACAATGGCAAATTGCAGGTCCGGCTGGTGAGCCCCAAGCAACGTCAGCTGTCCTTAAAGGTAAAGTCACAAGACAATATTGCATGCAAGCTCCAGTGTGTGCCCATGCAAACAAATATGTGGTCTGTAATGCGAAACAAACCTCTTCGGCACCAAGCAAGTCATTGTCAATCAGTCGGAATTTTCTGCTCCTGAAACTTCTTGCAGCCCTTACTATTTGAGGAGCTAAAGGTGACCGCACATAAGGTCCACTGTCACTTTTGGTGCTAGTAGCTGGAAGATCTGATGTCTGTCAATGAGCAAAGAGTGGAGTTATGGCCGCTTTCAAAGCTATGTCCTGCACGGTCATGTGCTTAACTGTACTGTATGCAGTACAGGATCTCCATATGCAGCAAGGGTTTCTCAGGTGCAGGACGTGAAGTAGCCGGACAGCTGGAACAGGGGCACTGCCAGTCATTCTAATCACTGCATCAGAGTGGGCCCTCGACCGAAACACTCTCCATGATAGCATAGCTGCTCACCGCAGCGGGAGGGGCTAGCGCTCCGCCTGCTTCGATCTTCCTCGGCCCAAGTGCAAAACCTTGCCGTTCGCGCCTGGACTTGCCCAGCGGGACAGCGAAGAGCCTGCTGTCAACCTGTGTTGCCTTCAGCACCTTGTCCCGCAACTGGGCTGTGTCGTCCTTGCGCTCCATCGCGCCTACACGATCACTCTTGTGGCCGACAGTGTCTGCTCCAAGAGGCGGCACTGTAGGTCTCAGGCGGCCAGCATCAGCCTCTGCCAGCACCATGCCATCAGCGCCTGCTCTGGGACTGCCTGCTTCTGGAAACCGTGGCTCGGCAGCTGCGGTCATCCCTGGCGATCGACCCTGCCTGATCGATGAGAGACAGTGCCAGCATATCCAGCTGCGCTGCTGCTCCCTCGTGAGATGCCCTCTCAGGCAGTACCTGTCCAAGGAGTGGACACAA
The DNA here is from genome assembly GCA_009602725.1 of Spirogloea muscicola. Lineage (NCBI taxonomy): Eukaryota > Viridiplantae > Streptophyta > Zygnematophyceae > Spirogloeales > Spirogloeaceae > Spirogloea > Spirogloea muscicola. The sequence continues at coordinate 372,484 of WELB01000106.1, forward strand.
ATAGTACGAAAGATCAGGCGCTTTGGCATTAAACTTTAGCCCGTCAGTTGCCAGGCTTGAGCCTTTCCCTCGGCGCGCAAGATTCGTGGCATAGGTTCTACTAACCAGACATTCCCAGCAGGATGTAGGCAGGATAGAGCACAGGATCCGACAAGCTAGAGGGGCTCTTTGCTGCCACTCTCATCATCAGCATCCAATACCAGGATCTTCGAAAGACACGCGGCAACGTCCTAGCAAGCATTGCACGGATGGACATCAGTTGCCAGGCACGAGAGCTGACAGCGCCTGGGGTTCAGGGGGTTGCTCGACGATACGCGTGCGCTGCGAGCCTGGAGCAGCGAGAGCAGACGAGGAGCCACCCGGGAAGCCGGGGTCGCCGCAGAGGTGGCAGACGCGGGCAGCCTGCGGCCAGGCGAAGCGCGGCAAGGCTCAGCATCAGATCACCGGCGAGTCTACTGCCGCCAAAGCTGGGCGCCCTTAGACCTATGTAAGCGCGGCCGATGAGAATGCTCGCATTCTGCGAGCATTTGACCACAATTGATTTCCGTTTTTCATCGTCTCGCGGATTTATCAAAGCCGCGTTCGCCCGCCGACTCACGCTGCTCCTGGAGCCTAGGGCGCCGTCGGCGGCTGGTGGTGGCAAGGGGTTGTCGTCGGCGCCTGCTTCGCAGCCGCGTCCGGCCGCTGGCATAGCAGGGCGGCCCGCCCCTCTCCCGGCTGCGGCGCTGGCGGCGACGCTCCGGGAGCGACCCGCTCCCATCAGGCGCCTCCCCTGCCGCGCCACCCTCTGAGCCGCCACAAACCCCACGCGGCCGCGCCAGCGGGGGGGCTTCAGGCCGCAGGGCCCTTCGCGGGCGCCGCCTCCACCGGCAATCGCAGCGCGGCACGCGCGGGCG
>WELB01000106.1:374208-403316 GCA_009602725.1 Spirogloea muscicola
GCTCCTCGTCGCCGGCATCGCCGCGGCGCTGCTTGCGGCCACGGCGGGCGGCGCCGCCGCCGCGCGATGTAAGCGCGCGCGTGAGCCCCTGCCGCGCGCCGACTAACGGCGGCGGCTTCGCTTCCCGGCACCGGGCCTTGAAATCGTCGATGTCGGCCGGGCCTCGCTCGCGGAGCTCGGCTCGTGCCCCGTCTCTGACGAGGGAGCTGACTGTGATGATGACGCTGACCTCGGTTATGACGTTGACGCTGACACCCTGCTTGCGCCGCCGGCAGCCACCGCCATCTTCACCTTCGGCGACTCCCAGGCGGACGTCGGGACCAACAACTACCTCAGTAGTTGAGACCCCAATTACTTGCTCAGTTGTTCACTTATTAGGCATATGTTGATTCCGTTGTACAGTTTTTTAAGGTTATAATGGATGAATCTGAGTCTATAGTACCTTCTTTGTCGCAAGTTGTGTCTTTTACGGCCTTCGTATGCATATATCCCTGCTGCTCAATCCTGCCAGAAGTGCCAGACCAATTTATCACTTTGCTCATATGACTACCGACTTCCTTCACTTCACCTACTTTAGAATAGGCTCCTCAGCTCCTGTAAGTGCCAGCTGCAGCTTGCGACCTCTGTGGCAACCAAGCGACACTTGTGCTGTATGCTTTGTGGAGCGTGGATAGTTAGGCTAGGATCATCCGTCTTTGAAGGGTCGAGCTGACCGCAGCAGCTCGAGCTGCGCTGCTGGCAGACTCGATTGACAAGGCCAACTTCCCCCCGTACGGCGAGACTTACTTCCATCGCCCCACGGGCCGCTTCTGCGATGGCCGCATCGTTGGCGACTTCATTGGTGATCTGCTCCTTCCTGTGCTCCGCCTCCTCTTCTGTCAGCAGCTCTTGCGCATTCCAGCCCGGCCGGTTGAGCCACTGGTACTGCTGTTGCTGCTATTGTTGTTGTTATTTTTGTTGTCGTTTTCGTCGTCGTCATCGTCGTCGTTGTCGTTGTCGTCGTTGTTGTTGTCGTTCTTGTTGTTGTGGTTGTTGTTGTTGTTGTTGTTGGTGTGCTTGTGGTTTGGCAGCTCTTGGTGCAGCTGATGGGTCCTAACACGAGTGCGCCGCCTGCAGCCACGTATGCACACCTGCCAGTGGCTCCGCCGTACCTGAGGCCCAAATCGAGCTTCAAGCACGGCGCCAACTTTGCGTCCGGCGGCGCCGGCGTCCTGGCCGACACTAACCTGCCCCCTGGCAAGGTCGCTCCTGCATCATGCTCGCCTGCGTCAAAGCTTCAGGACTCTTTAAATAAGTCACAAACTTATATCTTGATCAACTTGGAGAAAATGACATGCCTTGAAGGCCTCTTCTATAATTACTATTGTGGCATGCCCTTGGTTGCAATAGAGCTCATCTTATCTTTTCAATCATCTCTGCAATTTTTGGGATGTTTTGTGCGTCACTTGGCTAACGGACTGCCTACTGCAACCTACGTCCCTGCCACAGGCGGTTGGCCTCAGCCAGCAGCTCGCACAGTTCCAGCAGCTGCAGGCCAAAGCGCCGGCCAATCCTGCATGGGGTTTGACCACTGCAGTGCGTACACCGCCTCAGCAATGTTTTATGTCATATGGTGCATCATTTGGCTTAAGCCCATAGTGAGTTGTGGATCAGAGATTTAAAGCAGGTCCACTTAAGAGCGACATCACTGGCTGACATCACTGAGCGACCCACTTGCGCTGGCTATGCAGTTGACGCAAACGTGTGTCAGACAGATGCGTAGCTGTGTACTCGGCATCAAAGAGCCAGGCTTTTTCCTGCTTGCTGCAGGTCTACAACAATGCGCTCTTCTTTGTAACGATTGGCTCCAATGACTACTTCAACTACATTACCAACAAGACCGTGAGCAATGCCAACCCGCCCGTCGTGTACGTTGCCAAGGTTGTGGCCACCCTTGGGAAGGCAATAGAAGTAAGTTGTACCGTTTACTTCAATACCCGCATACTTTGCACTAGACAGCTCTGAATCATAGTGGAAATATGAAGAACGAACTTGCAGCTTTGAGCAAGTGTAGCTAAGATAGCTTAAGTCTAGGTATGGCTGAACACCTCCATACGTGATTGCTTTGTGGATCATCAAATTTGTGGATGACCAAATTATCCGATATTTGACCGCGAAACATCGACCTGCCCTTTCCCATACATGCATGGGGCTCGCCTGACCAGCGGCCCTCCTTGGCTGCTGCTGTCCTCGTTCTTATTGGCAGACGCTCTATGCAAAGGGCGCCCGCAAGTTCCTCTTACCTCAGCTCCCGCCCCTTGGCTGCCTCCCTGTCGTTCGTGCGTACACTAAGACCACTAAGGGGTGCTACCTGCCGGCCCAACTGGCAGCAGAAATACACAATGCTGGCCTTCTTGCGCTGATTGACGTATACAAGCTGACGCTGCCAAAGGCCACCTTTGTCTTCGGCAAGGTTGAGGACTACGTCGTCGCTGTAGTCAACAACCCCCGCCAGTATGGTGGGGCACTCGACCTTGACTGGTTGTGTCTCAGAGGAATTTTCGGTAGCAATATATTCCTGGAAGAACTGTATTGGACATGATTTTCCTGTTGAGAGCTTACTGGGTTGCACACATGTGCAGGATTTAGCAACAGTGTCGATGCAAATTGCGGTGCGGGTCCAAATAATGCTTTGGTTGGCTGCGGCCGGAATGGCACATACAACGGCATCAAATTATACGGGTGAGGTTGCTTCGGATGTCAACCTTGTGCGACTCAAAGCTTGAAACGTTAGCGTTCATGTGCCCTGACATTATTGACTTCTTCCTGCATGCCTTCTGCTTGTGTGCAATGTGTGGGACTGCCTCCCTTGACGACTTTGTGACCATCTGCTCAACATAAGGTGGTTCTTGCACTTGCAGGAGGGCTCGCCCGCGCCCGTCCAAGTATGTCTTCTGGGACTCCTTTCACGGGACAGAAGCCTTGTATCACCAGGTCGCCGGCAAACTCTGGTCAGGCGGATCAAAATACACGACCCCCATCACTGTGCAACAGCTTCTGGCCAAGTAGCATCTCCACCGAACTTGTATATGCACAACACACTCAGATCAAGTGCTGCTAGGAAGGAGTGCACTCTTAAGTTGCCAATTATTAGGCTCTGTGCTTCTTTAGTCAATTGTGCTGCTACATCGTCTTCGGCTTCACAGTCAGAGCAGTATTCTTATCGTACTTTGCATTTTGAGTTTAGGCAAGATAGTGCTGAGCTTATGATCGAAGTAGAACAGCTTAGTCGCTGGATGGAGATGTCATGACTTGTGTGCAAAGTGCTCTATGGAGGCAAGCACAAGGTACAAGGCAAGTGAGCTGGCAGGCCTGTGAGGTGCTTCACTAGCAGGCAAGGCAGTGCATTCCAAGGACGTTGTCTGCCTATTGTCACTTAGGCACACTGCCTGCCACTAAGTGTGAAGCATCCACATGGAAGCTGCCATCTCCCATAGGTAGCTAACCACAGACCGTGGATGGAACATACACTATCAAGCATTTGACCATGATGAGCAACATCAAGCTCACCCAAACGATGCTACACACAACTAGCACAGCCCAGATTTATTGAAGTGATTGGACAGGGCTGGGATTGGCATGTGTCAGACGCCCTCAATGTACTGCCAAAGGCTAGAGCGAAGATTCTGCAGTGATATTGGCGCAGCCGATCAAATGCAGGCAGGACAGTAAGCGGCCTGCCCAGACCCTTACATGCACAAAATTGCAGATCAATGATGGTCTGTGAGACCGAGATAATGCCAGCAAAATTGCTTCTAACTTCTAACTTCAAAATCTCAAGTACTGGGCCCAAGTGACTGTTTCAACGAACTTGCACAATTCCAGCTGCAACTAGCTTCTGAATCTTCGCCATGATCATAGGGTTCTTCTGGTGCTGCATCGCAGACTGCGGGTTTTCTTGAAAATCTGTGAGAACCTGCAGAACAGGAGAGCATTGTGCAATTTGCTTGTCATCACCATGCTCAAAGTAGCTCTTGTCAAGCATAAGTAAGTGGTGATTCGCATTGCACCAGTTGGGCCTGCTCTAAATGCCAATGTTATACAAGCTCTGCAATATCTGTTCTCCTTTGGTACTGATTCTAGAGCAGTATATGGATATGGCACAAAACTACATGAATACTGTGCACACCTGCCGCATGATAGGGTCAGTCAGGATTGCTTGAATTTCTGGATCTTGCAAAGACTTTGCCTGCAATCAACCACAACATTCATGGTAAACCCCCTGCTGCACATCAAAGCCTGTATCTAGTAGGTTTTGCAAGTATACAGTCGCATCATGCACTGTGTGGACTTCCATGACTGGCCATTGGACAAACTCGAAAGTTAGCACCAGCTGGTGGGTCAACGCTCTGCTGGACCCAAGGAACTCCAGCCCAAAGCACCAAGCCAAGCAGGCCAGAACAAGAGATGCAGACGAAGAAGCATATTGCTTGCTAAGTCTGAGCCACACCTGCCGCTCCTTGAGCTCCTCCGGCGTTAGGTCACCCCTGTTGGTCCTCCTGACCTGCTCAACACATCTGCACGCAATAACAGCCCAAACAGCACGCGCATTGTTGCCAGGCAACACACCCAGGATCATGACCTGCGCCAGACAGGGAGGAACTGCAAGACAAGCTTGTCCCGCAGTACGTATTAGACCTGGATCACGAATCCTGCAGTGTGCCATCTAAGGCCTCTCGAAATGACGGAAGCAAGTACCTCCGTATGCCATCCAGGAGCTCCTGGTTGTTTTCGTCGTGCTTCAAGCCCTCCTGTTGCCCAGTTCCAGCATAAAACTCAGAAAGATTGTGCACCTCTTAAAAAAGATTGCAAAATAATGAGAAATTGAAGTAAAAAGTGACCACATCAACCTTCAACTCAATACACCTTTGTGATCGAGAGTCACTGACCTGGAAGGTCTCAAGGGCCTTGTCATACTCCTTCATAAAGAACTGAACCGTACCCTTGCGCGTGTACCCCTTAACAAATGACGGATCGAGCTCAATACACTTGTTGGCATCCTTGAGCGCCTCGGGAAGCGCCGTGAGCTTTGTGTAGCACGCCGCCCTGTTGCTGTATGCCTGTGGTGAGACCAACTCAGTCGTCAGCTCTGTTAGCCTGCTCCCAAGATTGGTGACAGAAGGGGGGGTCTTGTCAAGCCCTCCAAGAGAAAGCTCAAGCACTGGCCTTGATCTTCAAATCAAGATTTGGGAGTCAAGCTCTGGGCCTTTAGGTGCAGGGCTTGTACATCTCATTCCTCTGCAATGCTCAGGGCCTGACTAGTCACTACCTTGCTCTGCAAAGATTACGCTACATTACAAGCGTCGGCACATCGGACTCCAAGAGTATGGCTCATGACAATCGCACCTTTACATCATTGGGGTTCCTTCTGAGCGCCTCTGTGTAGTGCTTGACAGCCTCCGGATACTGCTGCTCTTTGAACAGCTCGTTTCCTGGACAGCACGCACACAAGACACCCTCAATGGGCGAGCTACATGCCTATCTACAATTAAGCAATTTTAAGAGACTCAGCATGTCAATCTGACACTCAAGACATAACTGCTTTGGCCCAACACAGAGTCACTCAGCTCGCCAGGAGCGCACCAAGCCAGCTAGGGCCAAGCGGGGCAGCGCTGGGGCTGCCTGGAGCTGCACATACCCTTTTCTCTTTCCTCGTCGGCCTTGGTGGGGTCGTAGTACTCCTGCTGCTCTAGCTCCTTGCGCACCCGCTCTGCCTCATTCAGCTTCTTCAGCGTGTCAGGGTTACGGTGCTCCGTCAACGCCTGCCATGCATGCAAGCTAGTTACATTGAGTCTGCAAATCTGGATGTTAAAGCCACCACAATCACAGATACACCAATTTGAGACGACAACATTTTACTAAGCCATGCCCTGAGGCCAAGTTCCATCCAGATGACAGATCGGTTGTGCTGGATTGACTAAGAGACACGACCAATGAAGGACAGCTTATGGGGGCCGCTCAGGGTTGTGTGCATGAGAAAGCAATACCTTCTGGAAGGCCTGGATAGCAGGGTCGTAATCAGTCGCCGTCTTGGCCTGCTTGACATACGCGGTGCCCTTACGCGTGAGCGCACGCGCAATCGTCTTGTAGTCAGCGTGCAGCTCCCGCCCGCGCTCCACCGCCTTGTCGCAGTCAGCAATGCACTCGTCGTACTGGCCGGAGGGGCATGTGCACGAGGCACGAGGCTGGTCAGTGGTACCGCATAGTCCTTGAGCTCCTCAGTGCTCTCAACATGAAAGAGCTTAACTCCATGGTCAAATTTGCAAGGAGGGCATCAGCTTGCAATGTAAGGGCAGACTATTACAAGTATTGGCTCTCAGGGTACCTTCCACTACTCCAGTACAAGACTATATGATGGCTAAGAAAGAAAAGCGTGTCATCATCGATTGATCTGAGCTCAGGCTTCTAGTGTAAAAGTTGGGGGCCTAAGAGGAAGGATCAAGCTGCAAGGTGGCAAGACTGATATACAAAAAAATGAGTATCGAAAAGCGCTAGTGGCAAAGACCAGGTGATGGGGGAGAGTCCAAGTGCTTTAATCACTGCTTTCTTATGTTTGTTGTAAGATCCACTTATGTCTATACTTCATCTCATCCTCTTTCTCTATGCAGGGCACTTGCGTAGCCTGGCGCTCGTCCCACGATGCGTACCTTGCCCATCTCCAAGTACGTGGCGGCGCGGTTGGTGAGGTATGTGACGTCCTCGTCATCCAGCTCCGCGGCGCGCGTGTAGTGCGCGACGGCAGTGTCGAAGTCCCGCGCCTTGTACGCCGCAGTGCCAGCCTCCTTCTCCCGCGCCGCCTCCTCCTTGCAGTGCCGCTTCTCCTGCTCCTCCTCCGAGACCTCCTCCATGGCCTCCGGCTCCCGCTCTGGCGCCGACGCCTTTGCCGACGCGGCCGCCTCCCTAGGAGGTGCCGGCCTTGACGACGGGCTTCGCTCAGCCGCCTCCGCCTCCTCGCCCGTCATGTCCCAGTCCCCGTTGTTACCACCGTATGTCTGGAGGTTGACGCCGATGAGCACGCCCATCGCCTGCGCTTTCACCCGAACGCAAGGCGGCTGATAAACCTCAGAAAGGAGGCCCTGGCGAAGGGCACGGAATCGGCAAAAACCTCAATCCGAGGCAGGCAACTGAGGAGGCTGCATGGCGCAGACCTGGACGATGCGCTGGTCGGTGAAGTACTTCTGCAGGTTGCCCTGGTTGTCCTGCAGGTCCTTGATCTTGGCCACGAAGTCCGGCTGCGCCATGAACGGCCGCGTGCGCGGGTCCATCTGCAGCTTCGTCCACACCTCCGGGCCCTGTGCCATTGCCGGCCAGACATTAGCTCACCAATCCATCTCATCATGAAAACCCTAGTCAAGGCCAAAATGAGGTCAACGCTCGACTGAAATCATCTTCAACGCTCGAACAGCTTAAATAGTGTGGACAAGAGATTGGCAAGCCAATTCCCGCACCTTGAAGATGTTGCCGAGCCCACCCCCATCCGCGTCCTCACGTCGGTTCCTCGCGGAGTCGGCTGCTGCCTGGGCGGCCTCGGCATCCTTGAAGCCGGATTTGAGCGCCTCGTTACTTGGGTCGTATACCAGGCCCTTTCTGCGCCGTCAACATGAGCCATCGAGGTTGAAAGTCAGTCCAAGGCCAAGCACTCAGAGCTGGAGTTCTTGCAGAGCGCCGACGACACTTGAGCCACTGCTGAGACGAAAAACCCGAGCCTCAGCGCTTGCTACGTGCAGACTTGAACCCACGAGCTTCACAGAGGAGCATGCAGGACTAACGTGCCACCACACTGCCTGCCACTCTCTCCAGGCAACGACTCGGCCCCGTCAAGCTTGCCAAGGATTCTGCAGCTGCGGTCCTCGCAAGCTGAGCCGAGGGGACGCCGACTGCCAGCGTCGTGCACAGAGGCTGGCAGAGCGTTCGCGAGCTGCTGGCCGTCGCGAGAGCCGCACCTGTAGGCGTCGACAGCGTCCTGGTGGCGGCGGAGGCCGACGAGCGCGGCGCCGAGGCGGCTGTAGCCCTTGCCCCAGTCCGGCCGCAGCTCCACGGTGCGCTGTGCGTCCGCCAGCGCCTCGCCGTACTTGTGCATGCTCGCGTACGCCGCCGAGCGGTTGCTGCGCTCCCCTCGCCGCCGCCGTCGCCGCCGCCGTCAGCGGAGGCTCGGCCATGGCCAGCGGCGCCGCAGCTCGGCCCTGCGGGGAGGGCGGCGCGCACCTGTAGAGGACGTGGTTGTCGGGGGCGAGCTCGATGGCGTCCGAGAAGTGGCGCGCCGCGTCCTCGAAGCTCCCCGCGCTGAACGCCGCGTTCCCGCGCGCCTTGGCCTCGTCGGCCATCGCGCCGCGCTGCCCGCCGCAGAATCCGGCGGCGGCGGCGGCGGCGGCGGAGGCGGCGGCGGCGGCGGCGGCGGAGGTGGAGCGATCAACTTGAAGTCAGCGTTAATGTTCTCCAGGTGTCAGTCACGCATTTCCATTAAGGGCGGGGGCCCGCCCCACGGCTCCTTCACGAGGAAGCTATGCGTAGAAAGTCCATGCCGCAACCACTCACTTGACGGGGTCTTGGCAGAGAAGCCGTCAGCAGCATAACCGCCAAATTATCCCGCCATGAAACGGCAATCTAGCTCCTCCCCGTCGGGCTGGCCGTGGCGCGGGCGGCTCCCGCGACGGCCCGGGACGGTGAAGCGAGCCGACTGAAATGCGTCATGCGGCCCGGTCTGGAAGCTTCCAATGGCGGGTGGCATGCAGCCGTGCACGGCAGTGGATGCATCACGATGGACGGTGGACGGTGGCAGCCATGGATAAGAGACGACGCAGAAGGAAGCTCAATACCCACGAGTGAGCAGCAGCAAGCCCGAGTGACTCGCAGATCAGGACAGAGCTCTTCCAAGAGACGGCGATGGCTGTGAGACGGCCAGCCCAAAGGAATGTACAAAGCAGGGGACTAGGTCTAAGACGTCTGCAGGAGGACTCAATAACCTCTACTCAGCCAGTCACAGTTGGTATTGTCAGAGGGCGGAAAGGCGTCGCCCCGACAGAAAGCTGCATGCAGCAGCCAAGATGCGACCTGCACGCAAGTGGACGGCAAATGCTAAGGACCGCTGCAGGGGTTTTGCAAGGCGCATCCTGTAAATTCGTGCAAGAGATTCGACGGCATTGATGCCGGGCTGCTCGCCCTGCTGTTCTTGGCGGCAGGACACAGCATGCCACGCAAGTCGCTGGAGTAGGTCGAGCCACCGAACGCCAAACTGATACGGCACCGAGATGCTTAAGAACGGCCTTGCCGCCTGACTTTCCATGCCCTTGGTTGGAAAGAGCGTCAGAGCTCTCCTCAGCCTTCGAGACCGGCGGCCATCCACAGCCCACCATCCTGTAGCAGGCTTCGGCACCACATAACGATCCACGCGACAACCCATGAAGAAGCTGACAGTACACAGCACCTTCATCTCCATTTTCTGCTCCTGGGATGGATCTGACAGGTTGGGATGCACATGATCATACTGGAAACACAATATTGCAGCGGCTCCGGCTTACTAAGTAGCCACCTGAGCAATAGCAATAGTAAGAATGAAAGAATATGCATAAGAGCCCGCCAAGAGTCCCCACCGCAGCGGGAGGTATGACAACTCTTATTTTGCCTTCAATGCCGTATGCATCCGGCTCGGGCCCTGTAAAGCGCGTGAATGCAGATTTATTGTGCTCCCTGGAGGCGTGAGTACGGGTCCGCTGGGAAGATGGACAAGACGACGCCATCAGATCCTTGAATTCCGTCACAGCTCCATGCCCACTGAGCCTTGACGGCAAAGATGTAGTACAGCAAGCTGTGGCAGGATGGAGTGTCCACAAATAGCAGGTGGTGTCAGCATGGCATCGCACTGACCGATGATGCGAGCAGGCTATGACCTTCTTTAGTCATACGTGATCCACGTTCCTGACTAACACATGTATTTGTTACTAAAGGCAGGGCTCTTGGCTCTGAGCTACCAGATTCCCAGCATGCAGGATTGACTCAGAAATGACCAGACTGCTCAGAGGCTATACAAATACAAGAACCCACCAAATAGAGACGTGTGACGCTCATATCATTAGACGGAACAGTACTTATGCAGCACAAGTCACTTTGCCACATCAATGTCGTGCAAGGTTGGATTGACATAAGACTCATGAGCGCTCACCTTGCTGTCATGGTAAGAAATGAGAATATGGCGCCAATTGCAAAGATGTTCTCCTTAATCACGTCACACTCAAGCTCCCGAAGGAGGCCCGACCTGAGCACACCTCTGCTGTGGTACTGGTTGTCAACGGCAGCCGCAATGAGCAAAGCAGACGCAGTGCAGAAGAATGTCCTGCTCAACAACAGTGGATGAGAAATCAATAGAGAAATGAATGTACCGCCCCTGAAAGATCACTGTGAAAACCACACTCACCACTGACATTTCCTATTCATGCTCGTCATATTGGGGTTCGGACTTGCGCTCGCCTCTACAACCAACTATAAGCAGCACGATCGCGGTTCGATGCACCCCCAATGCAGGCCATTGAAGACTAGGAATGCCCTGCAGCTGTGCCGTGGCCTCCTTTCAGTGGAACGAACCCAAAAGCTGCACTGTGTTGTGTAAGCGAGAGTCGTCCGACATGTCGCCGCGTCAGACTCACCAAGCGAGGAGCAGCATGATCAGAGCCCACGTCCTGGCCTTGCCCGGCTGGGTGCGTGCACCGAGGCAGCAGAGGCAGCTCCCAAAATAACCAGCTACAGCCATAAGGGCCGCGAGTAAGGCGGCCGCGACCGCGGCCAGCGGCGACGAGTTGCTGGGTGTGTACGAGCAGTACACTGCCGCGTTCTCGGTCAGCGCATAGCCGACCTGTAGGGGACAAAGCCGCGCGAGGCCGCTTTCAGGCGAGCAGCGGCAAGACCAGCAGTCTCAGCCAGCAATTGAGGACTGTGAACGGCACATGCCGAGAGTCTCTTGCGTGCGTGAGGCTCAATGGCAGTATGTGCTCTGTCTTGACACTTGCGAAGGGGCCTGGCCCTGATTACGGTCGGCCTCGACTGGCGGCCGACAGTGTGTTCGACAGCGGGCGTCGACAACGAAGCTTGACGACGCTTAAGCGTCAAAGCCGAGCACCCGAGGAAGGAACGAGTCGAAGTTGACGTCTCAGAAGGCGAGCTCGCTCGCTTGCCTTGGAGCGGTAGGCCTCGGCGGCGATGCCCAGGCCGGTGGCGGCGCAGCCCAGCAGGACGATGGCCAGCGCTACGAGGAGCGACAGGCGCGCCCCGCCGCCCTCCGGCGCCGCCATGGCCACCGCGGCGGCGGCGCGGCGCGCGCTTAAAACCGCCGCCGCCGCCGCGCGCGCCGGCTCCTGCGGCGGCAACCGCGCCGCGTTCCGCGGCGGAGGCTTCCGCAGGAGCTCCCGGCGTGGTTCGCGTCTACGGTAATCCGACAATTTGCTGTCCTGTCATAATTGTGGATGTGGGTATGATCTCATTTCGCGGGCGTGGTAGACGCCTTTGAGCACAAGTGGAGGATCTGCCGCGGGGATGACTGAAACTGGGATCGTGCAAATCTTAAGTAGGCTTAACTGATTCTTAAGTAGGCCAAGTGGGTACGCGCCGTGTGCCGACAGCTACGTCCCTAGCTATTCAGCCGATTTCTAGCTATTCAGACTTGCATCTACTGACTAGAGGGTACTTCTCGTCCTTTGTTCATTCTTTTCTGGGCTGGCTTTTTCCAGCCCCTATCCTCAATGGGCGAGCCCTTCTCTCACTGAGAGTCTGCTTGCTGCTGTCTCTGTCCTTAGCACTCCGGCTCCTTCAGACCTTGTCCATCCCTTTGGGCTGGCCTCTCCCAGCCACCAGTCTGGCCGCGCTTGCTTAAAATATTCGTCTCAAAAGGCACAGCGGCTGCGAATGGCCGCCCCAAGCACAGGAAGTGGCTCTCCCAAAGAGGGGTTAAAGGCTGTGAACAGCCAGCTCGAATATAAGTAACAGGTTCCGAAGGGGCCAAAAGCGCTGTCTCAGAGCTTGGGCAGGATGGATCACCTTTCTTTATTCCCCGCTTAGTAACCACGAGTGAGGAGCCGCAAAGCGAAAGACTAGCAGCCGGAAAGCGATCCCCCTGACGCATGCAGAGGCTGCAGCAAGAGCACGGCCGGCATGCAGGTGCAAGGTGTGGGCCGAGGACCGCTGGAGGGAGATAGAGGCGCATGCGGTAGACATGGGCTAGCGAGCCAGTGTCGTTGAAGTCAGCCTGCTCACCTCGCCTGCGGGACACAGCGCGCCGCGCAAGCAGGGCCAACAGGTCGAGCCACCGGGGACTCGAGAGCCCCGTGCACATCCACGGCCAGGGCTACGAACACGTCCCAAGCCGGGTGGTCTGCGTGCTTCATCGCCTTGCTGCGAGCAGCGTTCGCCGCAGCATGGCCAGCCCTCGAGGCAGAAAGCCCCGGATTGGAACGGTCAAGCCAGCAGGGAAGCCAGGGTTTGCAGGAGGGAAGCGTCATACTCCTTGTACAGCCCGCCCACTATGTCCGTAGGGGCGATTGTCCGCTGCAGTTAGCCCGCCCGTTGGCCGATGCAGCGAGTGAGGATTGCTAGCCCCAACTGCGGATCTCCTAGGAGAGGAAGGGAGGGAAGGGAGCAAGGTGTTTCTGCAGTCGTTGACGTAGATCCTCTGCTGCGTGGGTTGGTGTGCCAAGGGGAACCTTGAGCTTAGCCAGCCCATTGGCAGGAAAAAGGAAGAAGAAGAAGAAGTGGCTCTCCCAATGGGGGCAAGGGCTGTGAGAAGCCAGCCCGAAAAGAATTGACAAGGTTCGAAGGGGCCAAACTACGAGCTAAGCAGCGACTGCGGGGCCTGAAGAGGCTGAAAAGGAAGGGAAGGAGGTCTGGGTGTTGGCGCTGGGTGCGCCGCATAGCCCGGCAATGGGTGCCAAGCCAAAAGGAAGAGAAGACGCTTCAAGGAGAAGGTGCTCGAGCTGGCATACACCAGCACCGTCACGGCCGCCGGGGTCTGGCAAATTGCAGCCAATTGCCGCCAGCCTCAGAGCGTGCAGTTGATGAGGTGCTCAGGGCTGTCCCAGATCTGCCGCTGAGAATATTGGCAGAGCGCCCCTTCCTCACCAAGCTGGTCAGTGACCAATTCTAGGTCCAGCACTTGCGTGGCGAGCTGCGAGAGCTGCCTGGTCTGGCACACCTGGAGGTCGTGTCCTCATTCCTGGACTATGGAGAGCCGGATGTGTTCGTGCAGGCAGAGCCCTCGCTGCTGCCTCTGGCTCTGGCCAGGGGACCCGCTTCCAGGAACCCAGTCTCTCTGACCTGAGGCTGCTTAGCAGGGGTCACTGAGTGCTTCGTAGCTGCTACGTTTCTATTTTGTGCTTGTTGTTCTTCGTACTTCCCCTGGCCTCTTCTCGTCCTTTGTTCATTCTTTCTTGGGCTGGCTTTTTCCAGCCCCTATCCTCAATGGGCGAGCCCTTTATCCAGTGTGTTCGATGCCTTCGTCACCTCATGCCCGCGTTTGCGCGATCTCTCCCTGAAGGGAAGACATCCAGAGGATAATTGGAATGACTTAGGAGGGCAAGACATGGACTCCTTCTCACCCAATTGTAGCGGCCAGATGTAACTGCTCACTGCGCTGATATTGAGGCAGTTGGCCATCAACTGGCCGCATCTGCTAGAGTTCCTCGTGCTGTGCGCCCCAAGTCTGCAGGCACTCCAGCTATATGAAGTCAGCTTCGATGATGCCGCTGTTCCTCACCACCACAAGCTGCCACTCTTGCACTCCCTTAAATGCTCATTCCTCCCAAAGTGAAGAGCACATGGGGGAGCGGCAGTTCCTGTCCTTTGGACAATGTTGCCCAAGTCTCACGTCCTTGAGCATCCTTTGCCGTAGATCTAATTGGCCCTCTCTCATGAACAGCAAGATGTTGGTGGAGATGCTCAGTAATCTTAGCGGCCTGGTTGGTCTTGAGCTTGAAGTTCCTGTATCCGATGCAGATACAGCTACAGATACAGATGAATGGCCTTTGGCATCAGATTCTAGAGATGCTCCTGACCTTTTGGATGCGCGGAGCAGCCTTAAGCTTGACTCTGTCAGGAGTCTTTCTGCCAGCACATGCGCGCCCACCTCTTGGCCAGTGCTTGTTCACAATTGCAGGCACGGCACATCCATAGCTGACCCAAACGTGATGCGACTATTTTTCTTGTCGACATACTCTCCACCTGCCCAAGTATTTGCCAAATCGGCCTTAGGGTTTACGGCAATTTCCTGGGTGTACAGTCCCGCTTACTAAGACTTCCTAAACCTGCTTCTTAGAGTTGTTTGACTCGCCTTGGCAGCTTTCCGAATATTTTCATGATTCGCATTAATCTGTGGACATCTATCATGTCCATCGTGATGGCAACCACGACTTGTAATGTCAAGGATTTGCTTCGCTTGTCATGGACTACGGATTTGCGAGCAGCACGTGTCCATGCATGTGCTCTCACTGACCAGCATGTGTTTCTTGCTATCTGCTTATATACCACATGACAAGTGCCAGCATTCTCTGGACCAGAATGATGTCACTGCAAGCTTTACTGACATTTGCATCCTCACATCATGGAAGGAGAGCAATGAAGCAGAATACAAATGGGGATGACAAGTTTTGGTGGCGTAAAAGACTGACGGGTTTAGGGTCGGCCTTGCTGCAACGGCCCACATTCATAGATGTGCTTACCTATGTAACATCAATGGGCCGATTTACTTTGAGGGTTTGGGCTTTTAAGATAAAGGGTTCAGGCTTCGCCGCCGATCGGGCCCCCACCGGCGGCCGCGGAGGCCCGCGGCAGGCCTCGCTGCCCTTGAGCACACGCCGCGCCTCCAACAGCTGCAACCCTTTAGAGCTCCCAATGCGCCGCCGTCTGCAGCAGCCTCACTCGGCTCCTGGTGCTCGAGAGCCTGGCCCTGGACTGCCTGAAGGTGGGAGTTGAGCGACAGCGCCAGCCCACTGTGCCGCTTTGCTGACTGCGCGGCCGTTTCCTCGTGTGCACTTGCACCGCAAGCATACAAACATGAAGAAGACTGCAGCTGCAATTCGGTGCTGCAGAAGGGCATTGCCGGGTGTTGGCAGAAGATACTCGACCTTCGGCCTCATGACGATGCAACATTACGTGCTGGCAGACGAGGACATGCGCATCATCACATCACTCTGCCGCCGTTTGACGTGTCTGAAGCTCTCTGATTCAAAATATGGTATACGTGGTGAGACCTCAACATTCCAGACGAGGGCTTGCGTCAAGTGGCGGAACATTTACACCAGCTTCAAGTGCTCGAGCTGGCAAGCATCAGCACCATCACGGCCCCTGGACTCTGGCAGATTGCAGCCAATTGCCGCCAGCTTCAGAGTGTAGATTTGAGCAGGTGCTTTTGAGCAGGTGAATGCTCGCTCCCAGGTCACTGACCAGCTTTGGTGAGGAAGGGGCGCTCTGCTAATATTCTCAGCGGCAACTCTGTGGACAGCCCTTGGCACCTGCTCAATCGTACACTCTGAAGCTGGCGGCAATTGGCTGCAGTCTGCCAGACCCCAGCGGGCCGCGTGATGTGGATGTCTGCCAGCTCGAGCAGCCGAAGCTGCTGTGGATGTTTCGCCACGTGATGCGAGCCGTCGTCTGATGGTTTTGAGACATTGCTACCACTTCTACCAACTTTGTCTAGATCAGAGAGCTTCAGACACGTCAAACGGCGGCAGAGTGACGTGATGATGCGCACATCCTCGTCTGCCAGCACCGCGGTGTTGCATCGCCAGGAGGCCGAGGGCCAAGGCTCTTCTGCCAGCACCCGGCCTTGCCCTTCTGCAGCCATGGCAGCTTGCAGCCTTCTTCATGTCTGTATGCCTGCGGTGTCAAACGGTCTTGAGATAATGGCCGCCCGGATATGGATCAATCTGTCTCATGACGATCGAGCGGTCAGGCAGAGGGCTGGCGCTGTCGCTCACCTCCCACCTTTGTGCAGGCCCAGGGGCTCGAGCACCGTGAGCCGAGCGAGGCTGCAACAAAGGCCCGGGCGTCAGGTCATCTGCCCAGCGCCAGGCCGCGGCGCGCGGCGCGCACGGCGGCGCGCCAGGCGGCGGCAGGCGGCGCGGCGGACATGGCGGCGGCGGCGGCGGCGGCGGCGGCAGCGGCGGCGGACATGGGCGAAGGCGGACATGGCGGCGTCTGCTGCATCGGTCCATGGCATGGGCATGCGCGCTGCATCCGCGTGGCGGTCGCGCCATGGCTACAGCCTGCTTCTCGCCCTAGGGCCAGGGGACGGGTCCCGCTTGCCTACACCTGGATACGTCTGGCTGGCCGTTTACAGCCGCTCGTTAAATATCGGCAGCCGCATTCGTTGCTTCTTTGCCTGCCGACGTAGTCGGGGCGGGTTGCTCAGGGCATTCTAGCGTCCCCGCAAGCCGATCGTTGCATGCTATAGAATGTCCTTAGCACTCCGACTCCTTCAGACCTTGTCCATTCTTTTGGGCTGGCCTCTCCCAGCCACCAGTTAATCTGGCCGCGCTTGCTTTGCCTTATAGAATGCTGCTATCATTGAGTCTACAGGCGCTCCCATGCACTTGAAGCAAGCGCGGCCAGATTAACTGGTGGCTGGGAGAGGCCAGCCCAAAGGAATAGACAAGGTCTGAAGGAGCCGGAGTGCTAAGGACTGAGACAGCAGCAAGCGGACCCTCAGTAAACTCTAGTCAGTAGAGGCAAGTCTGAAGAGCTAGCAGGCGGAAAGACGTCGCCCTGAGTCACTTGCGATTCACCAGCGTGCTGGGCGTGTATTAGCCCAGGCTAATGGCTTCCGTGGTGGTGGTTTGGCTCCTCGTCTTAGCTTGTCAGATATGCATGTGCTCACTCGGGGATACGAGTGTCTCCCTTAGCTAGCTCATTACCCCGTAATAGGACATTTGTAAGGCTAGAATTGGCCTCACTATCAATGTCATGCGCACCGCGCGCCTTCTCTCTTTCCTGGAGACCAGTTTATTCGACCTGCGGCTGCTCAACAGGGGTTACCGAGTGCTTCGCAGCTACTTGATATGTTGTGTGCTTTGAAGCTCTCTCTTTCCAGCGCTCGCTGGCTCAGTCAGTCGGAAAGAGACTGCTCGCCCACAGAGAAGAGGGGCTAGCAAAGCCAGCCCAAAAAGAATGGACAATATCCAAAGCCAAAAAGTTGCCGAAAAGAAGAAACTGCAAAACTAGACACGAGATGATGAAGATGGAAGCTCAGTACCCACGAGTAAGCAACAGCAGGTCCCAGTAGCTCGCAGCTGGGAAAGAAGAACTTAACGAGCAGGCCGCGCTATGGCTGCTGCATCTGGGTCTAGGCGGAGTGCCTCTTTTCCAGCCAATCACGGTGACGTCATCGTTTGTATGCATCTGGCTGGCTTTCACAGCCGCTCTTTTAATATCAGCAGCCGCTTTCATTTCCAGCTGTGAGTTACTCCCGACTTGCTGCTGCTCACCCGTCCCTTCGACAGACGTGCGCGGCCATGCTCGGCTGCGATCAGCATCCTCTCCTGGCGCGGCAGCCTAGCTCTCGGCGCTCCCCCTCTACGACGTACTCAGAATGCCGGATGAGCGTTTTTGCACGGCAATCCACCGCCTGCTGGGTCTCCTCCCGCCCCGTATGAACACCTGTATGCATCTGGCTGGCTTTCACAGCCGCTCTTTTGTTTTCAGCAGCCGCTTTCCACTTTCTGTCTGCTGGGCGTGCTGCAGTGCGAGCGCGGGGAACGGTCGGCAAACCTGGCGGAGCTGGCGGCGCATGTCCTCCGCTGCGCCACTGGAGGTGAACGCACGGCAGCCCACGACCTCCTCCGGGATGCCATGTTCGGCATATTTGTGAGAGGCCGGCTACACGATGGCAATGGAGAACACTTCTACAATGCCAATCTTACAGAAGGCGGACGGGCTACACACGCCGACGCGTCGACTTGGTGGCCTCCACGCCGGGAGGCGGCGCGCGCATCATTGCAGACGTGGTCACCACCAATGTGGTGGACCGATCCAATCCGGGGCTCTCTGCCTCGAGGGCTGGCCATGCTGCGGCGAATGCCGCTCGCAGCAAGGCGGCCAAACACGCTGACCACCCGGCTGGGGACGAGTTCGTACCACTGGCCGTGGATGTGCACGGGGTTCTTGGGTCCCAGTGGCTCGACCTGCTAGCCAGGCTTGCGCGGCGCGCTGTGTCCCGCAGGCGTGGTGAGCAGGCTGACTTCACCGCCGCTGGCTCGTTGGCTCAGGTCTACAGCATGCGACTCTCGATATCCCTTCAGCGGTCCATGGCCCACGCCTTGCACCACGCTTTGCGTGCTGGCCGTGCTCTTGCTGCTGCCTGTGGCTTTCGTCGGCGGGATTGTTTTCCGCTAGCTAGTCTGTCGGATTTGAGGCTCCTCACTCGTTGCTATTGAGTGATTTATCCTACCCCCGTTTTGAGATTTGCGCGTCTGGCCCCTTCGTAGTTTGGCCCCTTCGACCCTTGTCATTTGTTTTCGGGCTGGCTTCTCACAGCCCTTGCCCCCATTGGGAGAGCCACTTCTCACTCGTAGTTACTAAGCTTCCATCTGCAGTAATCTCGTGTCTAGCTGTGTGGTTTGAGGAGAAGAAATTGCGCGCCCGTAGAGAAGAGGGGCTGGCTCCTTCTAAGCTCCTCTTGGCACTTTGAACCTTGTCCATTCTTTTTGGGCTGGCCTTTCCCAGTCCCTACCTTCTGTGGGCGAGCACTATCCTGTCTCTGGCCCCCCCAGATTTTCTTCTTTCTTTTTCCTGGGCTGGCCTATCGCAGCCACTGCTCTCTCCTGGTAGCTTCTTTTTCCTTGAAGCGCGCCGAGCACGCGGATAGCCGAGCTTACGAGCGCGGCAAATTGAGCAAAAGCGGCATTCAGTAACGTGCAACAAATGCCTGGGGAATGCTGGCGTGGCCCAAGCTGCCCCCCCCGACTTCGACGACGTGCGTCTACCAATCGGGCCAGATGCTGGATGAGGGAGGACCATGTCATGCCATAGCCACCGTAATCATCCATGGCACACGAAATAGGAATCAAGCAAGGTACGACGCAGCCGGAAGCTCTTCAAGTAAGCGAGTGAGCTCCTCCAAAGAAGAAAACGAGGGCTGTGAAGAGCCAGCCCAGAAGAGAGGACAGAGTCCAAACGAGCCGGAAAGTGACCATCATTCGTGGCAACGGCACTGACAGATGCAGCAGCAGATCGGGCTCAGCTTCTGACGCAGGCCGGCCTGCATGCAAGCGACAGCGGCAGCCATCCCAGGCTGCTGTATTGATGGAGAGACGGCCCACTGGAGGGCCTATTGGCTAGGCGGGGACTGCATGGTGCATCCAGGCCGCCAAGCTTTCAATCACGCCAGCATCAATTGATGCAGCCTGCGTCTCTGAGGGAGGGGGGGAGAGCTCAGACGAGGTACTGCGGTGCGCTGCAAGATGCGCCTCATTGAGCATGGCTAGCGCAGCTGAATGATGTCCTCCAGGGCAGGGAGGTGCGCTGGGGCTTTGAGTTGTCCTGCAGCCGGTGTAGGTTATGTGCACCAGGCATAATGAGGCCATCCGGGAAGTCTTGCAGCCCTGGGATGATGCCAGGGCCGGGGGAAGGCTAGACGTTAATTCCTCACTGCGCCAGTGAAATGGCTAGGAACAGCAGGCTGGCGCTGGAGGTTGCTGAAGGCCGCAACAACGTCGTCAGGATTGCCAACCAGCATGGTACTGTTGGCTTCGATGGGAAGCAGAAACTTGGAATGGGAGGTGGCCATGGCCTTCAAAGGGGTCTCGTCATAGCTGCCTTAAGCACTGGTCACCGTCCACTGTCGAGCCCATATCTAAAGCCTCATGATGGGAAGGCTTTGCTGCTACTCTAGCCGCCATGCCGGACCTGCAAATCGCAAGATGCATGGCTCGCCCACTTGTGTCTGCGCACCACGCTGTCAGGCCAGCATTCGTGCAGAGAGGGGAGCTGGAGACCACGATCATGTGAAGTTGCACGATGTCCTGCGACTCGAGCTCTTGACCTTTCTCAACACCATTGCCATCTGCCAGCCTGCCTCTCTTCATGATTGCTCTTCGTTGGACGCAAGGTGTAGGCGAGTTGGTGTAGTAAGGGCTGGTCACCACATTGTGCATCCCCAAGGTTACACTCGTCATATGGGCTGTTTTCTTTTGAGAGACGATGCGGTGTCCCCAGAAATAAGTACTGTGAACTGTGAAATTTACTCGCCCTGAGCATAGCCCCTAGCCCAACTTCGCAGCCTTAGCTTAGGAAGCAACCTTTGCTGCTTTGCCACTTGTGTCGCGCTTGGTAGCCCGGGGTCGCCTCTCTTCCGTCCTGCGCTTAAGTTTGGCTTTCGAGTTGGCTCGTACCTTGGGGATGGCACTCTGCAAGGGACGGGCAAACAAGGATCCACGCATCAATGCCTTGTGCAACCAATCTTTTAGCAATGTAAACATCTTGGTCTAAGCAGATTGCTCATAACCCTCTTCCTGTCTTGCAAAACGTGCTGACGTTGAATTGAAGACCAACATGATCCAAGTCAGGAGTTGGTAAGTGATCGTGCGTAATACTGATAGAACAATTAGTCAGAAAGCGGGCCCCTTACTTTGTGGGAGACTCTGCGGCCACCTTTGATGACCTTGACTCGAGTCGTGGTTGTGCGGCTGAGCTTCACTTTCAACTTGACCTCTGCCTTCCCCTCCTTGTAGAACACAGAAGAAGGCCCGACCATCACAGAAAGACTATTCAGTGTCGAGGGAGCAACTTTTGACCTTCCATCTGCTACATCGAATTCAGCACAGCGGGCGTAGCCACAGGAGTGGAGCCGCAAGCATCCAATATGCATCCGATAACAGTATTATACCTGGGGTGAACAGCAAATGCCACATAAGATTGAGCACCTCAATGCCCTGTGGGAGGATACGAAGCAAACCTGGGTTGCACCGGCCTGTGACTGCATGCTAGGCTGTCCACCAGCTTCTGCAGCCGCTTGAGAAACCCTCACAACTTCCTCATCCGAATGAGCAGCGATCTCATCGATAGCACCTGCCACACTTGCATTGCCCACCATCAAGCCCCGTGCTGGGTCCATCCCATGTATAAACAACTCCCCTAGACTCCTAAGTTTCATCTGTGTGTAGTTCTGTATTAAGGTTCTCTGATCATCCCCTGCGGGGATGCCCAGAATGGTAAATGAGCTGCTAAGCTATGGAGAGTGCACCTAAAGAAGGACGCGATGAACGCAAAGTATTGTGATATAACAGGTGCTGAGTGACTCTGAAACTGCTGCAATGACCCAACTCGCAAAGACCTAATAGTAGCCCATTGGCCTTGTCTCAAGGCATGCTACCTTCAATTACAGTCTCGCTCTCATAAACATTCACTTCAGGCTCGAGCTGCACAAAGTCGTTGATGACCGCTTCAACCTGTGCACCGCTCCCAATTGCTTTTCAATGGCCAGCTTAAATGACCAAACACCAGAGCAAAGAGCAGTAATGCAATAGCAATTTCTGACATATGTTGGTTATACCTTCGCCATTGTTTGTCCAATGTTCACCTGTCAGCCACAGTGCAACAACACCACATGGAGCTGCCAACCAAAGGCTTTATCTCAGATGCAGTACTCTGCTTCCTGATCGTGTCTACTTATCTGCAGCAGAAAAGGCTATATTGCAACACGAGAAGAGATTGTAGATACAGTAGCAGCTCTCATAGGTGTCTCCGTGGGCTTTCTTTACACATGCAAAGCCTTACAGCTGTGCAAGGAAACGGGTGCCAGTACCACGAGGAATGTGTTTGACGGTATTATTGTCGCCCTGTACACGCAGCCTGCACATCAGTCACAGCAGCACAGAGATACCTCAAGATAGGGAGGGAGGTGACCACCCTTGCCAATGAAGCCTGCCTGTCAGCCAAGCTGTATACTTTCTTATCAACAGACGCGGAGCCTGTAGTTGACACAGCTCATAGCTAAGGCACTCTGCAAGCCCCTGATACTCTGTGAGAAGGTACAGGCACTTCGACGGGTTTCTACCTTTCATGTCAAGCAGCATGTGGTTGTCCGTGTTCTTGTCCTCGGACTTCCTGATGGAGAAGCGCCCAATAGCTCCCATGTCGCCACTGACATCGAGCGTGTCCCCCTCACACTCTATTAGGGCCTGGCAACCATGGATGTGGGAACAAATGGTAATTGTGACCCACAGAGTTAGTGGGAGCATCTCCGGTCGACTTGCTTGACAGTACAAGCAATGTGGCAGTCATTTGTGGATGACCCTTCAGAAAATTGTGCAAGTATCGGAGAGATCTGCGCACCTTGGTCTGCTGCACCTTGTCTGCAAAAAATATAGGGAGCATGGATGCTGCCTGCAAAGCCAACCAGCCGCGACACTGAGGACTTCAGCAAATTTACATTCACAGCAGAGATATTAGCCTCATGACACAGGAATGAGGCTGGTGCTGCACTGAGCTCGGCCGCGCCCAGGGTTGTAAGAGTAAGGCGGCGTTGTTCTGGTAGGTCTGACAGAGACGCTGACGGTCTCGCTGCCGCCAAAATCACCACGCTGTGCGCATGGCCAGGACGAGCGTGACAAGAGCAACCAACTTTTTTCTCTTTAACTGCTGAGAAGGCGCCATAAACTGTTGGAACGACCTGCTACTGGAAAGGTATTGGAGCATGCAGCGAGCTTACCCGCTGCTTGCCCTTCCTATCGAGCACAGTCGCCTCTCCATTTGGAGCTGCTGGCAGCTCGTCCTCTGGCTCGACAATGACGTCCCGGAGGCCATTGTCATCATCAGCGAGCTTGATGATTGACTTGACCACCTTGGCAGGGGATCCGAGGGGCGGCGCAGGCCCGACTCCTGGCTGCTCCGGGGCCTCTGCCGCCGGCGCGCCGTCATCCTCCAGCGGCAGAGCTGCCAGCGGGGGCGATGCCGCGAACAGGCTTCTCCTTCCTGGCTCGGGGCCTTTGCTGCCATTGCCGGCGCCGCGAGTGGCTCTCCGCAGCCGCTTGCTTACTGAGCCGCCCTCCTCGCTGCAGCCGTGGCCACCACCAGCAGCCCGCTTCTTGCGGCCGCTGCTCCGCTCGCTCCTGTCGTCAGAGAGCTCAATGACAGCCGGCGCAGGCGCTTGCTGGGACACGCCAGCGCCGTCATTGCCTTCAAGCCCATGTCTGGCGCTGCGCTTCGTCTTGCAGCCGACTCGTGGGCTGCTGATAGAAGGCCTCCCAGGCGCCTCCGCAGCATGGTGCTGTAGACCTCTGGCCGCCGCCTCCGTTGCCGCCCCTGCCTGGTCGACCTCGGCGCCATCACTTCGTAGAGTTGGGTGCTCTGGTGAGGAGTCGGACGGGGCGTCGCCGACGGCGGCGGGGCTCTGCGACACAAGCGCTGCCGAGCGGATTTAGTAGAGCCCTCTTCAACAAGGGAATGCTGCTACTGACATTAAAAGCGGCAACAATGCAGTGCACGAGACAGCGCTCGCCGGGTCACTGGAATGCGGCGATGCGCTGGGGTCTGACTACTGCAACTTGGGTTCCTGGAACGAACGCCTTCCCAGTCATACACTAGATTGTGGGCTTCAAGATTTGGGCTTTGAAATCGGGTTGGACAGCGGAAATCAAGAGTCGCAGGATGCCCAAGTCAGCTTCATCAGCACAACGAGGCCAAGATATTTCCGACATTACGACGGCAGCGCCGCCGCCGGCGGGCGAACACAGAGGTGTAGAACGGCCGAGTCGATGCTTTTCCGATGTCAGCTTCGTCAGCATAATGAGGCCAAGGTGTGGAGAACACAGAGTTGCAGAATGCTCGAGTCAGGCATCGGCTTTCAGGTGTCGGCTCCATCAGCCCGATGGGGCCAAGGTGTCACTGAAGCTACCCAAGCGGTGGCGCTGGCGGCGATGGCGGCGGCGCTGCTGGCGGCGCCAGCTCCCATGCGGCGCTGACGCCTGGGAGCTGAGCCCAGGATCAAGCTTCTTCAGACTCCAGGGGAAGGCTCAGGGGTTCGAGTCTGGAGGGTTGCTCCGACCTGGAACTCTCGGAGCCAGTCGGGCGACGGCTCGCGCTCCGGCGACGCCGCCATCCATGCCCGCCCGCCCGCCGCCGCCGCCGCCGCCGCCGNGAGCGGGCGTGGGGCTCAAGCGCACGCCCGGGGTTTAAGAAGTAGGTTTGTTGGGCCGGCCTGGGGTTTAAGCACAGCGCCGCGGAGCTCGAGTTGCGTGCGTCCTTGCCGGTGGCGGTTGCGGCGGCGGCGGCGGCGGCGGCGGCGGCCATGGAGGCGCCGGCGGCGACGCTGCGGGTGGACGTGTGGAGCGACGTCGCCTGCCCGTGGTGCTACGTCGGCAAGGCGAGCTCCGCAACCAAGTCCCGGTCTCGGCAATGGCGCTCCTTGCGACGGCGGCGGCGCTGAAGCTCCTGCGAGGCCGCCATGGCGTGCCGCAGGCCCGGCTGGACCAGGCAGTTCTCAACGTCCAGGAAGCGCAGCGGGACGCCGGCCGGGCCGTGCACGTCAAGGTTGACTGGTGGTTGGCGAGCCCCTGAAGCCCCTAAGCTCTGCAGCGTTCTACTTACAGATTGTTATGGCTTTCACGTCACCATAGGCACAATCATCTTAAGCATATGTTATCTGCGCCGATACATGGGTCACACTACCAAAACACATCATGTTGGTTCTGAAGCAGCAGCCTCATCTTTGTGCTGATAACCTTAACCCACTTGGGCATTTGAGCAAAGCTTGATCATGGTAGCTAAGAGCGTAGCACCCGCAATTGTTTGACCAATGACTCGCCACCAGAGCCCCAATTTCATGCATTAGCTTGCATGCATGCATTAGCTTGCCTGCATGAGAGTGGCCCACTCGTGTGGGTCAGTGCCCGCATCGTTGCTGCAGCCTGATAGTGTGCTCCTCGTGAACAAGTCGTTTTGGTTGGGAACTCAGGCACCCTTACATGATCGACTTAAGCACTGCACCCAACGGCGAGGAGTACGCCGCCTACAACCAGCGGCGGTGGGGCGGCGACGGCTGGACCCACAAGCTGCGGCGGTGAGAGCCCGGGCTACTTGATGACTTTCGACATGAAACCCAAGGCCTGAAGCTTGAAAGTCCCACTCTCTGTATCCTGCATCATAAGTTGTTGAGGCACTTACGAAGGTGCCACGATATGGACAGCGAGTACTGCCTCTTCAGCATAAGTTGTGCCGGCACCACCATGCGTCATGTTTTAGACGAGATCTTGCTGCACCTCAGCTCGCTCCTCATGTAGCACTGTCGCACCCGTCCAGCTCCGGGGCGTCTTCTGGCCTTGACTTTGCCAAGTGGGATTGGTGGCCAAACACGTTGCATGCTCACAGGTCCGCCTCTCCACGTGACTCGCCCTTTAGCACATTCAGTTGCTCGAGCCGACAACCTAAGAGAGCACGCGTTATTCCTCACAATTGTGTAGCATGCTTCTTCTGGTATTGAGAAGCTGAGTTGCTTGCTGAGTGCCAGGCTCGTTGAGCTTGCCAAAGCGAGAGGCAAGGGCCCTGAGGCAAAGCAGGAGCTCCTTCTGCGGACATATGAGATGGGCGAAAACGTGTCAGATCTTGGCGTCCTCTGCAGGGCGGCGGAGCAGATTGGCCTGGGCGACGTGCGGCATTATCTGGTGAGTGCTCCGGTCCTTCAACGAGGGCCACTTGTGCGGATGCGCTACGCCTCCTTGCTTGTCATTGAATAAACCTTCTGTGGTGCATCAGCATCAAATACAGGGCACCTGCAATGTGCTTTTGTCAATCATGCATTTTCAGTGATTTGTGAACTCGTCTTCAACTGCAAGGTTGCCATGGCAGGAGTCCACTGATGGCGTGGAGGACGTCCTGGACGCTGACAAGCATGCAAAGCAGAGGCTGAAAATCAGCAGCGTGCCCTCCTTCAGATTTGGCGACAGCGTGCAGCTCTCGGGCGCTCAGGTCCCATTCGTGTCATATCGATCCTGCAAGCGCATTGCAACTGATGTTTCTTGAAGTTGCCTGCTGGCACTGTTTGCTTTAGCGAGCTGCGACAGTGCTTGGGGTCGTACTTGCAGGTGGACGAGACTTTGTGGTGAGGCTGACAATATGGGTTGAATGCTTGCTGGCAGGATGTGGGCTTCTTCGAGTGCTTGCTCAATGACGCGTTGCCTCCAACTTGGACCAGGAGATCCTATTGTGCTAGATAAGCAGAGGTCTCAGGTGTTGCATACATTGTGGTGTGGACCCTGGCAACTTTTGCAACTTGATACTCGCACCTGGGTCAATCGCTTTCTCAGAAAAAGTCAACAGCCAACCTCTCATAGTCTAAGACTGTGTTCAACAAGAGTGAAAGGATGCGCAGAAAGACAGATTCAGATTGACCCCTGCTCCAACAACCCCACAATTGAAATGGACAGAGGCGGTGGCCCACAGAATTGCAAAAGACAGATGCATGTGCACGTCGTCAAGCTGGAGTGGGAATTGTGGGCCTTGGCCGTCGCATGGGCTGCGGGCTCGGCTTGGGAGCAGGCTGGGCAGGAGCTGGCAAGGCGCGGGCGAAAGAATGATGCCGCTGATTCATCAACGTTTGCCGCTGCTGATACAGCCGGCTGTAAAAGTCAGCCACTTGCATACAGAAGGTGTTCATGAGTGAGCAGCGCAGCCACAGGCTAGGCAGACAGGGCGCTCCTAGTATTCCCGTGTCAGCAAGAGGAAGTCAGGTGAGCCGAAAGCCGAAGGAGGAGAGGGGCAACAACCTCCAGCCCGATCGTGCTCTTGGAGCCGAAGGAAGACTCCATAAGTGGGCGATGGTTGTCATTGGCCAGCCCAAGTGAATGAGAAAAATTTGAATGGGCCAGTAAAGTATCAAAGCACACAGCGACTCAAGCGGCCACTGGGTCCTCAATAGCCCCTGTTGAGAAGCCGCTGGTCAGAGAAATCGGTCTCAGGTAGCGGGTCCCCTGTCTATAGCCAGAGGCTGCAGCCATAGCACAACCGGCACGCAGATGCAACGCGTGTGCCATGACTGCTGCAGCGATACGGGCAGGTGCATGCTCTTAGCTCCTTATACATTCCTTTGGGCTGGCCACTAACAGCCACTGCCTTTCACTGGAAGAGCTGTTTCTCAGTGGGGCTTCCTTTTTCTGGGCTGACCAATCACAGCTATCGCCCTCTACTGGAAGGGTCTTTCTCTTTCCTCCTGGACTTGCTTTTCACAGTCCTCTGCCCCCTCTCTTTCCTTGAGGAAGAGCTTACATCTTTCCAAACGGGCTGGCATTTCACAAGAAGAGACAGCTCCTTCGGTGTAAGGCAATTGGCTGTGAGCGGCCAGCCCACAGGAATGAACAATTGAGAGATCAATCATTCTTCTGAACAAGGTCACAGCCCTCGCCTCCTTTTATATTCCTTTTGGCTGGCCTCTCACAGCAATTGCCTTACATTGAAAGTGAGCTGTTTCCTTTCTTCCTTTGGATGAGCTTACTGCTTGCCCTCGCCCCTTTGGACGAGCCACTTTCATATTTTGGCCCTCCCCCACTTCGTTTTTAGGGACTCTCACCTGTTCATTTGTCTTGTGCTGGCATCTCACAGCCGTTGCCCTGCATTGGATCATCTGTTTCTGGGACTTCATTCATTCTTTTCATGGGTGGCCAATCACACGAACCTTGTCAATTCTTTTCGGGCTGGCTTCTCACAGCCCTTGCCCCCATTGGGAGAGCCACTTCTTCTTCAATTACAGCCATCGCCCGTATCTGAAAGACGCTCTCTTATTCCCCCAGTCATGGTGGGGAGGGCGGCTCCCCGACGGCACGAGCCGGACGGGGCGGAGGGCGGTGCTGTTAGATATAGTTGCATGCTTTCCTGCTCATTTGCCCTTAACACTATGTAATCGCATCACTTAGAGGCGCTTGTCGCCTCCGGAGCTGCTGCCCAGGCCGCCGGGGCCGCCTCGTAGTCGCCACGTTTGCAGCTGAGTCAGTAGGCACGCGCCAAGTTCGATAGAGGTCCGTTGCTTGGCGTGCCCGTTTGAAGGGGCCAGAGAGAGCGCACAGGGAAGCAAGGAGCTACACCAAGGAGCTAAAAGCAAGGAGCTACAAGACACTCAGTAACCCGTGTTGAGCAGCGGCAGATCGGAGAGACTTGTCTCCAAATGGCGGGTTTCCTTCCTAGAGAGGCTGCAGCTAATGCGCGCACGGCTCGCAGATACAGCGCGCGTGCAATTGACCGCTGCAGCGAGACTGACAGGCGCATGCGACATGCCTGCGCGAGAGAGCCTGCTGCATTGTCATCCGCCTGCTCCCCATGGTACCGGCGGGAGACAGAGCGCTGCACTCCCTCGAGAGTAGAAGAAGAGAGACTCTTCAGTCGAGGGCGATGGCTGCTGTGATTAGCCAGCCCAGAGGAGCTTCTTCAACGCCCGAGCCGCCGCTGAGTTAACGGTGAAACTCCCCGCGCGCCCGGCGGGACGGCGGCCGGAAGGCGGCGGGCAATGATGGGCTCGCCAATGGGAGGCGACGGCAGGCGGAGGGCCTAAAAGAGCACTTCGGGGGCCCGCCTCACGTGGGGCCCCCCCGCCGCCGCTTATCCGCTCCCGCTCCCGCCACGTGGCGAGTCGCGGAGGCGCCGCCGCGGGCGCCGCCAGGACGTCGCCGCGTGGCGGCGCCCTTCGGAGCTCCGCCCGCGCGCCACGTGGGGGGGCGGCGCACGCGCACGGCCGTGGGGGGACCACCGCCGCTGGGCCGGGGGGTGGGAAGGGTGGGCGCCGCGTCATCCAGGGCGGGGTCGGTGATCGGGCGGCCGACAGCGGGTACGGCGAGAGGCCCGGACACACTATGGTTTCGCTAAAGGGAAGGGGCCCGGCACAGGTTGTCGGGCGTCATCGGGGAGTGACGCACCACGTGTCGGCCAGGCCGGCACGCCCGCCCTGAGTGGATAAGCTGCTCGATCCAGCAGGATCCGGCGGCGCGCGGGGCCATTCGCGCGGCCGGCCTGGCGGCCAATGGGCACCCGGGAAATGATCGTCGGCGCCGCCCGGGCCGGAGCGCAGGCCGGCGGCAAGCGGCGCATGTCCCCGCGCGCCCCGAGCGGCGCAGGCC
>WELB01000106.1:407635-425213 GCA_009602725.1 Spirogloea muscicola
AAAAAAAAAAAAAAAAAAAAAAAAAAAAAAAAAAAAAAAAAAAAAAAAAAAAAAAAAAAAAAAAAAAAAAAAAAAAAAAAAAAAAAAAAAAAAAAAAAAAAAAAAAAAAAAAAAAAAAAAGCAGCGGCGGAGCGAGGCCGGCGCCCGGCGGCGGCGGTGGCGGCGGCGGCGGCGGCAGGGTCATTGGCATCATCCCGGCGCGCTACGCGTCGTTGCGCTTCCCGGGCAAGCCGCTGGCGCCGATCCTCGGCAAGCCCATGGTCCAGGTCCGCCCCTTCCTCCTGCCCTGACCCTAATTCTTATATCCCTTACAACCGAGAACCCTAAACCTAGTGCCTAAGTCATTTTAGCTCCTCAGTGTCCGCCCTCCGTCATGAACACCCTCTCTCTATGCACCTCGCTGGTTTATTCAGTTGCTCGTTTAGTATCAGCAGCCGCATTTCTACTATTTCTGACGCAGCTGAAGCGGCGGGGCTTATGGGTTCATACCGGCGGCCGCAGCGGACGTGGGAGCAGGCGAGGCAGGCGGCGTCGCTGCACGCGCTCGGTGGGCCTCCCTCGGAGCCCCCGCTGCCTCTGAGCTATGACCCGCCATGAGCTTGTCACCCGAGACCCAAGTCCCTTTCTCCTGATCTCCGTAGCTTCTGAAGCTGTCAATGCTACGCTGAACAAACCCTACCAACACCCTCTGTGACAACCCTTAGATGTTGATCTTCACTTGAAGCCCTCGGCAGGCATCAATGACACAGTTTTGCGTACTGAGGCATACACCCCGAGTTATACATAATGGTCGTGTAGAACGCATCAATCACTTCGGCATGGCCCGGAGCTTGTGCCAGTTTCCGCAGCCATGCTCGGCGTCGCCGCTGGGGCGCTCTGCTCACATTGCGTGGGCGAGCGCCAGCTCCGCAGTGGTAGCGACCGACGACGACCGCATTGCAGCCTGCTGCCGGGGCTTTGGTGCCCACGTGGTGATGACGCCCACCTCGTGCATGAACGGTACGCGCTCCCGGCCTCCTCGTGCAATGACCCGTTATCCTGGCCCAATTAGGCCAAGCCGCTGGAACAGATGCCTTGAGCCCCCAGCTCTGCCACGCCGGCAGCAGTCCCAGTCCTTGCTGCTACTGCTGCAGTACTGGGCAGATAGTATGCCATCAGAGGCTTCGCGAGTGATCTCAAGTCAGAGCTACCAAATCATGGATCAGGTTGGGGGGCTAGGGGTTGAGGTCACGCTCTTTGCAGCCAGTACCTTGGGGCACATCCTTCGCATCCAGCTTCTTGCGATTCATGTCCAGTCTGATGCCTGGCCCTGGTAGTTGGTGGGCGCAGGCACGGAGCGGTGCCACGCAGCGCTTGCCGTCCTCGGTGGAGCACAATATGACTTCGTTGTGAATATCCAGGGCGATGAGCCGCTTGTGGAGCCGGCCGCAATTGACGCCGTCGTGCAGATCCTGCAGGCAGGCCTGCCTCTGCCTCTGCCCCACACCCCAAACCTGAGCCTTGATCTTCCTACTGTGCTTAGAGTAAGGGCTCACCCTCTCTGCAAAGTGTAATATCTGCAGCTTGCTCAAGGACCTAGTGGCTCATGCTCTTCAATCCGAATCACACGCTAGTCAAGCCCCTTAAGTGATAGGATGTCTTTGCTCCAGCCTGGAGCAAAGACATCCTTGTGGAGATCCACTTATTTGCTCCTAATTGGCCTACCGCGCCATCGTCTTGCCCACCATCCGAGCAGGTGATTTAGCCACTTGACTGCTCCACAATCTCCAGTGTCTTTCAGGACGCTCCGGACGCGGTGAGCAGCACGGCAGTTGCGCCCATGGGGTTGCACGACCCTGGCGACGTCAATCGGGTCAAGTGTGTGGCTGACCAGCGTGGTTACGCCATCTACTTCTCTCGTGCTGTCTTGCCGTCCAACAAGTGGGTCCTACCCCATCTTGTTATGCTCAATAAATGGTTAGCTGCATTGGCACGGCCTTGACTCTTGAGCAAGGAGCCGAGTGATCGTGACTCCATTTCCAGTTGCAATCAGCATGGAAGACGTAGTACCCCTACTTCACAGTCAGATGACACCATGCTAAAATTAGTAGGATCCACTACCCAGGCCACTAGACTCAACATATGACCAAGTGCAACAGCCACTACAAAGATAAGAAGAAGACTTTGCCCAAGGCCTTCCGTTGATTGTGCAGCCTCACATGGACTTGCTTGAGCCTCATTGGGAAATTCACTGCTTGAGCCTCAGAGCTTCATGCCCTTTGTGTGCCAATCGAGCTCAGTGCTAACGCTCCTCCTCGCTGCCGACATGCGTTGCAGGAGCAAGACAGTCAATCACGGATACCCATACTTGCTGCATCTTGGCCTACAGGTATTGACTGGGCCACCTACTTATTGCTCAGTCCTGCTTATCTGCAGCTTGGCAAGCTTAAGCGGAGGTTGCAGGAGTGCTAACTCTCACGTGGAGGTACAAAGGATTCAGCAAGCAGCTGTTTCTCGATGGGTGGAGATTGAGCACTGGGCAAGTCAAGAGTATGCCCAAGTTGATCACAAGGAGCTCTCTCAGTATGATCAGGAGGAATACCCAGAGATTCTTATGCAACACATGCGAGGCATTGTCGAGGAAAGTAGTGCTCTGATCTAGAGAGGTGTTCCTGTTGGCAGTGCTACAATGTTAGGTTCCTTGCTAAGTATGCGCGCTCGCCTCCAACACCTCTACAAATGGAGGAGGATCTTGAGCAATTGAAAATCATAGAGCAGGGCTACAAGATCAAGGTAATGAGGTAACTTTGTTGGCCCGTTCATTGTAACGTTCAAGGCAAGATCAGCTATATGTAGGTTCTCATGTGCAAGATGCACCAGATCGCAAGAATAACAAATGAGCGAAATGATGTCTCGTCGCATCTCCTTCGTCTGGCCTTCTGCTGTGTCCTACGGCAACCGACAAGCATCTACCCATTTGCTGGGCTTGGTGTCTTGAGGCTGTGAAAGATAGGGTCCTGAAGGAGATCTTGACAGCTGCAGTAGGTGCTGGAGTTCAAATTTAGGGTCAACAATTTTGACTGGCAGACAATTTGTTGTAGCAAGTGGTGATCACTTGACTTGTCAACAAATCTGGAGCTTTGATGTATCCTTGTGGGCAGGTGGTTTGCGTTGATCACACTGCTCACGGCGTTGATGTTCCGGAGGACATCGCAAAGATTGAAGCACTCCTGCACAAACACGGGACTTTGTAGAGGCGCTCAATCTGTACTCAGAATCGCATTAGTACGAGAGGGTGACTGGAATTTTTCCTTTTGCACAGACCAATCTTTCTGAAATTCACTTGCAATAGAAGGTGCTGTCCATCCCCCAAGCTCAACCTCGAACAATAGCTAGCGGACTGCAACTGAGCGAGCTGAGCCTATGTATATAAGCACAAGCAAGAGCTAGCTTGGCTCCTCATTTGTCCCTAAACCTTCTCACAAGGTCTTGGGAGGTCACTGCATCCCCCTCAATACTGCATGATGCCTGGGCATTAGCTGACTGCTAAATGACTGGGCAATAAATGTCTGTTCTACTATGCCCACATATCAGGGAGACCGGGATGTTGCAATATTCGAGCCAGATTGTGTAGTGGCTGAAAGAATCTAGTAAAATCCTAGGGGACTTGTAGATAGTATAGGTTTGCTTCATATCCTAGCTGTGCTGCTTGGGTATCTAACAGCGAAATACGACCAATCTTGACCTTCCCGCGGCCACGGGTGCTCCCCAGTCCATTTCAAGTAGCCAAGGTGCAGACTCACATTGCACCATGAGAATTCACTTCATAGTCAAACAAACACACCCCACACTCGACTCCACCAACCATGACGACTTACTTGTACAGTCACGCATGCAATGCTGGAATGATGGCTGGGAATCACTTGAAGGACTTGGGCCAGCCAGTTCGCATCAGCTTGCGCATGCTACGCGATCGATGCTGTCCATGCGGATGAAGCCTGAGGACGGCCCCCCTTCTGAACCACACGCCTTTCTCCTTGCCGGCAACCCATATGCACTCTCAGTGTCACCCTCCTGGAAGGCCAGCCCAGATTCTGAGCCGTCCTCTCTTTCCCGGCCTTCGCCACTGCCCTCGCCCAGCTCATGTTCTGCTTCCCCATCCAACTGGGTCGCGTTGAGGATCTCCAAAGCGCCAGCATCACGCTCCGCCAGGGAGTCCAAGGACGCGTACGAAGCCAGGCTTGACCCCTGACTGTGATTGTCGCCAACATGCAAGCTGTCCTTGCTCAGCTGGCGACAGGAGCGGCAGAAGGAAAGGTGCGGCAACTCGGACTCAGGGATGAGCAGAGTGCTCGCAATCGCCACCTCTTTCATCTTCTCCTCATGCATAGCCTTGGCATCTGCTGATGGCTGGGGTGGCAGCACAGTGCCCCCCTCCGAAGCGGCACCGGCCCTAGCCTTTCCTGCCTTCAGCTCCTTCTTCTTCTCCGCCTTAGCAGTTACTTGTCGAGGCATGACATCAAAGAAGAAGTTGCCCCCTGCAGGTTGCAACACATGCATTAAAGCATGCTCTGCGTCAAGACCTCACGCGCAAGTCTTGCAGCTCAGGACCTCAATCAGGCATGGCAGACCAAAAGACAGTGATGAGTAGAGACTGATAGTCATTCCCATACCATTCCACACAGAAGCTGCAATCTTGAAGAGCTGGAATGCTGCGTGAAGACGATAGGACCTGAACATGGGGACTGTCAGTGCCATAGTGGCGACCTGCACATGAGATTATGCACACGTCAGCTTGATAACGTACTGCACATTGCACACGCAGAATACATGCCACAGTCTTCCCCTTGCCTAACTCTCCCAAAACAGGGCATTGCATAAGTGCTATAGTGCCGAGAGCACTGGGGGCCTTCATCCACCGTGTGCTGGTCAATAGGTCTTGGTGTGGCATGGAAGCATGTCAAAGGAGGAGGGGAGCGAGTCGGCATGACTTACAGTAAAGAAGGCTTGCAAGATGGCATACATAATATTGCGCCTCTCCTTGCCAAGGACACCACTGAGCCGCCACCAGAGATTATTGGCACGTGCAGCTTTCCTGGAGAGCTCCCTGTAGGATGTCATGACCTGCAGCAACAAGAAGGTGACGGTGTGCCAAGGAGTCAGACCAGGGATGCAACGCCGTCGTATTTGACAATGTCGGTGATTCTTACTATACCATGTCGCCCTCAAGTGCATCGCCTGTAATGGGCCGAGCACGAACCAATGGCACAAGAGCCACTAAAATCACAAGCCTCTGTAGTAGCCCAAGATGAGGTGCCCAGCTATCGTTGCAGAAGGAAGACCTGAGGATCTCTCATCATGCGCTTCCTGCGAATGCCGTCAACGATGATGAAGTAGAGTGCCTGCCAGACAGTGTAAGCTCCGAGGGGAACAAAGAATAGCCAGGTCCACAGCCCCTCGGGGCCCTCCACGATGGGCCACGCTGGCCACGGCCCGGTCTCGTCCCTTCCGTGGTGAGCAAATGTGATGGGGTCCCACCACCTGATGATGAAGATAACAGTTCCTGTGTGCATGCAGACAAGGGGCAAGTAAGTACAGCAGCTCAACATTGTAATACAAGGATGCACTCCTGGCACCAGAGAGTAGAATGATATGACCCTTAAAAGGAACGTTCTGAAAATGAGGCATGTGATA
Source organism: Spirogloea muscicola (assembly GCA_009602725.1). Classification (NCBI taxonomy): domain Eukaryota; kingdom Viridiplantae; phylum Streptophyta; class Zygnematophyceae; order Spirogloeales; family Spirogloeaceae; genus Spirogloea; species Spirogloea muscicola. The sequence continues at coordinate 413,309 of WELB01000106.1, forward strand.
TTCCCAGTGTGGCCATGAGAGCGGACCTGGAAGGAGGTGAATGAGTACGCTGAGAATCTTGTCCAGGGAGCTGAAGACGAGGCTGCATCGCCAGATAATCAGAGCCCATGCCAAAGGGCCCTGCTCATTTGAACAAGTAGACTGTAAGATACCTATATCTGCTCTGCACGCGTCGCCAGTGCCCAGGACTACAGCTCGGCTTCCAAGACACCACAAACCTCTCTGCCTACTACTATGCAACCTTCTGAAGGCTGGTCCAAGCCGTCAGAACACTTTTAAGAAGCGCTGTCTACTTGTCTCGGTAACCTCAGCGCAAGAGAGCGACACTATAGGGCTCTTGTTAGGGCTGACAGTTACCTCTGCAAAGGAGAAGCACACGAGAAACAGTTTCTCGGACTTGGGGAAGAAGAGGAGCTGGCTAATGAAGATGACGTTGGCATAGTAGCAGAAATCCTGGCAGCACAATAGCGCAATAAGTAAGCAAAGCGCAGAAGGCAGAATTCAGCAAAGGGCAGGAGGCAGCAGACAGTGATCTTGACCTCTTCTTGACCTGTTGTTGCCCCACGCCCTAACAAGCCTGCAATCTACTGCATAGTTGCAGCGAACGACAGAGAAGGTGAGGTCATAGACAAGTCCCTGCAGTAATGGCCTCATTGGAAGGAAGTGCCCTACAGTAGCGCTCACCAGGAGGAAGTAGTGCCACTTCTTGCTCCGATAGTAGGCCCACCGCAAGGGTGTCGCGACCGCAAAGACAGCACAATAAAGATAGGGAATGTCTTGTGGCCCTGGAAAAAGCCAAGACCGTGCTGTTGTCAGCCATTATACCTCCTTAGCTGGCCCTAGCTACCCTACTCAAGGATGCTCCCAATGCTGCAGCCGAGAGAGGGAAAGAACATGGAAAACTAAGGCAATGGCAGGCTTCCACAGAAGTAAGGTGCATCTTAGTAAGCTGCTCCAGCACACTGCACGCACCCTGTGACTCAAGAGCAACAATAGGACAGCAGGGTCCTGCTGTGTGTAACTATGACATAGCTGGCTATGACCTGTCACGAGATGTGTAGAGGTTCTTACTAGCCCCCATCATGAAGCAGAGAGCGCCAAAAGCTACCACACCGACGCAGTATGTCACCTGCCATGCGGCGGATTCGTCAGGTGAATTGGCCAAGTGGTCCTGTGCTGTACATAAATTAGGTCACTTGAAATGAGGTGCTTGGCAAGGTTTGTAGCCAGGCATATGGTAGAGCATTGCCAACCAGTCAGATGGAGGATGAGATTTGGATTTTAGCAGGTGTTACAGTTCATGTCTCCGCCTGTTTCTTGGGGTCCAAACACTACCTTATTGATGAGGTGCTCGTGCTCATCAGCCTTTTGAGCAATCCGCTCCGTCTGTCGCTTGACGGCATCCTTGGTGAGCTTTATGACCTGAGGAGCAAACAACAACGTAATCAAGCACATGGTCAAGCCTGAATGGCAGTCGAAATTGACTGCAGTTCGCCTTCAAGAGCAGCCGGCTCATGCACCACCTCCCTGCCCCTTATCACTGCTAGTACACAGTTGCTTGCACGGCAAGGCGCTGCACTGCGTGAAAAATCATTAGAATTCGTGCCGGGTCGTTGGGAGCTGATAGGGCAATATGCAGCAGCTGCATTTTCCAAAGCCGCAGTGACGACGGCGGCCGACAGGAAGAATCTGCGCAACTTGCAAATTTTGGTACGATACTCAACATGACGTGAAAAAGAGCCAGCGGACTCGGCACAGAAGCAGAGGCCGGACTTTGCACGGCTGCAGCGCAATTTAGCGGCAGGGGGGCACCTTGGGGTTCAGCCCCGGGGACACGGGCCGCCTGCGGACGCCGCCATTGAGCGGCGCGGCCTCCGGCGGCTTGCCGCCATCCTCGTCGACGGCCTCCGCGCTCAGCGCCATCCGAGCACTCCGGCTCCACCCCCGGCACTCCTGCTGCAGGCGGCTGGACCGCCGGCCGGCCGCGCCGCCGGCGCCNCGCCGTCGACGCCGCCGCCGCCGCCGCCGCCGCCGCCACGAGCTGGATGGTCGTCAGGAGAATGAGAATGAGGAGTTGGCAGATTATCGGGGGGAAGCCAATAAGGCAGGTCGCCCTTCCCTCCCTTCTTGAGGGAGGGGAGTTGGGGGAGAGGAGGGAGGACCTTCTACCGGGCGCATGCTCAGCAGCAGGTACCAGGAGGGAGATGGAGGAGGGAGGGCGGCGAGGCGCCTCCCCTCGGGCCCTCCCCAGCCACCCGCGCCCCTTTCTGCGCGGGCCGCGGGATCCTCCCCCGTCCAGCGCCGCGACCGTCTTCGCTGCTCGCTAACTGACCGATAGTGCCGCCTCGAAGGTGGTCACCAGGCCGACGGTCGAAGCGGGGCCGTGTCAACATCCACACCTTGTCCTAAACCAGCACGCGGTACCGGGGAACTTACCGGCGGCTTAGCGGGCCCCGGCGCCGTTAAGCCGGAGAGCCGAGAGGCTCCCGCCCGGAAGGGGGATATCCCCCCCACATCTCCCACGGGCGCGGAGATCGGCCCCCCCCGTGCCGTCCGATCGCTCTCATCGGAGGGCCTGGGGGGCCGGCCGCCCCCCCCTGCTCGCACGGGCGCTCCAGGAGCGACGCGTGGCACACGCTGATGCTCCTTGCCACGTGCATTCACCAGTCAAGCTGGGCTGTGCCTTGCCCGAGGCGCCCAGTCGATCAGGGTTTAGGGTTCAGGCGTTAGGGTTTCGGGTTTAGGGTTCATGGGCGCCCGAAATTGGCAGCCTCAAAATTCGAACCCCGCCCCCTAAAACCCAGAGCCCCAAAGCGAGGAAAGGATATGACTTTGTGACTTCAAGCCCCCACGTAGGCCCTAACTATAACCCTAAAGCCACACACCCTTAGAGTTCAGTTTGGTGGTAGAACGCTGGGAGGGCAGCACTATCAGAAATTATCACGCTCGCCACCGTGCGGGTCTACAAGTGATGAAGGGCAGGCTGCAGCCCAGCTGTCCACTACACAACCTGGCTGGACAAGAGCTTCGCAGCTTATGGCTCACAGACACCGGCCTCTGTAACTGCAGTTTTGCATGGCTGCGTTAGCACAGAAGTGCTCCACTTATGGATCTATTGCCTTTTGCTGCATACGTGACAGCAGGCTCGATGCTGACTTCAGCACTTAACCATACCCGTATAGCTTCAAAACTAGTCTTTCATGTCTCAATCAGTCGACATGCACGAAAGTCGCCAATAAAAATTTGCATCAGCCTCTGTTGTCTCTTATGGGCCATCTTTCTCAGCATTTTCATCTGTTGTACAATACGTGCACATGGGCAAAAAGTAGGTGTCAAGCTGCCAATATCTCAATTTCACGCCCTCCCACACTTTCTCATTGAGGCACTCGTGGACTGGAAGGGGCACGAAGGTGACCGAGAAGCCTGCACAAGGAATGACAAGACTGGTGACTGCTTGTTCGTTTGCGTTCTCGAGATCTCTCCATCTCTCTCCTCCAGTAGCAGTATGACAATAAATAGAGGAACTTGGTTTGTATTATTTGTCTTCCAGCTGGCGAGAAGCAGAGCCTGAGTTGAGCATGTCTACCTATTCGTCCAAGTTCCATGGCAACAATCTGGCAGTAGACCACGTGGAAGAAAGCATTGTCCCCGCAAAGCCCGTTGAAGAAGGAGTACACTCCTTCAGGTCGTAGCAGCTTCTGTAAACAGTCGTGGAAATTGTGCAGGTCGTCATAGTATTCTCCATAAGTGTCAAAGAAGATGCCTGCAACAACATTGCGAATTTGCTCTGGAGGTCTTAGGCCAGGTCGAACAGCAGCCGTGAAAGTTGCTCAGAAATGATGAACAGGGCTCAAATTTCACTTGGCAATAGAGACCCATGTCCAAGCAAGTTATCGTGATTGACATCTTTAAAGCATAAACAACAATCGTGTCATGCTTGCCTAGCCACCATGCATGCATCCCCTAGGACGTGGTATCTGACCATCAAACTGATCCAGTTGGTCAACGACATCTTGCCACCGAGCATGAATGATCTGGACGCCCTTCTTCTTGTCCCACCCCTCAGCCAGCATGCGGGCGTAGACATCAGGATGCGCTTCCACAATGGTGTGCGACTTGGGATTCCGCCGCTGTATGGCCTTGTCAACTAATCCCAAGCCGAAGCCCACATTCAAAATGTCTCCTCCCTGGGATCACTAAGAATCACTCAGAATCACTCAGAACTCATACCATCCTTCCAAGTCAACAACCTTGTCAATTTCCTGAAGCACACATCTGTACAGGAAGCTGATGCCATATGTCTCATGCATATAAGCACCACACGCTGAGCACACTAAGCTGCATCTATGACTGCAGCAAGATGGTGTAATAGTGAGCAATTTGACTGCTTCGGACCTCTATAGCAGACTGGAACCCATAGCATCTGGGCAAATTGCTCCAAAATATTTGCACATGTATGTTAGAAACAAGAGGCCGATGTTGACGAGGCTTCCTCACTTGCGAGCAGACAACATGAGCATGAGCCTCCATGAGGGCACCCTCCCAAGCCATCATGACGCCCTTGCTCTTGTTGTCCATCAAGCGGTCCTCACTGTACTCAACCCTGTCCCTCAAGTACTTGGCATTGGGAGCTTCCGCACCTTTGCTTAGACTTCGGCTTGCTGCTCCCAAGATCAGCTCTGCTCGAACACCTTTGTACACTCAAACAGAACTTTATGAAGTCAGTCCTAATACAGTATAGCTGAGATGAGGAGGTTCCACGTTTTCTCTTTACTATGAGCATTGCAAGCTTAACATGGTAATATGACTTGGTGTTGTGAACAAAAAGGGATTGGACAATTTGGTGAGAGTCGTCAAGCTCAAGTACTGCTGAGACTAGACAAGAATGTGTGCTAAAAGTAAGAAAACGTGACAGTTGTGCCTCTTACCAGCGTCAAGCAGGAGGTCCACAACATCTTGATGGCCAGCATTCATGGCATAGTCTCCTGCGCACATGCAGTGACGGTCGAGGCCGTTCCAGGGGGCGCCAGCATCGAGCAAGAGGCTCACGGCATCCCTGTGGCCCCCTTTGGCCGCGCTGATGAGAGCACTTGTGCACTCCTCCTCTTCGTAGTATGCGGCATCTGCAGTGTGCATCTCGAGAGGCTGAGACTCTGTAGAGGAGCTCTACAACTTGGAGCCTAGGTACTGACTGAAACAGCTAGACTGCATAATTGCTGAAGCTGTGAGGCAACGGTCAAGCTTATCCCAAGCACAACCTCATCTTGCAAGATCATCTCGTTACTTGCAGCTTCAGAGACCAAGTGGGAAATTGTCAATCTCGATAACTTTTCAGGGCCAGGATGACGCTGGCATTGCTGATGAGTGAGTTACAAAGGCCCCTAGACTGTGTCTTGACAAGGCAGACTGGGGAAGGTCAAGCGACAGCAGAGCACACCACCACACTTTCACAAGAAGAAGCTAGCGTGGGAACAGCAAGAGGTTTAAGAATTGGGGGCTAAAAGCCCTTCGCCTGCGGCTGCACCGCAACCCTCACTGTAACCTTCAGTTGATTGTACCCTTTTATCAAGACCATATAAGATGCACGCTTACCTTCACCATGCCTTGAGATGGTCGTCACCCTTCAGCAAGACACTTAGGTGCTGAGCAACGCTTGGAGTCATGTGCTGCCCAGCAGCCTGAAGATTTGTCGGGACCACTACTGGGCTCACAAGGAATGAGCTAAGGATGTGGTTAAGGGATTGTGATCTTCGTTTGCAGTGTATGTGAGGAGATTGGTCAGCCCTGCTGGAACTTGCTAGCTTGCGGCAGCCCACCTGCGCCATCCTCGATGAGGCGCGCAACTTCGGCAGCGTCGCCGGCAGCTGCGGCAGCCAAGAGCGCACGGTCGGCCTCCTGCGCCATCAGACGAAGCTGACGAAGCTGCAGGCGCGTCAGCCTTGCCTATCGCTTCCCGTCAGCCTTTCCTCTGCGCCCTTGCGGCGCTACCGGCGAGGGCGGCGGAGTGCTCCAGCAGCGGCGCCGCACCGGCGAGTGCAACGCCACATTGTTGATGCCTGCCGCAGCCCGGTCGGGCCTTCCTTCGTAGTCAGCACTTGGCCGTTCCGAGTGTGTCGAGCGGCCAGCCGCCACCGCCTCCGCCACCAGCTATGGCGGCGCCGATGCTCGTCCTCTGTTGCTGACTCGAGCTGGAGTGCTCGTTCTTAGGCAGCTCTGGGTTGCTTTGAGCATTGTTATGAGACCCCTAGATGTGCAACTACTGACCTTCTGTCAAACCACTTAAACCTCCAGATGCGACAATCGCGACACCCGTTTCATGTGGCTTGCTCTCTCTCGAAGACAGTGACTAGCCACTGTAACCACAGTTGCGGCTACTTTGGTCTACCAAAGTTCGGAAAATGTCCACGTCCATACGTTTGGCACTGCATGGCCTTGTCAGCTTGTATTTTTGGCAGCTGAGAAGCGTGTGGTAGAGCTCAAGCTTGTCAACCAAGTCTGAGAAATAGCAGAGTGCCCCTGTGGCGAGGCACACACTTGAGTATGTATGGATCTTACACGGCCTTGCACGCCCGGCACGGTGGCCAGATCTAGGAGCTGAGTAACTCTGCTCATGGACAGACCTCAACAAGCCTTGTTGCCCTCTGGCTACAGTGATCGGCCTTATAAGATGCTCTGTCTGGTCTACCTTCCTGACGTGGGTCGCACACGCCCATCTGAATTGCCCTTGAGTAGAGGAGAAAGCCTCTTCTAGTAGAGGGCGATGGCTGTGATTGGCCAGCCCAGGACAAAGAATAGCTTCAGATATGCCCTTAGATAGAGGCACCTGGCAGCCATGGTCATGGTGGCTGCACGCACAGGCCCACCCAATGCTAAGGACACACTTACATCCACTATGCAACCAAAAGCATAGCGTTATAGTAGGCGAGTCTCCACACCAGCCTGAGCGAGGCGTTCCTTCACGTCTCCAATTGAGACCTGCAAAAAGCCTTACAACTCAGCATGGAGGACTTGTACAGCCTTTGCCAGGTGAAGTCCAGACAATTTGGGCAGATCGACAAATGATGCTTTGTCTCAAGACTGACCTCTTTTCTATGAAAGATGCCAGCCGCAAGGGCTGCCGCAGCATGCGTCTTATGGAAGACTTGACAGAAGTGGTCTGGGCAACCAGCCCCGCTGCTTGCAATGACTGGAATCGACACGGCATTGGACACCATCTCCACCAGCTCCAAGTCGAAGCCATCCCCTTGGCCTAGAACATGCATCAGTCTGAAAGTTTGAGAGCATGCCTTGCTACTCCACAGGCTTTTGGTTACGCGCGATAACTGTTCATCCCACCTTCCATGGAACTTGCACAAGGTCATCAGATTGACACACACATCTCAGTTGGGAGCTGAGAAAACCCTATGCACCCTATCATGAGATGAGGCTGCCTGTGGAGTGCATTAGCTTACCGTCCTTGTCAATGCAATTGAGCAGTATTTCCCCTGCTCCTAAGGCTTCAACAGCTCGGGCGAGCTCATAAGCACCGATAGGTCGACCCTCTCTTCCCCCCTTGACTGTGCACTGATACCAAGCGTACTCCTCCCCATTTGGTCCTGGCTTGACACATACTGCATTCTCTCAAACTCTTAACCTCTCCGAAGTTGGGCGGATACAAGCGTAACTTATACGACTTGTGGTTTTTTTTTTCACACAAGTACGTACTCCCTTAAGCAGGACCATCACTTGCACTTTGTGTGGGCAAATGAGAGGCATATGGTGCAATGCACATCAAGCGCAAAATTCACCAGCTCAACAGCGTGACACGGACCTCTTTCTTGGCACTGGATTGTCTTGTGGGGAACTTTGGAAGGGTCCTTCACCCAGCACTTCCGAGGATCAATGCTCACAACAACAGCCTGACACAATGATACATCGGCTGTCAGCCAGATCTCCGCTGTCTTCGAAACATCCACAATGTTGCTCAAATACTGCTAAAGAGGATGGCTCCTACAGAATGCCAAGCATTGTACACAACACCTTGCCACAAGTGACAAACTGTACCTGTGCTCCATAGACATAGGATATTTGCTCAATGCTGGACTTTCCTGTCCTGATCTTGAGCACAATAAAATTCCTGCAATCAAGTCAGAAAATTTGCTGTGCTGCTATTGACGAGGCTATGCAATTAAGCTGTATACATAAGTAATATACTTAAGTAAAGGCATTGAATGCCCAGACACATGCAGCCACAGGACCAGTCTGTGATGAGCATGTCACTCAGGAACAACTTGCCGACTTGGTAGGCATCAATCACGCTATCAATGTCTGCTCTGACACAAAGAGCCACAAGATGCCTATGCAAGTACTGCCTTAGCCGCTTGCTTACCCCTGAAGCTAGGTACTCCTCAGCCGCATACACTGCATCACTGCCAATGGATATCTTGTCTGCTCCGGACCGAAAGTACTCCCCAGCAACTTCAAGGCTCGTGTAAAACCTGCGGGGCTGGAAGCATCATTTAGTTGCTGAAGCATGCATGGAGCTGGAAATAAGTTGAAGCCACGAATGACTCTCGATGCCACCGATGAATCTTGATGCATGTAATTCTATTTAACGCGTAACTGTCTCTTGTTAGATAGTCTGTTTGGTCTTGCATTGTAAGGATGCCAACGCCAATGTGAATCACCTCCCAGTGCTGTCGGTAAAATCCCTGATGCCGCCACCCACAGTTAGCGGCACAAAGACTTTTTGGGCGGATCTTCTTAACACCTGTTGGTCACGCAAGTCATCATAGAGTGAAAGTCTGCGATGCATGCAATTCAATGAGCAATTCAATGCAGTTCGATTCCCAATGAACGCATACTAGACATGAGTACAGCAGTCAAACGGTAGAGCAGTAACTCCTATTGCCATATTATGTACCTCAAGCATGGGCATGTCCCCTAAGGGAAACTCGCGAAACCCCGTGATGTTCAGAAATGCAACCTGGAAAGAAGTGCCACAACAATGATTCTCGCAAGGCACAGCCAAGAAGTCAACAAGAGATGTTGACAATCATGGTCTTAGCACAGACTGCACCTAGCTGCATGAAGTGATCGACATTTACCTCATCGGCCCCTTCCACGAAGTATCGGCCTGCCAACTCAACCGGCTTCCCAAGATTCCGTACCTGTCATGCATGCAACCGTGCAAATGTGTCACAGGGATTCAGAGCTTCTTTACCGCCCATAAGCATGAGACTGTCAAAATGTGAAGCAAACTTACCTCATTTGTGCTGGACGTCTGACGGACATCATACTGATCCCCTTTGGTGACTACAAGGTCCCCAGCATCATTTGCCCTGACGTCGAGGCAGGCGATGACCTGTCAAATGAAGGCAGCATGATTATCAGGCCTTCTAAATACGTCAGAGACAAGTGCTAATGTTATGTCATGAGAGAAGGGCCCCCTTCTCTACCCCCCCAGCCAGACATCTATCATGTATGGATGCTGAGAAGGAGACATTGCTTGATTGGGTCTGTGTTTGTCTCCACAAATATGAAGCAGACTTAAAATAAGCGCGTGATGCACAAAGTGCCAGCTACTTGCGCCTTTGTTCAGATGCCCTTGGGAGGTAAGCGATCTTTTGAAATGGATATACCCTCTTGGCAAGGCTGGAGGCAGGTTTGAAATCTTTGACGTGCTCCGTTGCCTGCATCACCAGCAACCGTGGTTATCAGAGTCGCTGCAAGCTCACCAAAGGTCGCAGACCAGGGGTCAAGCAAGCAAGCAATTGATGAGTATGTCTGGTGGAGGCCAGATCAGAATGCTGTCATGCACTCACGCCTCAAGGTAAAGCTTAAGGATCATGGGAGCTCATGCATGAGCAGGTACTAGTGATAGCGAAAGGTGCATGACTTGACCTCTGCAGCTGATTGCCCTCTGCTCAAGAACCGGTTCAAAGCATCAAGGCCAACCTCTGCTCCAACAGGTCAGGTCCTTAGATGGGCGACTGTTTGATATCTGAAGGTCTCTATTCATACACTCTGAGAGGGTCTATATCCCTTATACATGAGCGGAAGTCTTCTGCAGCTCATCACAATGGTTGATGGGGTGCAAGTAGTATTATGGAAGATACTTTGCAGACTAGAGTAGGACTAAGTGGTAACTTGAAACAGACCTCCAGATTTCTCTGGATGCCACTGGACTGCCTCCACATTTCCCTTTTTCACAGCAGATATAAAATCGCCTCCATAGTTGCTGGTAGCTGAAACCCAATCTTTATTGTCCTCTGTCTGCGGAGTGGCAGCTGCGATGACCTATGAGTTCGCATAGACCTGAGTCCTCAGGATGCATTGGTGGACAACCTCAAGCATGCAGGCCATGATCAAACATGTTCTGTGATTTCTGCTCGAGGTGTGAAGCATGCACCACTCTTTGCATTTTCCAGTAAGGTGTTTGTCAATGTACATGGCCTGAAAATGTCTTGTACCGGCAACGCTCTATATGAGTGGACGAAGTAGACGTGCCGGCCGTTGATCCCAGCGAGAAGGTCAGAGTCCTTCTTCTGACAGACGCCATTCCAGCCAATGTGGGGCACCGTCAAGCCCCCAGAGGCATCAAACTTGCTGACAGCCCCTGCAATGATGCCCAAGCCCTCCACTGGAAGGACAGAAGGAAAGCTTAACATAAGCGCACCAAGTCAGCGTCATAGTCAATCTTACTTTCATAGAACAGCCAGGAGTATGCGAAGATGCCAGGCTGCAGCCTCACCGTGTCCATGCTCCTCGCTGTACTCAAACAGGAGCTGCAAGCCCAGGCAGATGCCCAGGAAGGGCCTGTCCTCGGCAATGTATTGTCGGATTGCCTCAGCAAGTCTGAGCAAGAAATGAAAGGAGGTGGTCAGTGCTCAATCACAGCAGTCAAGACAATTGATGATGAGAATGACCACTGCTAGTCTCCAGGTAAGGACCAGCACTAGCGCAACTAAGACATGCTCCACAAGAAAAGAGAAGTGGCAAGATCCACTTGTGCCAATTTTGCGCCGCAGCCATTGAATCGCCGGACATCCTGGCTATGCTGCTGCAGTCATGTCAGGAAGTCACGCACCCTGTCCTATTGATGACCGTCATGGCGGCCTCAAAGGCGCCTACGCCAGGGAAGATGAGCTGCTTGGCGGACAGAACGTCTTCGGGCTGGTTTACCTGCAGAAGCAGGTTCGTACAAATGCTGACTTCAATTCCACATCTTATTTGCTGAGGCAAGTCCTTGTTGCCCACAAGAGGTGCGGAAAGCATTTCCTGCCAACGTCTAAGTAGGTGTGGGCATGACGACGGTCTTTACATCGCGAATTGTGTACCCGAGCGACTGGATTGCATTCCGGATGCTGCGCACGTTGCCAGCGCCGTAGTCCAGCACCGTTACCTCTGCTCGCCAGGGAAGACATGGCTCAGATGGAAGCCAGACAAGCAAGGAAGTGACTAATTAATAGCAGCCCGCACCTTCTGCTGCCTTGGGCTGACGACTTCAACAACAACAAAGTGTGAACTCCTAATCACCTCGACCAAAGCCCTGAACCCTGCCTCCAACAACTCAGCCGGCGGCTGCGGCGCAGCATTCCGCTCCCACGCAGTGCTGCTTCTGATTCGAATTAAAATTGCGACGCATTCCTTTTAGTGCGTAGCAGCAATTTCGACGTGCCCGTCGGAGCCACGTGATGACCAAAGTCCACAGAGGCACTTGGCAGTGCAGGACTGCGAGCGAGACGTCAACAAGTGCGCACAGGAAGCGCTGCGTCCCTCCGGCTAGATTGGGAGCTTGGAGGCCCCCGCGGGCGGGACAAGGTGGCGAGCAAGGCGGGGGAGGCTCACCGCCACGGCCGCCGCCGCCGCCGTCCGACTCCGCAGCGGCCACGCAGAGGGCGGGCCCGGCGCGGCCGGCAGCGCC
>WELB01000106.1:434952-452164 GCA_009602725.1 Spirogloea muscicola
GCGGCGGCCGAGCTCGGTCTGCGCGGCGGATCCCACACCTCCGGCGCCTCGCCTGCGGCCGTCTCGCGCGACAGAGCGGCCTCCTCACCGCCGCCGCCGCCGCCTCGTCGCAGGGTGGCGCGCCGCGTGCTCGGGCCGTGGGCGCTCGTGGCATTGCTCGCCTTCGGCGGCACCGTGCAGTACCTCGACAGCCGCGCTGCCCCGGCACTGTGAGCACAGCCCGTCCTCCTCTCTCCTCTGGCTCTCCCTCCTGCATTCGACTTTCTCCCTGAGCTTCCCGCTCCTGGCGCCGCGTTCGGCGCCGCCGCCGCAGGCCTGGCGAGGGCGGCGTTGGCGACGTTGGCAACGAAGCCGGGAGCACCACGCGGCACTTGCGTCGCATTTCTCGCCAGACCCAAATGCACGACAGGGGCAGCGGCAGCGCGCTGCAGCGGCCGCCGCCGCAGGCTGAGGGGCCGCCTGCAGGAGGCCGCGAAGCGATTCTCTCGGCGGCGCTTGACGGCGGCGGCGGCGGCGGCGGCGGCGACCGCGGCTCCTTCTTGACATATGACGCTCTCGAAGAAGAGGCGGCGGTGACGGCGGCGATGGAGGTGACGTGGGAGGAGGACGACGACGAGGCCGACATCACTGCAGAGCTGAAGGCGCAGCGCGCTCGGCGGGCTGCCGCCGTCGCTGGCGGCGCCGTGCCAGGCCCGCCGTCGTTCCAGGCCGCCGTCGACGCCCTGGACGAGGACGAGCGCCAGGAGGTCCTGCAGGGGCTGCGCATGGCCGATGCCCGCCGTGCCGGTGTCAAGCTGCGGCTCCACGATACGGGCAACTCCAATGTGCACGAGGACAGGCCACAGCGGCGCGGCGGTGGCGCCCGAGGCGATGGCAAGTACGGCGGGGGCGACGTGAGCAGCGAGGCCTGGGACGAGCAGCTGGCGGAGGAGGAGGCGCTGCGGCTTACCGAGGTCCCCGACCCACCGGGCTACCGCACCTTCCAGCAGGAGGAGGTGCAGGTCAGCGCTGGCGCTGGCTTGCCTGGCAGCGGCAGCAACCACAGCGGTTGTGTAGTTGCGGCATTGCCCAGCAATAGTGTCGGCGCAGTGGCGCACTCCGGCCTGATGCTACTGCTCGCGGAGCCTAAGTCCGCACATTGTCAAACCTCATGATCAAACCGCTGACTGTTGCTGCCAAGGCGAGGCCAGGCGGTTGCTGATGGAGCGCGCCTGCTGAGCGAGCTGGAGCGCCTGGACGCGCTCGCCCTCAGCCTCCCGACAGATCCCTGGCAGCCGCCCCCGCTTCTGGCAGCACGGTGAGCAACTGTCGCTGCCACTGCCGCCGCCACGGCCGCAAGAGCTCGGCCCTTGCAAGAGCTCGGCCCTTGACTGCCGGTGCGAGCTTGGCATCGGCAGCTTGGCGGAGACCCGGCGCAATGGGTGCCCGAGCGCCGACGCGGCCCAGCCTGTGGTGGAGGAGCCCGTCCCCACGGGACCCCATGAACAAGCGCTCGGTATGCCTTGCTCGCTCCCAGCGTGGTCACTACTCAACGCAGCTTCGCCCTCTTGGGCCTCACTTGCAACCACTGCGCCTCCTGCTGCCAGCTGTGCCGTGCGGCCTGGACATTGGGGCGTCTGTCACGATCATCGCCACGCCGGTTGCAGCTGCTCTCGGCTCCATAGCGTACTCCGGTAAGACCACGGCCCTGCTCCCGGCTGTGGTCGGTACTAGCTGCAGCTTGCAAGCAGTGTCATCAAGCAGTGTCGCTCGCTTGCTTGCAGGCAATCGCCGTCGCCCGCGTCGTCGGTGGCGCAAGGGGGTGCCACGCAGTAGCGGCGCCACAGGCGCTGCCGCCAGCAGCTTCTACATCATGCTGGTGGGGGGTGCCACTGGCGTTATGGCGAGCGCGCCGCGCGCGGTCTACTACCTCGGTGTGCGGCTTGACGGTGACGCCCTCTCCGGTGGCATGCCAGTCCTGGTCCAGGCCCTCGATCACGGTGGCGGGCGTTGGGGCGCACTCGAGCGCTGCCCTGAGGAGGATCCCTTGCTCGCCGTGCGAGGTGAGCCGCACCTGACACGGCCACACATGCGCAGCTTACTTAGCTGGCCTGACTTCAAGTGTCTGAGAGATCACCGGTTGTTAGGTATCCCATTAGTAAATAATGGTTTTCAAATTGACCAGGATGTAGGTGGTCAGTCGCCATTCTTCATCTGGCATAGCTGACCACGTCTTCTGGCGGCCCCGCAGGCTGGCGGTTGGTCGACGGCCGGCCAAGGTGCAGCCTGCAGCAGCCGCCGCCGCCGCCGCCCACCCGGCTTCCCCTCAAGGGCGTCCCGGCAGAGCTCTTGGACGACTATCTCACAGAGGACAACCGCACCACTGCCTCCTCACACGTCCACGCTGCTGCCGCCTTTCCGTTCAAGGTTGGCCGGCGCTTCGCCGCCACGCTTACTGTCGACGAAGCGGGCTTCCACCTTCTTGTGGATGGCAGGGAGCTGGTAGCCTTTGAGTTTAAGAAGGTGATGCCCTCGACTGGACATGCCAATCACCAGCATTGCCACCTAGCCTGGCGAATGTGTCAGATTACAAGCACGTAGTAAAGCGTCATATACCGACTGCTCTTCCTATTGCAGGAATTAAAGCCAGGGCAGGTGCATTATGTAGTAATTGGTGGCGCCCTGCGTATAGACCTGGTCGTTCCTACCGTCCAGCCCTTAGCGAGAGCCTGGCAAGGAGCGCAACGGCGTGATGGGCTACCGGAAGCCCTTCCAGGCCTGGCCTTGGAGAGCCTCTGGCAGCCACCGCTGACGGCGGGCGCGGAGCTTTTTGTGGGCGTTGCATCCATGCCCGAGCACCTGGATCTGCGAGACGCTGCTCGACGGACGTGGATGCTTGACCCCCTTGTCCATCAGGGCCGTGTGGCCGTCCGCTTCTTTGTCGCATTGGTGAGCTTGGCACCTTGCAATTTTGACAGGTTCCTTACATGAAGGTCTCCTTGACAGCGTAACAAGCGCTGCGGTATTCTTGCATTGGTGGGCGCAAAATGTGCCCTTTGTGCAGTGTTACGGTGTAACAGACCCATAACTGACATCCAGTCTGGCAGCCGCTACTGTACAGCATGCGAGCGCAAGAGTGAACCTGGAAGTGAGGAAGGAGATGGAGCTGTTTGGAGACGTCGAGCTGCTGCCGCACCTTGACACCTATCACCTCATCACCAAGAAGACCGTCGCAATCTGCACTTTTGCGGTGCAATGGAAATCCAGGCCCTTGCTCAGTACGCCCCAAGCTGTCAAAATGTGGGAAGCCCCTCTGGTGGCCAAGTTGCTGACAGACTTTCTCACTACCAGGCAGTTCTTCACTGCCATTGTCAGGTCTACAATACCAGCGCAAAGTATGTCATGAAAATGGACGACGACTCCATCATCCGCGTGACAGAAATTCTGTTGCGGGTAAAGAACATCCACCAAGGAGGAAGCTTGCTCTACGGGCATCTTGAAGCGAAGTTCAAACCCATCCGAAACAAGGACAAGTGGTGGGTGAGCAGAGAGGTAAGCTTTACTGGCTACAACTGTCATGACCTCTGGTAAAGTGAAGGTGCGTGTGCATATGCAGCTAGTGTCTGAATGTAGCACGAGCATAACTGATGCAGGAGTGGCCAAAGGACAAGTACAAATTTACGTGGGCACATGGGCCTGGTTACATATTCTCCAGGGACATTGCTACATACGTCTGTGATCGAGCACACAGTGGCAAGCTCCGGGTGAGTCGCACTATTTGTGCATTTGCTTGGACTTAGCTTTCGGACTTCAGGAGTGAGAGATGCAGACCGTGATGCGTCTCTTGTGATCAGAGTGGCCTGAAGGGAGCTATTGCCTTACCAAGATACTTACTCGGCGTTGTTGGCGTTGAAAGCTCTTTTGCACTTGAAATTGCACAGATGATGTTTGCAAGTCCTTGATATATCCTATGCTGCTACCTTTTCCCTTGCCCACCAGCCCAATCTTGTGAAAAGAGCACCTTGTAGCTGACTTCTTGGGTCTTGGACTATTCTGGCTGCAGCTGAAGAAGTCCATTGAGGATGTGGTGTTTGCGAGCTGGCTACTTGACTATCCTAAGCCTGTACAGTTTGTGAATAGTGATAGATTTGTCGTGGAGGGATGTCGAGTGTTCTACTTGTTAGCACACTACCTCTCTTCAGACCAAATGTTATGCATGTGGAAAAAAGTTGCTAGCGGAGAGGGTCCCCTTTGTTGTGACAATATTAACACTAGGTGAGACAAGCAAGCGGCCTTCAGTTTCCCAGCAGCTGTTGTGGGTCACAGCGTTGGGCTTGTGGCAGAGAAACTGCCCTTAGCAATCGCGTCAGACTGTCTTCTGTGTAAAGCTTACTACCTGCAGAGCCGCTTGGTATACTGAGTGAGCGTCCTGCCCCCCCTTGCTAATGCCCCAAAGAATTTTGATATTTGATGGAATTGGCCAGATTAAGCCATCGCTCCATCAGAGGAATCACAAATCTCAGTGACGTATCCGAGTGGACATCTTTACATTTAATGACCCCGTTCTGCCCCAGCAGTTGTGCTTGATCAAGGTTTTGCCACTTGCAGATTGTGCTTGTGGCAAATAACGGGTCCTCATCCTGTAGCTGTAGTTCTTGTTGAGAAGCTGACATTGCAGCAAGCTCTTCCTCTTGCTGAGTAGGCAGAGCCTGTCCTCCTCGTTGCTGACCCCTCCTATGCCCAGTAGTACTTCTTACCTTTCTCTTCTTCAAGGCAATGGCTGTGAGATGCCAGCCAGGAAACAGCTCTTCCAGATTGTCAGCAGTGGCTGTGAGAGGCCAGCCCAAAGGAATGGACAAGGACTGAAATGGCCGAATGGTGCAGAAAGCAGGATACTAGTATTCAAGACGTCAGCAAGTTCGCTTCTCATCACCCTCTCCTCATTCTCCTCACACGCCCATCAAGCCGCATCGTATCTGGAAATGAAAGAAGGGCTTCTTGCATCGCGGGGTAGCTGGGGCCCGCTACGAGGGAGGTAGCAGATACGGACTGGCCGGGCTCGGGCCTTGTGCGTCCCTTGCCCATTCCCTCGTCAAGTCTTTTCGGGCTGGCTATACACTTTTTGGGAGAGCCAATTTCTTTGCCACGCGCTGCAGCCAATTACGTTGCTGTGTCCACTTTCCTCCGTCTCTCCTTAGCGCCCGCTGCCTTCTTATATCGGTAGAAAAAGCCGTCACAGCCACCTGCCCTTTGACGTCAGGAGGCAGCATCTGCCGACGTTAAAGAAGCCGCCTTCCACCGTCGCCTAATTAACGACGGGACTGGCGGAGTGCCCACCACCTGGCCCTCTCGCCAGCCGACGCGCTGGCAGTGCCTGGCCGCTTGGCAGCAGCTCCCACCGCCGCCGCCGCCGCCGCCGCCGCCACCGCCGCCGCCACTGCCGATCGGGCCAACGATGGCGGCGTCAGCGCCGAGGCCGCCNGGCCTCCAGCTCCGCCCTCGGCGGATCCGCGGCAGGGCTCGTCCGCGTCGGCCTGCGCCGCCCGACGCCTCGCGGCTTCGTGGTGCTCAATGTCGCCAGCGAGCCGAAGCAGGCCAGTACGTTCCGCCGTCGGACTTCTCCCGATTAGATATTTTTGTGGCTGTGCTCAAAGCAAGGCTTACTTGGATCACCTCCCATCCGGAGCTTGCCTGCATTTGCCTCGACGTCGAGCACCCCTCATTCTCCTCCGCTCTAGCGCCGCGCTGCATTTCGTTCTCTGCTTTACGTACTGACAAGCTGGTGAAGCACCGAAGTAAGCTCTTGGCTGGGGGGAAGGAATCGTGACTGTACTTCTCGGCCTCAGCTCATTTTCTGGTTCTTGTGCAGCCGTACCTGCCACTGCCAATCCTGACTCAGACGACGTCTTTGCGGTGGCATCGAACATCAAGTACCACGCCAAGTTCACGCCTTCCTTCTCGCCCTCCGTGTTCAAGACGCCCCAAGCCTACGTAGCCTCCGCTGAGAGCGTGAGGGACATGTTGATCCAGGTCTGCTCCTCCGCCTATTTGATCCAAGTAGCAGACGCAGCGTGGATAGTGATGCTGTCAATCAGCTGATGTCAGTGGCACGTACAAAGGATATTATCTCCTCACTCCATCTGCAAGTTTCATTTGGCCTTCACTCTGCTTCATCAACTGAGTGTGTGTTGGTTGTGCTCAGCGTTGGAATGAGACATACGAACATTTCACCAAGACGAATCCTAAGCAGACTTACTACCTCTCCATGGAGTGGCTACAGGTGTGCCCGACTAATGCCAGGGAAACCTCTCCTTCTGTCAGCATAATGACTGCACAAAGTTGCATATCAGTGCAGCAGCAACTCAGAGCCTGGAAAGAGAGATGCAGCTATGCTAGTGGTGATCAGAGGGAACCCCTCCACGTCTATTGTTTGTTACCTGGGCTTGGTACCACAGGGTCGCGCATTTCTCAATGCCATTGGGAACCTAGGGATGACCGACTCATACGGCGCTGCTCTACAAAAACTAGGTCATGACCTTGAAGCGATTGCTGAAGCTGTAAGCCTCTCTGACTGCTCAAATTATGCTCATTGATGACCTTGCAAGCCTTCTGACAAGTACGTTGTTGTTGCCCAAATTCAGCTGTCTGTCTGATCTGAGAGCGTACTTACGAGAATCAGACCTTGCAAGTAATGCTGGATCATCTCAAGCAGGTGGACAAGCGAGCACTCATCATCTGATTGTGCTTCAGCATGTGTCTGCCCCACTGATTGCAGGAACCAAATATGGCCCTCGGGAATGGCGGCCTGGGCAGACTCGCCTCTTGTTTCCTGGACTCCATTGCTACCCTCAACTACCCTGCTTGGGGATATGGTCTGCGCTACCGATATGGCCTCTTCAAGCAGTCCATCTCTTCAGAGGGACAGATAGAGCAAGCAGAGAACTGGCTCGAGGTACGGAAGAGTGCTCATGTACAGCCAGACAGTGATCAGCCAAGGAGATCTTGGAGGTTCATCTTGCACTGCAAAGCGTGTTGCGTTCAGAAGGCCTCTTGTTCCAGGTGCCATGTCCCGCTTTGAAGGCCGCCTTGTCTTTGGCGCCTCGTCTTACGCCAGGGGGCCCTGTCCTCTCCTGGCTGTGCAGCAAGGAAATCCTTGGGAGATTGTCCGGCACGACGTTTCTTATCCCATCAGATTCTTTGGGAAGGTAGCAGATGGCAAGTGGGAGGGAGGAGAGACGATACAAGCTGTTGCCTATGACATTCCCATCCCTGGTTACAGGTAGGTGACCACATGCATGTCCATCTCATCTGTAAGCATGTTGTACCAGCCTTTGTATGTGCAATTCTCCAGCTGACTTGTAGTCTCTTGATGGTAGTGCTCACAGGTAAGTCCTGCCCTCAGTAGTGCATGTCTACTCTGGGCTTGCTTATGCATGAACAAGAAGAGGAACAGGTCACTGGAAGCTGCAGCCCTCCTTACAGCCCTCCTTTCTGTGCAGGACCAAGAACACCATCAGCCTTCGCTTGTGGGATGCTGTGGTGCCACCTACTCAATTCGATCTTGTGGCCTTCAATTCGGGGGAGCATGAGCGTGCGTCATTAGCTGAGGCCAAGGCAAAGGAGGTATGCTCTGTGCTTTGGTGTCGGGAGCAAGCACTTCATTTCAGCCTGCTACTCTGCGGCAGATGTTAGTGCTGCAAGATTGCTGATTGTGAATGCTTCTCTGACGAGCTTTCATTGTCGATTACAGCTCTGCTTGGTTCTCTACCCCGGAGACAGCAGCATTGAAGGCAAAACCCTGAGGCTGAAGCAGCAATACATGCTCTGCAGTGCCTCTATTCAGGACATCATTGCTCGCTTTGTCGAGCGAAGCGGCAACGACCAACCCAACTGGTCCGATTTCCCAAATAAGGTTGCTCTCCAGATGAACGACACCCACCCAACCCTCTCTTCTCCGGAGCTCATGCGCATCCTCATTGACGATAAAGGTCTGAGTTGGGACGAGGCATGGAAGATTACTCAAGCGTAAGTACTCACTGTCGCTTTGAGTGTGCTCTGAGCTTATCCCAAGCATTAAACAAGTGTGGTGGCTTCATATGGTGCCCGTAGTCACTACATGCTTTTGAAGCCGGATTTACTGGTCATCACCTTTGGACTTGCCTGCATTTGCTGAATGCTGAGCTGACAAGATCCTGTTTAACAATGTGACGCCAGGACGGTGGCTTACACAAATCACACTGTGTTGCCGGAGGCTTTGGAGAAGTGGCCACTGGATCTCATGCAGAAGTTGTTGCCTCGTCACCTGGAGATAATTACCAAGATTGATGAGCAGGTGATTGACAAAGACCCATACTGGTGCGTTAAAGTGCTTAGTGATGAGAAATTGTGTGCTATTTTGTATGTGCCGCCTAGGTAAGCCTGCAAGGTCCAAGATCTGGTGACACATAAAAGGCTTTCACTACGACTTCCTTGTTGTTGTTACCTTTTCAGTTTATCAAAGAGGTCATTGAAGCAGAAAGCAAGACTGACAAGGCCGAAGTACTGGCTAAGATCAAAGACATGAGAATCCTTGACAATGTTGATCTGCCTGAGAGTGTGGCCAAGAATTTCGTTGATCTGAAGAAGGAAAAGAAAGGGAAGAAGAAGGAGAAGAAGGCGGAGAAGAAGGCTGAGAAGAAGGCTGAGAAGAAGGCTGAGAAAAGCAAAGGCAAAGACAAGGATGATGTAGACGAGGAAGAGGAGGATGAAGAGGAAGAGCTAGGGCCTGCTGTGGTTCGCATGGCCAATCTCTGTGTCATCTCAGGCCATGCAGTGAATGGAGTTGCTGAGATTCACTCTGAAATTGTCAAGCAGGATGTCTTCAACAACTTCTACAAGGTTGTTTTCCATACTTGTCCAGTAATGTAGCAATGGTAGAGCAATTTTTACAAGGCTGTTTTTTGCTTGTCCAGTAATATAGCAATGATAGAGAAAGTATCACAGGAGCTGTTGTTGTTCTTCCTGGCACCAAATCATTGAGAACTACCACGATTGAGGTCATCTTGTTGACTCGTTGGTCTGTACTTTGTCTTATGTCCAGTTATGGCCGGAGAAGTTCCAGAACAAGACAAATGGCGTCACACCCCGACGCTGGATTCGCTTCTGCAACCCTGATCTCAGTGCAGTTATCACGAAGTGGCTCGGCAGTGAGGATTGGGTCCTGAATGCAGATCTACTTGCTGGCTTGAAGCAGGTCCGACTATCTCAGTCATCCCTTGGTCGTTTGACTTCTGCTTCAAGCAAGGGCTGTGCATTTGGACTCTGTCTGGTCCTGCCATTCTCATATATTGCTTTCTTCTGGTTGCTGGAGCAGCACGCTGACAACAAGGACCTGCACAAGGAGTGGGTTGCTGCAAAGTACGCAGCCAAGGTGAAGCTGGTGGATTATGTGAAGAGAACCACCGGATTCACAATATCCCCAGATGTCATGTTTGACATCCAGGTATTTGAGCTGCAAACAGCTAGTCATGGATGTTTAGGCATTCCAGCTGATCAAACACTCAATGGAGGTGCAGGTGCTGCCGCTGTGGGGTTCAGTAATCCCTGATTTTAGTAGCAAACGACCTGTGTAGAAAGGCAGTGCACCTAAGAGAAGTGATTATTACGCCACTGGCAATTGACAAAATCTACTGCGTCCTCCAAATGAAGGTCAAGCGGATTCACGAGTACAAGAGGCAGCTTCTTAACATTCTAGGTGTCATCCTTCGATACAAGAAGATGAAGGGAATGACACCAGAAGAGCGCAAGTGAGATACTGGCAAATTCATCACCCATTCTCATGATACTTTTGAAATTTGAATGTGTCGCTCAGTTTGTTGTGAGATATTAGGCTACCTTCTCACTCCCCTGAAGACTCTGATTTTCTAGGGAGGCCTTCGTGCCACGAGCCGTAATGTTTGGCGGGAAGGCTTTTGCCACGTACTGGCAAGCAAAGCGCATCGTGAAATTGATCACTGATGTTGGCAACACAGTCAACAACGATGCAGACATTGGTGACCTCCTCAAGGTGCACAAGCAGATGTATCGACGTGGGCTACCTAGCACGTGCCTTCGTTCGGTCTATGCAATATATCAGGCCTTGCAGCAATTGTTGCTGTACACCACTTAGACCTTGTGTCCTTGGCCTGATGCAGGTGATCTTCATCCCTGACTACAACGTCAGCGTTGCCGAGATCCTCATTCCAGCATCAGAGTTGTCACAGCATATCAGGTCTGCCACTGCTATACTGCAAACATTTACCCGCTGCACCTCACACCAACCTTTGGGGTTGCTTGATTATTTGCATCTTGGGGGCATGGCATTGCATGGAAATCCTTATATGAGCCTTGAATGTCGATGAAGATTCAATCTTGAATTTGAGCATGACTCTCAAATGCAAAGTTCCTCTTTGTTTCCTGCAGTACTGCTGGCATGGAAGCTAGTGGCACAAGCAACATGAAGTTTGCTATGAATGGGTGCCTCATAATCGGGACATTAGATGGAGCCAATGTGGAGATTCGAGAGGAGGTTGGGGAAGACAACTTCTTCCTATTTGGTGCCTATGCTGATGAAATTGTCAATCTGAGGAAGCAAAGAGCCGAGGGCAAGGTAAGCCATTGCGGCTGGCTGGGCATTGTGGCATGCTTCTGATTGAGTATCACAATCTCAGTCATTTGTATGCTTGGAGCTGGTACTGGCACACATCTTGCTACCTTATATGTGTCCTCATATTGTGAAATCTATGTTGGAGCTGTGACAGTTCACACCAGATCCTCAATTTGAGGAGGCCAAGGCGTTCATCAGGAGTGGTGCTTTTGGTGACTATGATTACGAGCCTCTCCTGGACTCACTTGAAGGCAATGAGGGCTTTGGTCGTGGCGACTACTTTTTGGTTGGCCATGATTTCCCGTCCTATGTGGCGGCCCAGCTGGAGGTTGACAAGGCATACAAGGACGAGGACGTAAGTTGGAGCCATTAATGCTAGTCTTCTGGGACGCTATGGTCTGGCTTGAGGAGCATCTAGATGAGCTTCAACATATTGCAGCAAGTGGGTGTTTTAGAGGTCTGACAGATTATCGTCAGGTATCCAGAGGTGCTACTTGCATGTGCTGACGCATCTCGATCACCCTGCAGGGCTGGACAAAGTCATCCATTCTCAGCACAGCTGGTTCTGGCAAGTTCAGCAGCGATCGCACAATACACCAGTACGCTAAGGAGATATGGGGCATCACAGCACAGCCAGTGCCTTGATTTCCCACTTGGCACGTGGGATGCAGAGGCGGCAGCACAATAGCTGCAGTGCCATCTGACACAGTCGCAACAACGTGGTCGTGAAACGACCTTGTCTGTTGCTGCAGAAGTGCACCATACTCGTACCAATGCGTCCTTCTCTGCTGATTTTGGCAGCTGCTGTGTGGGTCATGGTGGGAGAGTGGTCAACAGACACTCGCCTCCCTGGTGTTTGCCTGATGCTGTACTTGTGTTGGTCGGTCTATTAGGACAATGGGACTGGACTCTTTCCTGCAATCAGGCACGTTACCGTGAATGTAGCAAATAACATATATGGCAAAACGTGCTAGTGATCAGACCTGCAGTGCAAAGTGATCACACCACTCCACTTGGTTATTATGTGCTGGCCATGCGACCAATTGGAAGTGAAGTTGGCTGACAATTGTTGTGCTTAAGCTGCTGTGATGTGGGACGGCAGGATTACCAATTTGAGGAGTTGCACAATCTCATGACAGGCAAATCCTGCTGGCCAGCCTACAAATGCAGACGGCAGACTTTGACAAGGAGCACAGCATAATCTTCTGTCAGAGCAGCAAAGTCACGAGCACATGTTAGATGTAATAACCTCAAATGCACATGGGGTGAGGGGTGGGACGCGTCAACCGCTACCGGGCTTGAAGTCATGGCAAAGCCCGCTATCCATAAGTCGGCTCCCATGGCCTAAGAAGCTCATTAGCGGTTGGTCCAATGGCAAATAGAGGCAGACAGAGTGTTGCTGGTGAACTTGCAGCACTGACCACCTGTGACCACAACCGACCAGAGGCACTTCCAGCTGGGCAGTGGGAGGTGGGCAAGAGTATGGGGCAAGTGCTGCTGCGGCAGTGTAACAGGGCTGCTGCTTCTACTGGCTTGCAAGGGTGCAGTAGGACCTTGAGCAAGAGCCTCCAGCTGCCTGACATGCTGCCTTGCTTACGTTGCTCGTCTCGGATCTGCTAAGGAGCTGAGAGCTTCAAGGAGCTGACACCAGGACTGCGCCTTGCGGCGGTTGAAGTCAAAAAGAATCGGGCGAGCTCAATGGGCCAGCCCGCAGTGTTGTGACACTGCAACAGGAGCAGGCGCCACAAGGGCAAGCTGCTGCGGAGCTGGGGGAGTACACAGGAGGGGTATGCTGTGCGGAGTGGTGTGGGCGAGGGGGGAGTGGCAGGCGTCATCAGTCCTGGAAGACGCGCGGAAGCACGAGACTGTAGTAGAAGAGCAGTACGGGCGCGCCGAGGAAGGCCAGCAGCGCGTTCCTCTTCATGTTCCCTGCGCCGTCTGCTCGCGCACACTCGGCAAAAGCAGCACGGGCCTGGTCATGGGCCGCCGGCAGCCACTGGCAAAGCCTTCGAGGCCCTGAGAAGCTGTCTCGCCAGCGCGGCCAACACCGGAACCACAGCCGCAACTGGATCGGCTCGCCTGTGGCGCTCGGCAGCCCTCTCGACAGCGCTGGTGGCTCCGGCAGCAGTAGCAGCCAGGGGCGCAGGGCGGCTGCCGAGAGCGTGGCGTACCGTCGACGAGCTCGAGGTTGTACTGGCCGGGGGCCATCTTGGCGCTCGCGACGACGACGACGCCGTCGTCCGCGCGGCGCAGCACGACGCGGGCGTGCTCCCTGCCGAGGCGGGCGAGCGAGCGACGCAGCAGCGTCAGGCTCGGCCGGGCCGGCGGCCGAGACCCACGTTGCCTCGCCGGTGGCGGCGGCGGCCCCGCGCGTTTTCCGCCGCGGCCCACGGCGGCGCGGGCGGGTCCTGGTGGGCGCCCACCTGAGCTTGAAGGCGTCAACGACGGCGCTGAGCGCATCCGCGCTGTGCGAGGCGCCTGGCGTCGCAGTTGCCGGCGCAGGCGCGCGCCAGGGCCCGCCGTCAAAAAAAAAAAAAAAAAAAAAAAAAAAAAAAAAAAAAAAAAAAAAAAAAAAAAAAAAAAAAAAAAAAAAAAAAAAAAANGGCGGCGGAGACGGCTGCTGCGGCGGCGGCGCTGGTCCGGCCCCGTGGAGGACACGTGGCGGGCTGGCGTGAGGCTGCCCTGCGGCCCGCCCGGGCGTGGGGAGCTGTGAGGCCGGGCGGCGCGCTCGGCGCCGTGATCAAATCCGTGTGCGAAAGCCGGCCCGAGCCGTGGGTGAGGAGGCCTTATCCTGGGCCAGCCATGGCTGGCCTAGCACCCCGTCGTCGTTCCTCTCTGGCCTGGCCCCACACAGCAGCCGTGGCCCCCCCGGAACGGCAGCTCCGTCTTGCCCTTCGGGGAGCCACTCCTTGCTGCAGTCTGACAGGGGACTCCTTTGGCTCCTTCGGCTGTACATTCCTTTGGGCTGGCCTCTCACAGCCATTGCTGTAGATGGAAGAGCTGTTTCGTCTATGGCTCTTCTCTTGCAAGACTACAGCTGCAGGCTTGCCCTTGGGGCTTGCTCCTTTTCACTCCTGCTGAACAGTGTTATCCAACTCCGCCTTCATAGCAGCAGCCCCTCGTTGTCTCAGGCAACACAGCAGCAGCATCCTACGGTCTCCAGCCAAAAAGAGATTGCAATTTGGCAGATGGCCATTTACACAACGTGAAATAGTGACAGACAGCTGCTCAAATTCTTGACTGTCCATTGCGATGCAGTGTGCATTGCAGTTAGTGCAGCCACTGCAGCCAGCATGTGGTCAGAGATGCCAGCGTCTATACGATGAAACGTACATGAATGGATCTAGCAGGTTCTCACGTCCCTGGGTGGCTACATCAGAATGACTGGTAACTGGTGATAGATCACCACAAGTCGTCCACAAATCAGCGCATGAGAGGCCCAGTCAGGCCAAAAGCTGCCTCAAGCTGCATGCCTGACAAGCCCTCGGGCTTGGTTGCCAGCTGCTTTCGCCTTGACTTGGGCGGGACTCGGGCTTGGGCAGGATCAGCCACTACGCCTAGGCTCACAGGGACTGCGCTGGCTGGCACCAGCCTGCAACCACCATGTGCTGGTGTTGCGGAGCAAGGGCTGGTTGGACATGGCAGAGCCTCCTCTCTGTGCCGCGGCTCCACAGCCTTGTCCCTGACCACAACACATGGAGCAGGCGCCAGTGACATTCCAAAGGGTTGTAGCAGCCACTCCGGCCTCCTCGCATCCGGAAGCAAGCAGGCCTCAGCTGCAACTTGATTGTGCTTGTTGCCATACGGTGCGTACTTCAACGTGGCGACGTCCGGCAAAGTCTCGCGCTTTCGTGGCGCCTCAGCTGCAAACATCCAGCCAGGGGCGGCTATCCCGGTCCTCTCTTGCCCAACCTTGTTGCTTGGGGCAGCTTGCACAGTTGACGTGGCCGCTTCAAACGGAGGGTATAGCACAAGGAACTTCTCCATGTGGAGCTCACAAGTATCTGGAAGAGGGCCCCTTGGCGTGGTTGTACAGTCTCCTGGCGCCTGCACAACGCAAGCCTTGCATGAGACTCTACAGGCGATCAAGTATCTAGGCTTGCTAATATATATTGCACAAGTGCGATGTACTTTGACAAGTAAGGCAAGCAGAAACCAGAACTTGACAGCTGAAAAATGTAAGTGGAGCACTTACTGGAGTGAGGGGTTCGGCCGCTTGGTCAGCCCCTGCGGCCTCTTGGTCAGCTGCAAGCTCTGCTGTCCTCCCCTGACACGCCCATGTCTTCCGTTTCAAAGAATGGCTCCAAGGGGCTCGGTCGACCCCCACCTGCAGTCCTTCCCCAGGCTGGGCAACCTGCTGCTTGTCTTGGGGGGCACGGAAGGCCTGACAGTTGATGTTGGTGGCACTGGTGTACTTGCGAGAGGGTTCCGGGGGGGAGACAACAGCGAGTTGCCACAAGTTTGCCGTAGGAGAGCTTGGGGACATCCTCGCATCCGCGCCCACATTGCCATGGCCACGCCCATCAAAGCTGGCAGTAGGGGCAAAGGGCCTGCCCCGCAGCAGCTGCTTGCATGAGGAGGTGCGCTCTGAGAGGATCTCCCATTGCGCCAGCGTAAAGGCCTCTCGACCCTTTCCAAGCGCCCTCAGTATCAAGTTTAGGGTCCGCCACAACTGCGTAGGGAGTTGCGCATGTTCAACAACATCATCTAACTGATCAATGGCACATCTGCTGCATGCTAAAAGGAGTACAGTGTAAAACTGCTCCTGTACTACCAATAGAAAGGAAGAAAGCTCAGTCCAATAGACAATCTAAACCCACCGGGCAATCTCAATCCATTGGGCAAGGAGTTGTCTTCAGACCACTGAGAAATGAAGCAAGGCGCACCATAATGCGAGGAAGCAAGGTCCAGAACTGGTCATACCTCCCCTGTGGTGTCATGCCCAAGCGAAGAGCAGTTCTGCAGGCTGCTTGCTGCACGAGAGAGGACCATGATGAATGTGGTGTATAGCAGCCGCTGCAGCGACCGCGGCTTCCGGCGCGCTTTGCGAGCCATCCTGAGAAGCCAGGCAGTCCACTTGGCTGCCATTTCCATTGTCGGCCGCTCCCACCTGTTTCGAGCAAAGGATGAAGGGAGGCTCAGTCAACTTGGCGCAGGGGCTCTCTTTGCGGGTGTGGGAACCGTCACGGCTGTGGTAATTCCCTCATGAACATCTCATAAGTTTATAACAAATCCTTGACATCTTACAACTTGATACATTGTAACTGTTACAGAAATGAAGTCGCAAGTCATCTGGCAAGCCGGACGAGAACACAGCACTGGTTGCCAGGAGCATGCGGGTCTAATAGATAAAGCAAGAGCACGCTTACCTCTTCAGGATGACAGTCTGAGCAAGCGCAACCTTCAAGTACTTCTGCATCTGCATCAAGCTTTCCCGGTGCACTGACGTATCCGAGTCCTTGGAGGTGGAGGGCAGCTCGAGCGACGCCAGTGCGGCATGCCCGCTCTGCGAGAAGGAGGAGGCACCATCCTCCGCCGCACACCTCTGCTTGGCAGCACTTGCCCTCAGCCTGGCCAAACAGAAAGCGAAGATGCGCAGCTGTCAGCACCAATCTTCCACCACTACCATTACGTTGCTTGCAGATGACGGCATGCCGGCAGCAAGGCGAGGACAGAAGGCAGGACGTGGGCATACCTGCTCTTGTCCCGGCGGAGGAGCGCCTCTGCCAGGGCGTGCAGAGGGCCGATGTCGTCGCCCCACGTCTGGAGCTGCGACGCCTGCCGCAGCCCGTGCTGCAGCAGGCCTGGCCGCGGCTGCGCTGACGGGTACCGGGCAGCCCAGGCTGCGTCGAGGGCGTCCTGGGCGTGCTCCTCCCAGTGCGTCGCAGCGCGACCCGTGCCTCTGGCGGCCCGCCTCGCGACCACCACGTCCATGAACGACCGGCTGCGCTTCAGGTGGCCCGACTGTGCCCACGTCTGGTCCTTGCCCACCGGGCCGGCGGCGCGACTGCGCTGGCTGCGGCTGCTCGACACCCCCCTGGACGAGCACGACTCGCGCGCGGTGGACAGGCTCCGCGAGCCCTCCGACTTCCAGGACCGAGCGCCCGCGGCGCCCGCGCGGCCCGCCGAGGGCGCCATGGGAGACAGCGCCGGCTCTGGCCAGGCGACGTCGGCCTCCTGGCGACGGCCCTGGCGCCTGCGCGCCGTCCTGTGGAGGGCCCCCCACGCGCCGCCCTCCTGCTGCACGCGCCGCCGGTGAGAGCCGACCTCAGTCGCCGCACGGCAGACATGAGGAGCCCAGCGCGACGACGGCAGGACAAGGCCTGGTGCAGGCGACGCCAGCGACGACCGCCGCGGCGCTTGCTTGAGCCACGGCGCAGCCGCCGAAGAGAATGTGCGGCAGAGGCCACTGGCGAGGGCCTCCATGCGGCGCAGGCGATGGAGGGGCGTCGGGGAGGCCGCACTCACGTCGCAGTCGCTGAGGCTGGGCCCCGCGACCTCGGCCTGCTCCTGCGGCGGCGGCGGCCCTCGGTGGCGCTGCGGCAGGGAGGCGGAGCGAATGTGCGCGGCAGCGCCGGCGGTCGCGGCCGGGCCCTCGCCGTCGTGGCG